>CM053028.1:382491649-382859149 GCA_028564925.1 Lithobates sylvaticus
CATTATCTTGCAGGGAGATTTTTTTTTTTAGTTACGTTTACTACCGCTTTAATGAGGTTCTCCAATTAATACTTAACCACATAATAAATAAAGACATACAGTATATATTTTCAGAGACCCTCGCCTTGTGTGGACAGCAGTATGTTTTTTCTGTAGTTGACCTTGTTATGGGACCTTTATAACCAATCTTCTCAAACTCACTGGAGAATAATAAATATGGGCCAGAATATGAGCACAGAATGCAGGTACCTAAGGACCAATTTTAGGTCAACAGTGAAAGTGATCCGTGAGCTACTAATGCTATCCAGGAAACACTCGGGGAGATTTACTAAAAAGGGTGCTCACAGAATCTGGTGCAGCTTTGCATAGTAACAAATCCGCTTCTAGGTTTTATTCTCAAAGCTTAATTGATGGAAGCTGATTTATTACTATGCACAGCTGCACCAGATCCTGGGTACACCAGTTTTAGTAAATCCCCCTTACTGTGTCTATGATAAAATTAGATCATTCACCCACTTCACCTTAACCACTTCCCACCCAAGGCTATGACGTCCTGGACCTTGAGTGGGGATATCTGAATGATGCCTGCAGCTGCAGGCGTCATTCAGATATCATCTTTTTCAACCAGCGATTCCCTGCACCGTAAGAACAATCGTAGAGACAGTTCAGCTGCTTGATCATTCTTACAGGCAGCGTGAGGGCACTCTCCCCCTCCTGCCGCCCTCTGGTGCTTCTACTGGCTCACCCGTGCGATCGGTGAGCCGGAGAAGGAAAACATCGGTGCTGGAAGTTCACCATAGAGAATACCGGTGACCAGTTGTGATCTTCAGAGGCCCAGGCGCAACGTTTTGACATCACGTCTGGCCTGGCAGTTGTAAATACTGCCGTGTACTCAGCTGGAAAGGCCGAGATAGTTTTTTTGTTTTTTTATCTCAGCCTTTCCTGCATAGAGGAGAGATGTGGGGTCTTATAGACTCCACATATCTCCACAAAGAGGACCTGTCATGCATTGATGTTTCCATTCCTTGTAAAAAGAATAAAAGTGGTAAAAAAAAATAAAAAAAATTAAGTTAAAGTGTAAAAAAATAAAAAAACAAACAACAACATTTTTTTTTAAAGTGCCCCGTCCCTGCATGCTTGCATGCAGAAGCGAACGCATACGTATGTCACGCCCACATATGAAAAAAAATTCAAACCACACATGTGAGGTATCACCGCAATTGTTAGAGCGAGAGCAACAATTCTAGCCCAAGACCTCCTCTGTAACTCTAAACTGGTAACCTGTAAAACTATTTAAATGGTCGCCTATGGAGATTTTTAAGTACCAAAATTCGGCACCATTCCACGAGTGCGTGCAATTTAAAAACGTGACATGATAGGTATCTATTTACTCAGCGTAACATAATATTTCACATTATACAAAAAAATTGGGCTGACTTTAGTATTTTGTTTTTTTTTATTTATGAAATAGTTTTTTTTCCAAAAAATTGCTGCACAAATACCGTGTGACATAAAAATTTCAACAACCGCCATTTGATTCCCTAGGTTCTCTGCTAAAAAAACATATATAATGTTTGGGGGTTCTGAGTAATTTGCTAGCAAAAAAAAAATGATGATTTTTACATGTAGGAGAGGAGTGCCAGAATTAGGCCTGGTATGGAAGTGGTTAATATGAGTCTGTATATTCTACTGCAACCAGAAGACAAAGAGCACCCCTCAGGGTCACTGGTGTACTTTTAGAAGACTATGCTGCATATTCTACCCTTTTCTGCTTCATGTATCACTGATCACATTCAAAATTCCATGACAAGTTTCAATCTGATTGGGTGAAACTGACATATTTGTATTTGATGAATTTACATCAGGCTTTCTATTTGAGGGCTTCTCAGATCACCAGCTAACACTGGGCACCTAGGGCTCGTGCCTCATATCGGCTAATGATTTCCCCAGGTCCTGAGCAGTGTCCATCCTTTTTTTCCTTCCATATGTCATGTATGCTGCCACTAATTTCTGTCCCTGCCTAACAAGCAGCCCACCACCAATCAGACCTGTAGCAAAGAACTGAGGTTAATGCATTGAAACTCCTGACTCCCATGCTCTGTGCTTTACTCACTCCTGCCCCTGTGCGTTATGTACTTCTGACTCTTGCATTTTGTACATTATGTACACCTGACCCCTGCACTCTGTAGGTTACTTACTTGTGACTTCTGCATTCTGTGTTTTACACAGTCCTGTTTCCTGCGCTCTGTGTGGTACACACACACCTGACCCATACACATTGTGCATTACATACTCCTGACTCCTGCACTCTGTATATTACTTACTCCCAAGCTCGGTACTTTACTTAATCCTGGGGTCTGTATTCTGTGCATTACACACTCCCGACCCTGTGCTCTGTGCATTACATACTCCTGACCTCGGCATTTTGTGCATTATACATTCATGAACTCTGCACTGACTCTTCCACTTTATGTGTTGCGCATTCCTGACCTTTACACTCTGGACATTACACACTCCTAAAACCTGCACTATTTGTATTATTTCTTCCTGACCTCTCTGAGTAATTCACTACTGTGCCCTGCACTCTGTGTAATATACACTCCCGACCTCTACACTCTGTCAATTACACAGTCCTGACCCCTGCACTCAGTGTGTTACTTACTGATGACTCCTGCATTCTGTGTATTTCTGTTCACAACTCTTGCATTTGGAGAGTTGCTTACTGCTGAATCCTGCACTCTGCACATTATACATTCATGGCCCTACACTCTATATGTTATTTACTCCTGATTTATGCACTTTGTGCATTATTTACCCTTGGCCCAGAGCAGAATAGGGTCATATTTTCCTTAACTATACCCCTTTAAGTCCCCTCTCACTGCAAGCACCATTTAGCCACATCAACCATTAGCCTCTGAGCACACGTATCATTACTCTTCTCAGAGTGCCCAAGGGTGCCTAGGTCTCACAAATTCATAGCAATGCTCTGATGTACAATTAGAAATGTGGTGTTATTCTTAAAGTGAAAATATACTTACCTCCATTCCAGTGATGCTGTATCCACAAGCTCCCTCCCTGCCAGATTCTGTACTTTGTGCAGACTCCTGTGGTGATAAGGTTTTTAGTGTATTTTAGACTGACTATTAACAATACTATGTGCTTGACTGTTGCTATAGCAGTAAGAAAACATTTTGCAACTATTACTATTCTCTCCTTCTGAGGATAATAGTTCTCGGACTGTCATGCTAATTTGAGTACTCGGTACTTTATGAATCACTGATCTGATGAGTGAGGAGTCAGATAAGAAAGTCAACTTTATTAAATTATTAAAAGAAAAAAAATTTAAAGCCCAACTGCAACTAAGCCCCCTTACACACGGTCGGAAATTCCGACCACAAAATCCGTTGGATTTTTTGCGACGGATTTTGTCAAAAACAGGTGTTGCATACACACGGTCGGACAAAGTTGTCGTAAAATCTGATCATTCCGAACGTGGTGACGTTCGTTGCATACGACAAAACTATGTAGAGGCTAGTAGCCAATAGCTTTGGTCTCATAGTTTGATCTGAGCATGCGTGGCACTTTGTCCGTCGGAATTCTCTACACACGATCGCAAAAAGTCCGATCGGATTTTGTTGTCGGAAAATTTGAGAGCAGGATCCCAAACTTTTTCCGTGGGAATTTCCGACGGAAAAAATTTGAGATCCCGCTCTCAAATTTTCCGACAACAAAATCCGATCAAACTTTTTCTGATTGTGTGTAGAGAATTCCGACGGACAAAGTGCCACGTATCAAAAAGTCCGATGGAGCCCACACACGGGCGGATTTTCCGACAACATGGTCCGATTGGACATTTTCCGTCGGAAATTCCGACCGTGTGTACGGGGCATAAGAGTTGCAAAGGGATAATACCCCAGTCAGGTTTTTTTTATTGTGGTTTGAGACAATATTGGAGAGTTTTCCCATCACTTTTCACTTATACAGTACATTGATTGCACCCTGTCTCTCTTTTTGTCTGTAGTAGCCAGTACTTTGATTATGGTAGAGCATGTTACCTTCTCCCCTTTCTTCAATGATGCTGTATTGGGTACTTGAGTGGCTAACCTCAAGGACTTAGCCCTATCACTTTTGGCAAAGCAAAGGTCGTCAGCCCCAAGTAAGGTCTTACACAGAACTGATATGGACCCCACATAGGTTTATTCAAGGCTGACTGGTTGGGGAGCACAGGAAAGGTAATCATTAGTTGGGGTTGGTGGTGGTGGGGAATATCAAGAGAACATGTCACCTTGCTCTGAATGATAGATTCACTTTAAGGATTCCCATACAATGAACAGGTATACTGTTGTACTTAGATAATCATAGTTATGACTATGTCACCTCAGCTAGTTGTGACTCTAATGTCTTACCAGAAATGTCATGTAGATATATGATAACTACATCTCTGAAAACATACATACAATGGAAACCTATTGTAATGTCTGTGAATAATCTACAAAATGATCACTAAATTCTTGACCAATCCGGCTCCCATTATACTAAAAGAAAGATATGCTATTTACCCCTTTGGGATTTCAGCCAAATGTAATAAAAATTCCATGCATGCATTGTGTACATTTGATTATCTTAACAATATACAATACATAATGTAATATTTTATAAGGTATTTTAGGGAAACTGGAAATCCTGTAGTAACTTAGAGGTATCTGCCTTCTCTCAAGTCCTGTGTTTTCTCAGGAAAAGTGCTGCAGTAACATATGTAACTTGCAAAACCACCTGGTGTTGTGATGTGATCATAAACACAAAGTATGAGAACTGCTGTAAGTCACTACTTGAATATCGGTCTACTGAGCAATGTAAGTAACAGCAGACCAGGAGACCTGGTTTGATTGGAGGGCAGGAGGGACAAGCAAGGAACAAAATAAATGAGGTGTTTTAATTTCTCTTGGAAACCGCCTTTAGGAGTTCTGAGATTATGCTTCTGATTGCGGTCACACACAGTACTCTTTAAATCATTTCAATAAGAAAGAGAAAATGAACTCACTAACACTGGGATGTTATCAGTATCATGTCTGTAGTAACACAGCTAAAAAAAAATCCACTATACTCATCCTATAGTATAATGATATTTTTATCTCAATTATTGTTGCAAATTTCCTTTATGACAGTGCAATCTCTGTGTGATTCACCAAACAGCACTAAAAATCGAATTAAAAATCTATTTAATATCTCCTGAAATGTTTTCCTAATTTGCTTGCCATGTGACATTGCATTTCACAGTGTCATGATCATTGCAAATAATGCATTACAATATTGGACATATGTCCAGTCAGAAGACTGTCATGTATGTTGGATGGCTTATGTGGTACTGTATATGCTTGCAAAGGGGGAATTGCTGCCAAGTCCCACATGGAAAAGCTCTCAGTCACGGTAATTTAAACATGTAAAGTAGAAATGATGGATTATCATTCGATGCCCTGAGTATCAGCTGGATGAAACAGCTCTTTATCATACTTAAATGGAAGTTGTTGAAAGAACAAACAAAAGCACTTGGTTAATTTTTAGGAACATATACTGCAGATAAAAAACCCAAAACAAGACAAACAAATAGAAACAGAGATTGACAGGTACCCCTAGACATTGGATTACTTATGGATGAGACAAGAGGTGTATGATGAAATTAATGTCCCACTGTCAACTTTTTAGATTTCATTTTTAAGGAGAATGGACCAGAAATCAATTGCCCCGAACCTCTACTAGTTCAACAAAGCAGGCTTTCATTTGTTTTACTGCTGCCTTTCATATAGAAAGAGCAGTCAAGCACAGCATAGAGCGTTCATTGGTAGTCATTATTACCTGAGATATTTGAACATTTTAGTAAGAGGTCATAGGTGTATAGAATTGCTTCTTGGAGAATTACTATATATATATATATATATATATATATATATATATATATATATATATATATATATATATATATATATATATATATATATATATATATATATATATATATATATATATCAGATAGGCTAGAGGATGCTAAGTATACTCTTTAGAAACTATTTTTCTGGTGCACATAAATAAGTAAAATTAATAAAAAAAAAATTATATATCAAACGCATTATCATTATCATAGTATAATCTGACATTTTAGGTCCAATGTAACATCAAAAGCCAACTTTATATTTTCATATAGCCACTCCTATTTTATCTTAGTAAGTGTACCATAGGTGTGCCCAGACTATTGCATTAGGGTGTTCACCCCAAAGCTCAAACACATATGCGTGTGTGTGCATGTGTATATATACTGACAGTGTCAGTAGAGCAATGGATGGTGTCACCAGGGAAGAGATTGGTGTAAGTAAGTCAATGGACGGTGTCAGTAGTTTTCATTTTTTTATATAATTTTTTACAATTTTTAGGAGCCCCGTTAGGGGGCTTTTGGTGAAATATCAGGGGTCTAAACAGGGGGAATCTGCACCACATGAAGTGATTAAAGCATGCCCAGGCACATCTGGTACACCTTGTGCGCAAGCCTATGATGTGTACTTTATGTGTAGTTGCTTATTATACCTTAAAGATAGCTTATTATACCTTAAAATTGGATAGTTTGTAAAAAAAAAAAAATGATGATGTGTACTTTATGTGTACTTTATGTGTAGTTGCTTATGTTATCCTGTTTATCTATGTACTTTTTAATACTTTTGTGTTTTCCCTATCTTGGATGATGACCAAGATGATAGCTGATCGCTTATTATACCTTAAAGATAGCTTATTATACCTTAAAATTGGATAGTTTGTAAAAAAAAAAAAAAAAAAATATTTGTTCTTTATAAAAGTAACAATTCGCTTTAAATGTAATATGTTTAGCAAAGAGCTAGAAATATGTCCAAAGTCATATGATAAAAGCTGTCCTTTATAAGAAATGTACTTTACAAAACTCATATCATCATTGTTTTTCTTGCTCACATACAGCTATTTCATTTTCATAATGCAAATATACAGTAAGTGAAAATAATGAATAGAACACACATGTTGTAACTTGTATATACTAGACAATTGCTTAGCTATACTTTTATGATCCATAGTGCAAAAGTCATATGATAAATGTATATAAAACAACGTGAAATTAACAAACAGTATTGTTCTATGACATTACAATTTCAGAGCTTTGCATTTCCAGAAGGATTGTTCATTATTGTGCCAAGCCTGCACAACTATAAAGCTTGCTTGTATTATACAACTCTGGTACTTCCAAACAGATGTATGAAAGATATATCCATGGCCAATAACTTTTTTAGGGTTTGTTACAGTACTTCACAAACTATACACATACATGCTGACAGTCAAAAAGTTGGGCCTTCTTTTATCTAATGTCTGCCTCTGAGCACCACAAACCAAAAATGCTATTTAATAAAATGTAAATATTGAAAGCAAACTCACCCATCCATCCATGTCTCCATGCTTTACTATTCAGAGAAATTGCTTTGAAAAACACCCCCTAGCATTTTTGGCCATGGCCATCTTGACTAAGGGCATATGATTCATGTAGCATTTACTTCCTGGAATCAATCTGCCCTTAGCTCAGGCATGGATGTAGGAGGGTATGCTTAGCAGGGAAAACCTCCCCATCCTCCCCTCATGATGACTCTTGGGATGTATGACATCATTTTCCTAGGCCTAGAAACCAGGAATTAAAGGAGAAGTCCAGCCTGAGCTCATTCGGCTGGGCTTCTCTTATGGGTCACAGGAGTGCAATTTGTTTTGCACTCCTGTGACCCGTTTTCAGCGGAGAGCGGTCTGAAGTCTGCTCTCTGCTGACGTCACCAAGATCAGTCCAGGCACCGCGTCATCCCGACTCTAGGAGTCTGGATCCACCTGCTGCCTGGACTGATGGCAGTCTCAGCCTTTCAGCGAGCCGCTGAGAAGCTCTCTCCCCGCCCTTCCACAGTTCAGCGCTCCAATGAGCGTCGAGGAGCAGAGCAGGAGAGCTGCTGATTGACAGGCAGCAGCTCTCCACTCGGGGAGGTGAGAGAGCCAAGCCATCGGCAATGTTCGGTGGCTTGGTTCTCATTGAAGAGGCGGCGGGGGATAGATGCAGCATCGGACCGATGGTGCATCCACCTAGGTAAGTAGAATTATGGGATAAAAAAAATCCCATACTTCTCTTTTAACTGATGATATGTAAAAAAAAAAGTTTAAAACAAGCAAATACTTTTCTATCTATTTACTAATGCTAGCAGCATAAGGATTGAAATTAGTCAACGCTGATGAGAGAGAGAGAGTGAAGCTCCGCTTTAACGCAGACACCCAAGAAATTATGATTACCAAAAAAAAGAGAAAGATATAATGAAATAATGTCATCCTTTTGTACTAAGCTGTAGAAATTTAGCAAGCAATTACAAAAAAATAAAACAATAAAATAAAAAAATAAAACAATTTTTTTACATTGCTGCTAGATAGTTCCACAAAAGTATATGCCAGAACTGATATTTTAATACATAAGCTCAAATTCAGCTGCATGTAATTTAGCCTTAAATGGGAAATAAATTCCAAGGTATGAGCTCAGACTGGTGTGCAAATATGGTTTACTATTAAATCCCTAATCTACAGATATACTTAGGTTCCCAATACTATGTGTTTTCAAGTCTGGTGTTGTTGTATCTAGTGCTGAACATACACTGTGTAATCTTTGGAAGGTGTAAAAGATTTCTTGCAACAGTGCCATATTTTTTATTCTAGTAGTGCATGAGTCAAATGAGTCTGAAGCATTTGGAAGTAAGAACTTGTATATTAAACACCAGGTTTAAAGTACTCCTAACACTACTGCTTTTCAAACTTCCCACATTAACTGCCGTTTAAAGTGGTTGTAAACTCCAAAAAAAATTAAAATAAAAAACCTGCAAGACGAAGGCATAATGAGCTAGTATGCATTGCATACTAGCTCATTATGAAATACTTATCTTTGATCAAAGCTGTTGCAGCGGTCCCCATACACCGCTGTGCCCGGCAACATGTCTCCTGGAGTTATTTCCGGGTTTGCGGGCTCCGACACTGTGGTTGGCCAGAGCCACGATGACATCACTCCCGTGCATGCATGCGGAAGCCGCCGGTCACGGCACAGCTCCTGAAGAAAGGGCACGAGCGGGCTGTTTCTTCAGTGCGCATGTGCCGATGACGTCAGCACATGCGTATACACTGAATATCTCCTAAACTTTCACAGTTTAGGAGATATTCACTGTATACGCATGTACCGACGGTACCTACAGGTAAGCCTTATTATAGGCTTAGCTGTAGGTGGTGTAACAGTGTTTACAACCACTTTAATTGATCACCAAAGAAAGGCTCCTACAGCAGACATTCATGACACAAAGTTAATGACTGTAGGACACTGCAGGCATTGTTCTGGCTTACATAACAATGTACAATTTTGTCCCTGTGTCAGTGAGGAACTTGGTGAATGTGTGGGGTGTACACTGGTCCACCACCTTGTGTACAGTGTCTCAAATAACAGTGCCTATTGTCATATGATAAGACAACGATGGCATTTATGTTTGGTATAGAAAGCATTTGTATGTCTGTAGGCTTCTCTGATGGCTGGTGGGCATTATCTTGGATTGTTGGAGGTATCATTAGTAACATGAAGTGTTAAGTTACTTGGCTAAAATGCAATCTTAAAGTCTAAGAAGTATAATCTTAAGCACACCATGAGCATTTCTACAAAAATAAATAGTGCTAATTGATCTTACTGGTCAATGAGCAAACACTTGAGCAGAAATCAGAGCAAGAAGTAAACATCCACTAACTTGGTGAGCAGGATGTAATTTGTCTTGCTTTGTCTCATCAGCTCTAACTAGACCAGCCAAAAAATGTATTATAAATTCTCCCCGAGCTTGTAAGAAAGGTGTCCAAGCAAACAGAGGCTCTAAACTCATTAATGTACAGCAATTTATCCTTTTTTATATTGTCTCAATTATCTTATCATCCCTAGTTTTTACTTTACAATGTCTGAACAAACAGAGGCTCTAAACTCATTAATGTACAGCAATTTATCCTTTTTTATATTGTCTCAATTATCCTATCATCCCTTGTATATACTTCTGTTTGCCCTTTCCCACAATCCAACATTATCTTTAAAATAATTATCCTTAAATCTTGGTCTGCTACTCCACTGCTCACAATTTTCTCAGGAAAGTAATAAATCAATTAGCAATGTAAGGTGTCATCAATATTCCTTCCATACCCATTGAATCTAGACCTTTACCAGAAACCTTGAGGACTGCATTATTATATCAGATGCTAGTTAAGCTTGGCCATAGACATTAGAGGGAATTGAGCAGTGCAGGCAGGAGAAGACTGCAAATGGTTTTCATTTGCAACCACATATTTATATAAACATGTTCAGACTGCTTAAGTGTACATGTTAAAGCTTATAATTGGCAAAGATGGAGAACAGCCATATACTTCCAGCTCTGTCTTACCTTGAGTAAGAACAAAAGCAATCAGTTGAAATTGTCCAACAGGGCAAAGGAATATTCCCACCAGCATCAGATGTCTGGAGATATCTGGATCTGTCCCCTGCATAAACCTGGAATTATGTCCTGATCACGCCAAAATTAGGTTGATTCAGTAATGAGCATTCCATGTCTATTGGAACCTTAAAGCTGAACACCAGTCAAATAATTAAAATACTGATTAATGTATTTATCTATCAATTTTAATTATCATAAAATGTATATTTGAATGCTACTAATGCAAGTACCTAATTTGATCTTAATGTTAGTTTCTGTATTCCTCTACCCAACAAGACAGCACTAGGAGCTGTTCAGTCTTTGTTGCATTGAGCATGTGCTGACAGTGAACATACTGTCACCAGAGCAAGTACAGTGTGTCACTATGGTGACATTGTACTGCTGTGGCAGTGTACACGTACAGTGGCTGGCTGCTCTGATATCACTGTATGTCAACGATTCCAGCCATTGTCTCTGATCACAGCAGTACAATGTCACCAGACTACTGCTGCCAGTCAGTGTCCCTAATCACCGCCGCACCATCAGTGTTCTTAATCACTGCCACCCACTCACAGTGTTCCTAATTTACACCGCACCATTCACAATGTTCCTGATCATGGCCACACGTCATATTACCCCTGATCATCACCACACCAGTTACAGTGTCCCTGATCACTGCCGCCCCAATTACAATGTCCCTGATCACCAACACACCTGTCCCAGTGTCACCAGACAAGTTTATGCCAGCAACAGTGCTCTTTATCACCGCAACATCAGTTGCAGTGTCGCCATGCTATTGTAAACCAGCAATGGTGTCTCTGATTATTGCCACACCAGTCCCCAATGTCAGAAGACCAGTGTAAGCCAGCAACAGTGTTCCTGATCAATGCTACACAAGTGCCAGTGTAACCTGACCATTGCAACCACCAACAGTGTTCCTGATCACTGCTACACCATTACACTTGTTGCCTCTGCCTGCTACCTGTACTAACCCTGGCCCATTTCTTGACCATGTTTTAGCCTGCTACCTGGACTAATCCTTTGCCTGTTTTCTGACCATGTGTCTGCCTGCATCTGAACTGACCCATCTGCACATCCCACTAACTACGTTCCTGCGAGACCTCAGTCCCAGCCATCCCCTACAGACAACTGCACTATTGGAATCACAGGAATTATTTTGTTATTTCTTTTTTTAGCCTTCTGTACCTTCTAACTAGTGAACATGGCATTCCTGAGGGCAGCCACGCACCATTAGGCTATGCTTGCTTGACTTGTAGGAACTAAGCTACATTAGGTTATATTCCCTGACCACTTGTACATTGGCGACCATTACAGTACATTTTTACACAATTGGTTGACTTGTGTAATACACAAGATACAATGTCTGGTACATAATCAGTCCAGACAGTAAAAAAGTCTCACATGTGGTATTGCCATACTTAGGAGGAGTAGTAGAATGTGTTTTGGGGTGTATTCTAAGTAAGAAAATGTTGTGTGCGAGAAATATCTTGGCAACTAAAAAAAAAAAAAATGTATAGGTAGTCAGGGAATTGGATGTGTAATTTATGCCCCTGGAACCACTAAAGGTGTTACTTGGATTTTGGGCCCCTCTATGTGGCTATGCTGTGAAAAAGTCTCACGCTTGTGGTATCCCCATATTTGGGCAAAATGTGTTTTGGGGTATAATTCTAAGTATGCCTATGATGAGTGTTAGATATATCTTAATAATTAAAAAAATACCTTTTCATTTTCTTTCTGCATTTTCCAAAAATTCTTGGCAAAAAAATACATTTTTAAAAGACTCACTATAGCTTTCAGAAAATAGCTTGGAATGTACACTTTCTAAAATCTGGAAATTTTGTGGGTTTTTCCACTATCCTGATACTCCAGGGCTTCCAAAAATGTAATAGGCAGTCAGGAAATTAGATGCCTAATTTATGTGTAATGTATGCTCCTTGAAAGCTTTTGGGCCCCTCTATGCATTTAGGCTGTGAAAAAGTCTCACACGTGCGGTATCCCCATACTCAGGAGGTATAGCAGAATGTGTTTTGAGGTGTAATTCTAAGTATGACTATGCTGTGTGTAAGAAATAAATAAAAATTAACTTTGTGAAAAATAAATTTGGACAAAAAAATTCCTGCTTAACTAAAAACTCACCACCATGCCTCTTACTAAATACCTTGGACTGTCTACTTTCCAAAAAGGGTCCTTTGGGGGGGGGTTATTTGTACTGTCTGGGCATTTTTGAGCCTCAAGAAATTAGATAAGCCACCAGTATGCAGGATTGATCGATTTTCACATACAGTATACTGTATATGCACAGTTATACGTGCAGACACTGTTAATTTTGCCTAAGGAATATAAGGAAAGCCTAGTGGCCTAGTTGAGAGCATGATTAAAAAATATTCCCTCAGTGGCTTCCTCTGTTTAGGAGATATGAGTTTTAGGTATTCTTATACTTTTAAACCGCCTAGCTGAGCAGTTCATCTATACTGTACTGATGCAGTTTATGCATAATTTAATATCGACTCCCAAAAAACAGTGGGCAGCGAGTATGTCAGAATAATTTTATGGTAGATACAAAGAATGTCGTTTAATGTCAGCATTCCTTAGACAACTACTCACAATAACTAGACAAAAAGATTTTTTGACTTGTGACAAGCCATATCCAAAGATAAATACCCCCAAAAAGGATGCGGGTTGACTAGCTCAACCACCAACAAGGAAAACCGGACTTTATAGGCTCAATATGGGAGACCACACATTATTATAAAGCTTGGCGGACAACATGGCCGCTGGTGCATTTAACTGGCAGCATACTTCCACTGGATGGTCCTATGAACTTTCATATAGATTTTTACCTATTGAAGATATTGTTGGCCATATGCTAATACTTTCTGACACCCATTTGGCTTAAAGATTTTAGGGATATTTCTACTATCTAGTGATTCATGTGATTTAATTACCTAGGCATCCTTTGCCACATTATAGCCAGCTGCTATTCATTTTATCTTTTTGCACCTACTTGCTGCCCTTGGTGGTCCCTCTTGTCTATGGCTGGTTTCTGATAGCCCTGTGACTGCCCCCAGGCTTTGCAACTGGACACCCTGTGATCTGCCAGCAATTGTTGTCCTACTAATTTATTGGTTCCTGAAGAAGCCAGAATTGGCAAAACATTGACCTGGTGACTGGAAGTATACAGACTCTACATCCACAATTATATGCTGATTATGCATAAAACTTCCGACATTTGTAGTAGGGCATCAATTGCAGTCTTATGGCTTGGATCTTGTTAGTGCATTTTTATACTTTTCTTTTTGTGTTTTAATGTATACTAATAAATATATTATATTTTATAATAATAATGTGTGGTCTCCCAAGTCTCCCAGGTCTCCGAATGTCTGGTTTTCCTTGGTCGTGGTTATGCTATTCAACCCGCATCCTTTTTGGTGATACTCACAATAACTGTAACAGTTACAGAAATACACTTTGACACTTTGACAAAAGCAAAATATGAACATTAGTCATTTGAAGAGTAAAACCTAAAGTGTACCTAAACCTAAGAACAAAAATGTAATATGTTGCAGCTTACCAGACCTTAAATGTGGTATCTGCAACAAACAGAGTCAAGAAGTTCAGGTGCATGCCAGCAACAGTAGCAAGTTCTAGTGGAAATACAGCACTAGGAGCTGTAATAGTCTTTGTGATGAAATTAAATAGAATTGAGGACTGTATGTGAAGCAGTTCAGGCTGCTGTCCTCACAGTATAGCCAGCTCAACATACAAGAAGGAAAAAGAAAGGGAAGCACCACTAAGTGCAGTATCACAAATTGGATTTAATGCCAAAGGTTAAAAACACTTACAGAATAAAAATAAATAGTTTGCCTGTCACAGCAATATGGATGTCTGCCATGGATCCTCTGTCCTACAGGCGCTGCCAGAATCTGGTCCACGGTGGGTGAATGTGGAGGGAATGGACCCTCTTTAGTAGACAGGGAGTGCACGCGGACCCGCGCTGGACACTCTGGCGGACGTAACGTCACCAGGGTGGCACTGGACACTCCCTGGTGATGTCACATCCCCAGGAGTGTCTAGCGCGGGTTAGTGTGCACTCCCTGTCTACTACTGAGGGTCCATTTCCCCCACATTCATCCACCATGGACCAGATATCTGCAATAGCTTTCCTTTTATACAGGCTTGTATCCCTTCATTTTTACCTGTGATTTCACCAGTAACACACTTCCTGTCTTAGGGTGACAATTATCCACTGTACTGTGCAAATAGAGAAGCAACATGGTCACAAACGGTAAGGAATTGTGTTAGGAATACAGAACATTTATTTTTCTCCATGACGTAGAGGTATGTATATGTTTTGCAGCTAACAGAAATAACTGGAAAAGCTGATAACTTCAGAGATTTAAATTTAGTGCACAGGAAATTTCAAACACACTGGATATCTGGTAGGATAAGCAGGTATTTTTCTGTGCCTGCAAAAAATTATCTTGGCCTGAAATAAAAAAAAAAAAATGAAGCCACCGCATTTATGGGCTGGTATGTTCCAATATATTACATTTTTGTTCTTTAGTTTAGATGCACTTTAAATTATAGGAAATATAGGCGTTAAAAGGTGAAGTCTTCCAATAAAATGAAAGTGAAGTCTTCCAATAAAATGAAAATAAATACCAAAAACTGTTTCAGGGTCTTCCAAAATGAAAAGTCATAGTAATAAAAAAAGGGGTTACGATTTATAAAATAAAATACTTATTATCTTTGAAATTATAATATGTAGAGATTTCTGATTAAAAACATTGATGTGTCAAATAAAACTATTGGCCATCGTCATTTCTTGGCCTCTGCATTTGGCGTTATGTTTTACCCAGCAAAATCTGGCCACCGGAGTACTTTTTAGGTTTGACAGCCCTGAATTATCACTGTTTTGGGATCCTATCTCATTAACTGAAATGCTGGAATAGACAATCATAAAAATAATTTGGCGCAGGGAATCCACTTAGGAGAGGCTGTCAAACAGGTTGGAAGATAAACTTGTAAATAAAAAGCAGAAGAGAGCCTCTATGTCACAGCATATGCTTTCTCCACATTATAGACTTTTTAATGATATGAAGTGCTTGTGTTTATGCAGAACAGGCAGACACTCCATATATGATATTGATTATACCTTAACCCCAATTTAGTAGAGTCTTGCCTCTGCTCATAATCAGATATTGCAGCAGCGTCTTTAAATATCCCTTAATGCTAGGACATATTTTATCTGTGCAGTCTGTGGAAGGAGATACGGGCTTTGTCTTGCTTCTCCTTGTGGCTCAGAGCCCAGGTTTAGGACACTGAGGTCCCTTTGGGGCTCTTCCTTGGCAGCCTCAATCCAGAAATTTAGAACATACATCTTTATCATGCTGCCTTTTGTCAGACAACATTAGATAATTAATTGCCCATTTGTCAGGGCTGCGCTGAAGGTGTGAAAACCCCAAACACAATCAGGATAAATATAGATGCTCTCTGAAGGCATTTTGTTCTGTCACACCGCTCTGGCGAGCATATTTTAACTATTAAATGAGGCTCATTATTAATCACATGTAATGTTAATTAATTAGCAGCCTCTGTGTCTTGGAGGCACTCTATGACTTTCAATTTTGTTAAAGAGCTAATTGGCAAGCATGCACAGCTCTGCACTCACACAGCTGGTTAATTGTTATTAATGATATTTCATGCTGGCTTACCTGTTTTCTGTTTAAACAAAATGCACACATTTATTTACACACATGTATTTTAAATGTTAACTAAAATATACAGCACGTTCTTGCAAATAAATTCATATTGAGTACTCATGTCCCTGAACATTAGATTCATCCACAGATGGCCACAATGAAATTTCACACAAAACTTGAGATTTCTTTTTAAAGTTGGGCTGGTTGATTAAAAAAAAAGTGTAAGTGTAAGTGATCCCAAAGTGACAATTTGAATTGTTAATACCGGTTATTTTATATTAAAGATTTTTTACTTTTTAAGAACTGTTGATGGCCTATATTGAGGAGAATGTGGCCAAAAAAGTCAAGCAAAGCATGAGTCACAAGCATTGCCTGTAGGGTCCCTGCAGCTGATCATTTCCCCAGGGCTGACTTACTAAGCCTCATTCCCTGTTATAACACCACATAGTGGTGACCCTCTTGATAGAAGAGCAGGGTTTTGTTTCCTCATATCCAACCTGCCCCTTGATGGTAACCTAATGAATTTAAGAGAGTTGAACTGATGACTGGTGGGGGTAATTATCTAGCTTTTTACCATCTTCTGGGAATTCAGCTCCGTCATTTCTGCACCTGAATGCCCAGGTCTACCCACGTATCATGGCTATAATGGGGCAGAGATGCAAGAGGCACAGATACACAGAATGAATGAAGTAGGAACAAGGAGAAACTTGCACTGCAGGTCCTCATGTACAGCGTCCTCTCTAGTGGTCCTCAGAAAAACAATGCACAGTACAACAGTGACCATTTTCACTACAATAGTTAGGAACACCCTCCAAATGTAATGAGAATGGCAGTCTTCAGAGGCAGGGGCAGGTGGGATATGCCTAATGCCCCGTACACACGGTCGGAAATTCTGACCACAAAATCCGTCTGACTTTTTCTGACGGATTTTGTCCGACACTGGTGTTGCATACACACGGTCGGACAAAGTTGTCGGAAAATCCGAACATTCTGAACGTGGTGACGTTCGTTGCATACGACAGAACTACGTAGAGGCTATTAGCCAATAGGTTTGGTCTCGTAATTTGATCTGAGCATGCGTGGCACTTTGTCCGTCGGAATTCTCTACACACGATCGGAAAAAGTCCGATCGGATTTTGTTGTCGGAAAATTTGAGAGCAGGATTTTCCGACAACATGGTCCGATCGGACATTTTCCGTCGGAATTTCCGACCATGTGTACGGGGCATTAGAAGATGATCACACATTTCAGATATGCAGCTATGAGGCTAAAGGAACTGGAATGTCCAAGGAATGTCACATGTCGGGAAGAGCAATACATTTTTTTCAGTTACAGTTATATTTTTCATGGCCCTACTTAAAGAGGAGCTCCACCTGAAATTTTTTTTTTAAAAGTCAGCAGCTACAAATACTGCAGCTGCTGACTTTTAATAAATGGACACTTACCTGTTCCAGGTTCCAGCGATGTCGGCAGAAGATGATGAGCGATCGCTCGTCTCTCGGCTGCCCCCGCCACCATCCGATGTCAGGGAATCAGGAAGCGAAGCTTGCGGCTTCACTGCCCGGTTCCATACTGCGCATGCGCGAGTCGCGCTGCGCGTCGTTATTGGTCCCGTTGTGTCCTGGGAACTGTGTTTCCCAAGACACAATGGGGCATCTTCGGATATGGGCGGGCCAGCTCCGGCTAGCTCGTCCCGGAAGTGGGTGCAGATACCTGTATTATACAGGTATCTGCACCCCCCTTCCCCCTGAAAGGTGCCAATTGTGGCACCGGAGGGGGGGGGGAATCCGATAAGTGGAAGTTCCACTTTAGGGTGGAACTGCGCTTTAACTACAATCACTCGTACTAGATCTTATGTAAACGTGTTAAAAAGCTTTGTGAGCATTAACCTGGAAACAGTTGGCATGGCACATCCTACCACTGAAACAATAGGCAACATAATTGCTAGTAAGCCAATTTTCCACCTTGTAGCAGGGGCGGATCCAGAGTCTAGTCTCGGGAAGGGCACTGCCAGCATATATTTTGTGGGCAATTTATCAGGGAAATGGCTGGTGTTGGCACTTCAATCATCCTGACACCATGGTTGTTCTGGTGTCAGGATGATTGAAGCACATTATTTCTATTATTACATTGTTATATAAAATGAAATAGTTATATAAAATTAAACTCACCATAATGCCGAATCAGTGGGAGCCATGAGTGTGTCACTTGCCACCGTCGCCTGCCACCAGATGCGGATTGTCACTTGCCACATCACCTGCCACAAGTTGCGGATTGTCACTTGCCACGTCACCTGTCACCAGATGCAGATTGTCACTTGCCACGTCACCTGCCACAAGTTGTGGATTGTCACTTCCCACATCACCTGTCACCAGATGCAGATTGTCACTTGCCACGTCACCTGCCACAAGTTGCAGATTGTCACTTGCCACGTCACCTGCCACAAGTTGCGGATTGTCACTTGCCGCATCCCCTGCCACACATTGCAGATTGTCACTTGCCACCCGTTGCGGATTATCACTTGCCACATCACCTGCCACACGTTGTGGATTGTCACTTACCATGTCGACTGCCACACGTTGTGGATTGTCACTTGCCACATGTTTTGTATTGTCAGTTGCCACGTCACCTGCTACACGTTGCGGATTGTCACTTGCCAAGTCACCTGCCACATGTTGCGGATTGTCACTTGCCACGTCACCTGCCACACATTGCAGATTGTCACTTGCCACATCACCTGCCACAAGTTGCAGATTGCCACTTGCTATGTCGCCTGTCACACGTTGTGGATTGTCACTTGCTACATCACCTTCCACACATTGCGGATTGTTACTTGCCTGCTACAATTGTCACTTTCCTGCTAAGGTGGGGATTGTCAAGTCCTGTGTCACAGAGTGAAGTCAGGCAGCAGAGAGATGATGTAATCTCTCTGCTGCTCGCGGCTGCCTGCACAGTGAGGGTGGAACTGCAGGGATGCAGGGTGGGCATCGGGCAGTGAGAGATAATGCCATCTCTCTTCTCCCCTGCCCGCGACCCACTGATTGGCCAGCCACCCGCTCACCTGTCGACTGGCATGCCTGCACACCCACCAAGCCGCCTGCCACCATTCACTCTCCCACCCGCCGTGCCACCCGCTCACTTACCCACCCGCCGAGCTGCCCGCCCGCCGAGCTGTCCGCTCACTCACCCGGTGACTGGCTGACGCTCACCCGCAACTGGGGGGGGCAATTACCTCATTGCCCCCCTGGATCCACCCCTGCCTTGTAGAGTAACCTTTGGGTCTGATTATAACTGGCTTATTTTCAACAATTTAGTGAAAGTTGTTTTACTGACAGTAAGACAGGTCATATACGGTGCAAATTTCTTTCCTGCATCCCCAGTGTCCCCAATGTAAATCCATCATCAATCACGACACCCACCGCACCGCCGGACTAAGAAAAAACGGGGGGGGGGGGGACGCCGTTTATTTTTTCACTTTTTTATTGACGGCAATGTTTTTTTTTTTTCAGCTGTCAGCAGGGAAGCCCATTGACAGCTGATGACTCATCGGTTGTTAAGGACGCCGCGGCAGGCTTCCCGGACCTGCCTCTTACCAACCAGCGAATCAGGGCTTAGCTTTGGCCAATTAGGGATTAGAATGCACTGTGCAGCACTTGCTCGTCCCCCCCCCCCTTTCTGGCCTGCCAGGCTGCATGCTCAGATAAGGGTTTGGTATGGATTTTGGAGGGGGCCCCTCACCCAAAGGGCCTGATATAGACTGGGGAGGGGACCCCACGCCGTTTATTTTTTCACATTTTAATTGTCGGCAATGTTTTTTTTTTTTATTCTGCTGCCAGTGGGAAAGACCATTGACTGCTGATGACTCATTGGTTGTTAAGGACACCACGGCTGGCTTCCTGGCAAGCTTCTTAACAACCAGAGATTCTCTGTGCCCTGATTGGGCAAATCTTTGTTTAATGGGGGCTCAGAATGCACTGTTTTTCAGCGCACAGTACATTGTAGGGCGTTCGGCAGGGCAAACACCCGCCAAACGCCCTTCAAATTTGGGTGTTCACCGAACAGGCGATGTTCAGGCCAAACTTTTACCTGGCCGCAACAGTTCGCTCAACTCTACTAGAAAGTTAGCTTGCTCATAGACCTAATTTGTCACTAATCCTAACATGTATGAGAAATGCTGGTCCATACTTATTATCTGGATATGTGTCTATAAAGCATGATTAAAAAAAAGGTAAAGATAACTTTTGATACACAGTATTTACTCATTTTACATAAGTGTCTCTTTCTCCTATACAAAGTTTTTTTCCACTTTTAATTTTCTTCAGGCTCACGCTGTACATAAACATCAATGAATGCAAAGGCTAGGAAAGGGAAGTTCAACACTAGAGACTATGTAGCTTTCCATAAAATACTCCACAAATAAAAATTGGAACATTGGTTGCCTTTTAGCTGCTCATAAGAATGTTGAGTTGCTGCATATAATAACAATCTGAACTTTTTCTTTAAACTTATTGCGTGTTTTTATAACTAAAACACATGCTACAGCTAACCAAGAAAGGCCATATTTCCATCCCATCTCCTCCTTTATCACCTGCTCTGTCACCATGTTTATCACCGGTTCTGCCATTTGTCTCTCTACTTCCTCCCAAAAGACGTAAAGGTTCTGCTGTTTTTTTCTAAAAGGATGAAAAGGATTTTCCTTAAGATGTTAATTTCAAGGTTGAGTGGTTCATAGTCAGTGGGCTTTTCTGGAGGTATCACTCAAAACTTGCTTCAAGCCATGGTGATCATTTATCTCACCTGAAGGCTTTGTGATTTTAGAAAAACTGACTGTGCTTTTTGTGTGCATATACAGTTGTCCTCTTATTTGTGTAATTGTGAAATGAATACAATTAAATAATAATCAAGCAATATGTTAAATGCACCCTCTTTAAAATAATATTTTCCATAATATTAATATTGATTTAAAAGCCCTTAAGTCATCACTGTAATTTAAAAGTGTGGGTGTATTTTGCAATAGAATGTAACATTATAGTCAATCGTGATCTAACGTCTAAAACTAGTTCTCTTTAATTTAAACCAAGCAGCTGCAATTGTGTGGTACATTGTAACTAGGTGCTTTCTGGTTATTATTGGCAGCTTGTACTACCTCTTTAGTTCTCTCATTAGTGAGTGAGACTGAACTGTGGGGGAGATTTACTATAACTGGTGCTGCTGGGCATAGTAGACATTCATGTTATGCATTCTTAGAGTGTGTCCCCCAAATTTATCTTTGTTGGGCATAGTAACCAATCGGCTTCAAATTTCAGCTGGTTCAATTAAGCTTTTTGACAATAAAACCTGGATGCTGATTGGTTACAATGCACAGCCGCACCAGATTCTGTGTGCACCAGTTTTAGTAAATCTCCCCCATAGTGTTATTAACATAGTTGCCATATGTCTTTCTTTTGGTGGGACAATACTACCAACATGCAAATTGTCCTTTACTCCTTATACACAAGCAGGAGGCAACACTTAAAGTATATGTGAATCCTCACCTTGTAAAACAACCCATTCAGTTTAAAAGGTAAAGGAAGAGCAAATGGTTTGCATGTACATTATAAATATATTTTTTTACTTTTTTATAAATGTTCACATACCCTCTGTTCTTATCTGCATGAGGAGACCTCAGAGAGCTAAGGGAGGAGGAACAGTGTGTGTGTGTGTGTGTGTGTGTGTGGGGGGGGGGGTTGTCAGCACAAGTCTGACCATTGCTGTGCTCTTAGGCCTAGTGTGGTCAGTTTTAATAGGATAGAAGGCCGACAGTTAGGAACACCAAGTATTTGACACAAAGGAACCAATACAAAGAGAACAGGAGACTTTTTCATACAAGTACATGGTACAGCAGGCACATATCAGGAATATGAAATGTTGTGGTAAAATATTCTTGAGGTTGCTGCAGAAAACATCTTATAAAGAGTTTGCCAATTTCTTGTGTTGTAGGAATGTGTCCATTTAGTTTATCTGGGAATGTTGGCAAATGTCCATACCAATGAGTAAAAAGCAATCTGGAAATCAATATATTTTATTTACTCTCATTGTCCCTTCTTCACACCCATTTTAACCTATTCAATTCTTTTCACTTTCAGAATTTTAATTTCCATAACACCTAACCGCATTTGTATCAATTTAAAGTGTGGGGAATTTCTGTTGTGTCTTGATTTCCTGTCTCAAACGTTGACATAATAAAAAGTATTTTTAACTCTAAAGTATGGGTAATGCTTTTCTCCTTCAGTGCTGTGATTTGGCCTATCATTTAATGTTACAATGTTCCCATGTTCCCATGTTCCCCTGTTACAATAGAACTAGTAAACGCAAGCTGTAGATTTGTAAAAGCATACATACCTCTAAAAATCTGACACTGTGCCCCAAGATCCCCGAAATCAGTTCCCAACCTCCTGGTTCCTAGAAACCCAGCTTGCCTCTCACCGGTGCCTGAATTTACTAGTATATGCAGCTTTTTTACACATACATCTTAATTTTTAATATTTTTCTTATGTGGCAGTTGTACTTTAAGGTATTTATAGACACGAGAAGACAGTTACCAGTCTGTCTATATTCAGCTGCATTGGGCAACAATGTCATGTTGGGTTGGTTACAAAATCATTGGCTGGTTGCTGCTTGGTGAGTGAGCAATCAGATAAGTCAGAATACATGCCCCTACAGCTGTTTCGCTGATAAGAATTTGTTTTTATAGCTGTTGTTATCTGAAGAGATGTCTGTCAGGGACAGCACCAGAGAGGAGGTGAGTATAGCAACCAGAGCTGATTTTTTTAATTTATAGCTCTTGCTGGGGACTTTTTGTTCTGTATGCAAGCTAGACTTGAGCTTAAAGTGCAAAGAGTGTAGGTGCCTGAATTTTTCATGTTATCAGCTTTTTACAATCCATGTGCAGTAGAACACGGATTTGGAGAGGAAGAAGCAGCACAAGGAGCCAAACCGTTGTGTTGCTAGGCTTATGTGGTAAAAAGCTACTTGCTAATAGTAGGAGAGGTCAGAGAGATAAGCTTAAAAGTGTGCTGCTATGTCTTTCACTGTACAGCCACAGGTTAGGGAAAAGGCAAGACTTGCAAGTAGGTTAATGCAGAAAAGAAAGAATACAAATGCTTTGGCAGGTAAAACAGTTCATTTATATGTAATTCAAATTTGCATTAGGCTATTTGCCTGTAGTTCACCTTTAGAGCTGTAGTAAACCACTAGAGAAATAACAAACAATGGGCCCCCCTGTAGGTTAAGTAATAATGTACTAGTACCCACCACATACTAGCACATTATGACAAACTTACCTGTCTATGGAGCCCTCCAGTGCAGCACTGTCACGGCTCCCCGGCACTGCCATCTTCACCCGGTCTTCCTCCTAGGTTCACAGACTCTGGCTGTATGAATGGACAGGGCCATGATGACAGTACTCCTGCGCATGCCGTGCCTTTAGAGCGCATGCACCAGTGACATAACTGGCTGCAGGTTGTGTGAACATCTCCTAAACATTGCAAGTTTAGGCGTAGAGATGGGCCGAACACCCCCCTGTTCTGTTCATATCAGAACTCCTGGACAGAGAAAAAGTTCTGACCAAGCGGCGAATCCTGTTAAATGGGACCCGAACTTGAAAAATCTAAAGTCGCCATTTTTGAAGGCTTATTTATTGGCCATAAAAAAGGGTATGGGGTCCGAGTACTGCCCTGGGGGACATGTATCAATGCAAAATTTTTTTTTTAAATATAATCTTTCCAGGAACAGTGATTTTAATGATGCTTAAAGTGCAACAATGAAACATTCCTTTAAATATAGTGCCTGTGAGGTCCCCTTAGTCTGCCTGTGAAGTGGTGCATCTGTAGCGTGTATAGAACATGCTGCAGCAAAAATTAAATTTCTAAAGAAAGAAAAATGCAGGAAATGACATTTACATTTCCGGCAATACAATACCATTGCTGGCAATAGAAACTTGTTGAGAAAAAAACTGTGTGGGTTCCCCCCCAAATCCATACCAGACCCTTTTCCGAGCTCGCAGCCTGGCAGGCCAGAAAAGGGGGCGAGGGACGAGTGAGCCTCCCTCCTGAACCAAACCAGGCCACGTGCCCTCAACATGGGGGTGGGGGGGGTGGGTGCTTTGGGGCAGGGGGGCTCTTCCCTCCACCCCAAAGCAATTTGTCCCCATGTTGATAGGGACAAGGGGCTCATTCCCACAACCCTGGGCTGTGGTTGTGGGGGTCTGCGGGCAGGGGGCTTATCGAAATCTGGAATCCCCTTTAACCTCCTTGCGAACGCCGGCTGTCAAATGACGGCCAGGCGGCGCAGCTCTCATCGTGGGAGGGCGTCATATGACGTCCTCCCCTTCTGTGCACTCCAGGGAGCGCGCGCGCCGCCGGGAGCGCGTGCGCGCTCTCGCCGTGTCACTGGGCACCCGATGCACGTGCCCAGCGGCCGCAATGTCTGCTGGGCACCCGCGATTGCCCGGTAACACAGCGGGACCGTGGATCTGTGTGTTTAAACACACAGATCAACGGTCCTGTCAGAGGAGAGGAGCCGATGGTGTGTTCTCTGTACAGAGAAACACCGATCGGTCTCCTCCCCTTGTGAGTCCCCTCCCCCCACAGTAAGAATCACTCTTAGGGAACATAATTAACCCCTCCCCGCCCCCTAGTGGTTAACCCCTTCACTGCCAGTGTCATTTATACAGGAATCAATGCATTTAAATAGCATTGATTGCTGTATAAATGATGGTGCCAAAAATGTGTCAAAAATGTCCGATGTGTCCGCCATAATGTCGCAGTCACAATAAAAATCACTGATCACCGCCATTACTAGTAAAAAAAAAATATTAATAAAAATGCTATAAAACTATCCCCTATTTTGTAAACGCTATAACATTTGCGCAAACTAATCAATGATCGCTAATTGCGATTTTTTTTTACCAAAAATATGTGTAGAAGAATACATATCGGCCTAAACTGAGGAAAAAAATGTTTTTTTATATATTTTTTGGGGATATTTAGTATAGCAAAAAGTAAAAAATATTGTTTTTTTTTAAATGTGTCACTCTTCTTTTGTTTATTGCGCAAAAAATAAAAAAACGCAGAGGTGATCAAATACCACCAAAAGAAAGCTCTATTTGTGGGGAAAAAATGATAACAATTTCATTTGGGTACAGTGTCATATGACCGCGCAATTGTCATTCAAAGTGCGTCAGCGCTGAAAGCTGAAAAATGGCTTGGTCAGGAAGGGGGTGAAAATGCACTGTAGTGAGGTGGTTAAGAAGGGGGTCCCCAGATCCTGGCCCCCCATGTGAATCAGTATGGGGTACATTGTACCCCTACCCATTCACCAAAATTGTGTCAAAAAGTAATAAAAACACAGAGACAGTTTTTGACACTTCCTTTATTAAAAAATAAAACATAAAAAACAGTGTCCCTGATGTCAATCATGACACCTGCTACACCACCGGACCTGAAAAAAAAAATGCTCCGCCATCAACAAAGGCAAACTGCCGAATGCCTGGCTTGCCCTTTGACAGTTCTTACATAGGTAAGGGCAAGGGCACCACCCCTTGTGACATCAATGATCCAGCATGCACCGGTCCATGATGTCACAAGGGGGCAGTGCCACCAAGTGACATCGCCAGGTGGCTCTGCCCCATATCTATATAAGAACTGTCAAGCCAGGCATTCAGCAGTTTGCCTTAGTTGACAGTTTTTTTCGGGTGCGATGGTGCGGCAGCTGCATCGTGATTGATATTTTTTACTTTTTAAGTGCCGGCAATGTGTTTTTTTTTTTTTTATTCAGATCTCAGCGGGGAAGCCTATTGACAGGTGATGACTCATTGGTTGTTGCTCCTTAACAACCAGCTATTCACTGCGCTCTGATTGGGCAAAGCTTTGCCTGATCAGGGCTCACAATGCACTGTGCAGTGTGCACTCTGTAAATTTGGGTGTTCGCCAAACGGCCGAACAGGCGAACAGGCGATGTTCGGGTCGAACATTTGCTCGGCCCGAACCGTTCTCCCAACTTTATTTAGAAGATATTCACTGTACCTACAGGTAAGCCTTATTACAGGCTTACCTGAAGGTAAAAGTTCAAAAGTGGAATTTAATTTAATTTAACACTTTAAATCCCTTTTAACAATCCTTCTTCCTAATACAGTATAAGCCCCCTCTCCCACTATATATATATATTTTTTTCTTTTTCCATTCCTCTTTCCATTACACTACATCCTTTGCACTCTTCCATTGTGTTTGTGTGTGTGTGTTTTTTTTAACTGATTGTTGATGAAAATCTAATAAAAATCCTGATAATTTGAAAAAAATAAATGAATTAAAAAAGAATACATTTTTGTAACCTAATCTCTAATATTACACCTACATTTCTTAAAGCCAGATCTCTTATTTTGCAAAAAAGATATGCTAACATCTGTAATCTAAAAAATTGGTGGTCTTACTAAAAAAAAAAAAAAAAAAAAAAGAAAGAAAGTTTATAACAATAAAAAAAGAAATGCTGCTAAAATATTCTAAAATATGTATAACCAGATATTGATATATTGTGTTTCTTGAGAATTTACAGAAACTTTAAATCTCTAGGTGTGGCTCTTCCAGCGGCAGCATCTAATAAATTACTGTTATAATGAAGCAGTCATTTATCGTGAGCCGATGATAAATGGCTTGCCCTAGGAGGAACTAAAGAATAGGCAAGTAGATCATTTTCATATTTGGTGAAAACAATATTAAGTACCCAGACCTCAGTGACTGCCCTAATAAATGAATAATCTGAGGTGAGGGGCTGGCAGTCCGTGTAAAAAAAAATAACCTGAGCTTTCTCTGTCATTTGTCAGGCTTTGCTATGACAGCATGCATTATGGGTAAATGAGCAATCAGCAAGAACTATGTTATGGCTGGGGTGTTTCGGAGAAATTTATCATATGCTTTGCTTAGTACTTTAAAGACCTTAAGGCTTAATGGCTCTGGTGCATGACTGTGAGTGAACACGCTTCCTTCAGTTATAATACTACATTTACACCATATTCTATTCAATGATTAACACAATCTTTTTTTTTTTCTTTTCTTCCTTGAAAAACGACTTTATTTTCATGTGTGTGCAGCGTCTGCCAGCTATTAGGATTCGGCTGTGTAAACACACAAAATAGGCAATATGAATATTCAATAGACCAGGTTTTACCTGCATATACAGTATATACTGTACACTGTATATGCAGTCTAAATATATATGTATATAATAGGATTTATACAGTCATAAAATCATTACATTGAAGATTATTACTATTGGATGGAGGAATCAAGTCATTTTTTTTTTCATTCAACCCAGTGGTTGGACGGAAAAAAAAAGACTCATCTATGGGCTGCCTAACAATGATTATCTTGTTACAATAGGATCTGAAAGTCATGGGACAGTATTAGGCAGCAAGTAAACAAGTTGTCTCTGAAGTTGAAGTGTTGAAAGCAGAAAAAAATATGAATCGCCATTTGTTGTGTATGGAGCTTGGTAGCAGCAGACTGGTCATCAGTGGCGGCCGGTCCATAAGGGACGCAGGCGCACCGACCCCCCCCCCCCCCAGAAGTTCCCATAAAGAAAGCTAGTCATGAAATAAAATAAATCAAATAAATGATAATATGACTAACATTTTTTAACATCTTAAAGTTAAAAAATATTAGTCATATTATGAATTAATTAAATATAAATCGTTCTATGTGTGTGCACTCACTGCACTGTGCGGGGCTCCAGACAAATGTGTTTCTATGAGGTACATCAATTTTTGACAAGCATGTGATTAGAGCCTGAGGCTCTAATTGGCTTGTCTTAGGTTGTCCACAGGGCAAAGAGCACTGCGCCCTGAACCCTCCCACCCTCCCACTTAGCAAATCAATATTCGCCATTGCGTCACTTCCAGTTTCCGGCTTCTCATCCCGGCCAATGAGGAGGTTGTAGATTTGGAACATGGAAAGAAGACTGGGTTAACATTTAAGCCACCGGGTATCAGGGGAGCCGTGACAACCTGGCGTTCTCTGGTGAATGCGGACCTGAAGGGGTTTGTTCTCATCCCTCCAAAGATTTGTAGCACCAGCTACCACCGGAGTCCATGCTGATCCATGTCCAAAAAAGGGGCCCACAATGAGCATGTGAGCATCTGAACTGGACCATAAAGCAATGGAAGAAGGTGGCCTGGTCCAATGAATCACATTTTCTTTTACATCATGTAGATGGCTGAGTGTGTGTGCATCACTTACCTGAGGAATAGATGGCGCAAGAATGTGCTATGGGAGGTAAGCAAGGTGGTGGAGGAAATGTGATTCTTTGGACAATGTTCTGCTGTGAAACCTTGGGTCCTGCCATTCATGTGGATGCTACTTGACGCATACCACCTACCTATTGTTGCTGATATTCCCGATAAAGTGGCAGTTTGCAGGACAATGCAAACTGCCACACTGCAAAAATGGTTCAAGAATAGTTTGAGGAACACAAGTTGTTTACTTGGCCTCTAAATTCTCCAGACCTCCATCCATCTGAGAATCTGTTGGATGTGTTGGAAAACAAGTCCAATCCATGGAGACCCCACTTAAAGGATCTTCTACTGATGGGTTGGTGCCAAATACCACAGCATACCTTTAGAGGTCTGGTGGCATCCATGCCATGATGGGTCAGCGCTGTTTTCGTGGCAAAAAGGGGACCAACCTAATATTATGTGGGTGGTCTAAAGCCCCATACACACGGTCGGACTTTTTCATCAATTTGGTCCGATCGGACAAGGTTGTTGAAAAATCAGACCGTGTGTATGCACCATCGGACAGTGTTCGTCGGTTTGTCCGTCGGAAATTCTGTGACGGAAGCGCTCGGTCAGGTAAAAACTACCTTTCCTAATCGACACAGCACATTCGTCACGCTGCAATGTTAAAATGTCTTTAATGCAGCGCATTCTCTTTTTCTTTACAATGCAACAAGAATGACATCTTTTAGCTGCTCCTATTCACCCGCACTTCTCACAAACTTACTTCTTTATTACTTTGCAGCATTTATACACTACATGTTTATTTTTACTCTGAACGGAAAAGAATCTTTGTTATTTTTTTACCATGATTTGTCTTTTTTTTTTTTTTTTGGGGAATCCATATTTGAATGTTTTTTTTTTTTTTTTTTGGAGGGGGGTTGTGTGTCTCAAATTACCAAAAACACATTATTTACATTTGTATTTCTTGCTTAAATTTACTAGGAGGTTGTTTGTTGTTGTTGCCCCTTGTTAATTCTACTTTAGGATTAGTGAAATGTACCAGCCTACTCAAAGAAAAACTGTCATTGTAGCAAAGTAAAACACAATAGTCAATGATTATTTCAAATCAAAAAAACCTTTATTTAGGTCACACCAACAAACCAAAGAGGAACGCAGCCATGGTGAAACTTGGGGAATTTGCAAAGTCTTGGCCCCCCACGGCAACCATCATTGTCCAAGCGTAGAAAATTGGGGGCCTGAGGAGTACGTATATTAAGGGGAGTGCAATCTGGTCGTGAAGTCCAAAGTATCCGGAACTGCAGCAGATGCCATCTAGGTCCCCAGGCTCTGGTACTACAAGAGGCTCCATCTTCTCTCACACCAGACTGATTGCAGGTCGTCACTCTCAGGTCTTCCTTCCACGCTTCCTTCCACGCTGTGGCTGTCGTGCTGGTGGGGTGGCAGAAGGAGGAGGAGGAGGCGGAGCATGGTAACTATGGCAAACATGTGTGAGTGGGGTCATCTCCCCAGCCCTACCCTTATTTAGGACATGGAGGATGAGCCCCTCACACATGTTGCGTTGCCCCACCTCCATACCCATCATTTTTGTGACAACCACCGAGCCAAAGGTCTCCTCGTCGGCGGGTGTGGCATGTAGGGAGTCTGAAGCCTCTCTGATCATCCGGAGCGCTGACTGTGCCGCATAACCCCCCTTCTCGCCCTTTTGTACGGAGGGCGGAGGGGAGGGGTTTGGGTGTCAGTCAGGCTCCGAGGCCTAGCCCCCTCTTGGCTGCCACTACCCAGCTGGTGGCTGCCACTAACCCCTGCCTCCTCCTGACTGCCACCTTCCACAGCCACCTCCTGGCTGAGGTCTTCCTGTGTAGGAAAAAGGGACATAGTTTCAGTTATTTGTTCATCAAACACACACAATTCTCATCTAGTGACTGGTGCAAAATGTTTACAAATAGAAAACCATACAATTCTCAGCCCAGCAGTTTAGATTCTGGCCCCAAATGTCTCCCACACCACTGTCTGTTGATATGTCAAACACGTTAGGAACTAAGCAATTGGCGATCCTGAATTAAGTGAACATCATTCATTATTCCCATAAATGGTAACAAAACTACTATACCTGGAACAAGCTGGGCTCCTCCACCTCTTCCAGACTGGAAGGCCCAGGTTGCTCCTCGGAAGCCTCATCAGGGGTGGGCTGCGCGCAAGGAAGCGTGGAAGGAGGAGTTGAGGTTGGCTCCGTGACATCAGCCTGGTCCTTCAGAAAATGGAGACTCTGATAGTACCAGAGCTTGGGGACATAGACCTCATCTGCTGAAGTTGCAGTTTCCTCAGACTTCACAACCTTCTTCCTCTCCCTGATATACGCACTCCTCAGGCTGCCAATTTTCTTTCTAATATCATCAACAGTTGCCGTGGGGAACCTTGGCTTGACAAATTCCACAAGTTCCTCCAGGGCTGCGTGCCTCTTTGGTTTGTTGGTGTAATGTGGGTGTTTACCCTGCCACAATATGGGAAAATCCCTGTATTTGGCAATGAAGAGGGGGAGAAAACTCATGTCGTTGAATCCCTTCATATCAATCTCTGCAAGACACAACAACACACCAAACCCTATAAATTATGTCAGGCTAAACTCTCCTAATCTTCTCCATAAAGAAGCCTCAAGTTCAAATCAGTCTAGGCTAGTTATGTACCAACGTTAAATTGTACCTTCGTTTGTAGCGATCGTCTCGTGTGAGTTTTCTCTCCCCTCGTCTCCCAGATCGTGGCTACGACACAGGCGTGTGACGTTTTATATACACTGCGCATGCTTCAAACTCCGCCCGCCCCTGACGATCTTTCTCGTCTATTCCCCACCCCTTCTCTTTACGGCGTAGTGGGGAGAGCACATGGCGGGGACACAGCAGGTGCGCCACAAATATCCCACCAACGAGGAGGAGGACGAGGAAAGTCCGGAGGCAGAAACGTCCCGATCCCGGAACCTGAAATTCAAGGCCTCCAATATGTCATTTGGAGAAATGTTGGAGATGGTGGACATATTAAAGAGGAGCGACTATGATGGGAAGTATGGGCCTTACCTCAACCCCAATGTCCGCAAGGCCAAGATCATGTCTAAAGTTGTGAGAAGGCTGTACAATAATTTTGGGGTACAACGATCCAAGGAGCAACTCAGGAAACGCTGGTCAGACCTGAAACTGAGGGAGGCCGATCAGTACAGAAAGATCAAGAGAATTCTTCAAAAAAGTAAGTAGTTGTGTTTTGTGTTTGATTTCTTGCTTGCATACTGCTCCATTGTGTTTTGATTTTTACCAAGTTGTACATTCCAAAATGGCCACTTTCAGGTTCGTCTGTGCATTCGATCGTACTCAGCCTCGATCTTTCTGCCACTGTCATGGTCGTGTGTGTGTGCATTCGATCGTACGCAACCTCGATCGTTCGGCCACTTATAATACGATGTTTGGTGTTTTTTTGGGGAAAGGAAGTTTGTTCTCACTAGAAATGTCATCAAGAATGTAAAGCCAATTTATTCAATGTAAAGGAGAGGTCACTCAGTAGCTGTTTACCCATCTGGACTCTAGAGCACTAGTGCTGGGACACCCAAACCCCCTTTTATTATGCTTTTCCACACATGTGCTCCAGTGGATACTAGAGGGGGGTCTCCATCACACAAACTTCTACCAAAAAGCTAGTCAGTTTAGCACCTTTACAAAGTGACTTCATTCATGTAGTTGACATTTGTAACTGGCCAAACTAAAATAGTGTCCGTCACTTTCAAGCAATGTTTGTCATTTCCTATTTCTGCCCTCAATAGCTTGTGTTGCTAAATCTTCCTTTTGGACATTCTCATAGGGGAGCGAAAACTTGGGCCGTCTGAGGAAACCCCCAAACCAACACCTACCAAAAAAGGGGAAAGAGCAGAAGCAGAGGAGGAGGAGGAGGAGGAAGGAGAGATCATCGAACTTGGAGAAATTGTCACCACAACAGGTGAGTGTGGGAGAACACAGCTACTGGTAAGCTAATCCATGTATGGCTGCTCATTTCCAACACCCCATTTTTGTTTGTTTGTGGTTTTTAGGTGACGTGGATGTTGTGGAAGAAAAATCGCACTTTACCACAGAGAGTGCCCACGTACTCATCGGAGAGATAATGGTCTGCAATAGAGATCTAGATTACATAAAGCAAAACATCAATGATGTTCAACAAAAATTGAAGAACATCATTGATATTTTAGGAAAAATATGAAAACGCACCAAGTAATTAACACACATTTGTGCCAGCTTCAGAACACATTTGCAACTTAAAAACTGTCTGAAATTTGGAACATGCACACATTGTGTCCACATGTGCTAGCTCCCACCATGGTGGATGGATGGCAACGTTTTTTTGGGGGTGCAACCACTTTACGAACTACGAAAGTGGTTGTGGTGAAGGGGTTGCACCCCCAAAAAACGTCCATTCATCCCCATGATGGAAAATGGCACTTTTGAAGCTTCTAGGCATGTGTTTTACCATCTAATGACCATTTTCAGTCCCAAATTGTGTGCATGTTCCAAATTTCCACTTTTCGGGGGTGACCCCCCCATGTGATGAAGGCAAGATCAAACACACTTTGAACATATAGTCATGTCTGATCTTGTCTTCACTTTACAAAGTTGAACTTTCCAAGTTCCTAGGTTCTGTTTTGCTCCATGCCTGGTTTTACCAATTGCGGAATGTTTGTAAACAATGTTGTAAATAACCAAGATGTTGTCAGTTTTGGCGTGAAGATTGTAAACGCACTTGGGAATGTTTTCCTAGTAAACTTTTATTTTTCTAAATGTGTGGCTTCCTTATTTAAAAAACACAATGCATTATGTATGTAAAATGAAAAGGATATGGGGGGCAATGGGTGTTATTTACTAAAGGCAAATCCACTTTGCACTCCAATTTTCTTTCCCGGGGAACTTTTTCAATGCACTTGTAGAGCATAGCGGATTTGACTTATGTAAATGACACCCACAGTGCTTTGTACGAAAACACGGAGCACAGCATTTTGGAGAATACACACATGTCAGACCTGGTGATGAAAAGTAGTATTTTGGGTGTCAGTTATGCAGTACAAACCTTCTCTAGACCAAAGATTAGGTAGCAAACACACAACATGAGAATAATCTTTTTGGGAAGAAGAGGCTGTTACCTCCTTTTGCCCAGAAAGTGCATTCCCACTGTCGAAGGCAAAGGGAAAAAATGTCAAAGTAAAATAAGCTAAAAAGAAGACTGAAATGACATGAAATCATAGGTTGGTTAAAATATCAGATTTATTAAAAAATGCCTCTCACACATCGTCAGGCAGAGCAATGGCCCCCCTACCCACAAAGTACTGCATATATTGGTCCCGGACCACACGGGCATTTAGAGGGGGCAAGCCTGGACGTGCCACTCGAAGGGCTGTGAGTTCGGCATTTGGAGGGCCCTCCACATCTGGGCCAACGGGCACCACATAGTTCTGTTATGTCTTTTGAGGAAGTTGTGCAATATGCAACAGGCAAGAACTATGTGGTTCAGTTTGTATTCCGCCAAGTTAAATGCCGTCAGGAACAGGCGGAAGCGGCTGGCCAGGATGCCAAAAGCGTTCTCCACAACTCTTCTGGCTCTGGACAGCCTGTAGTTGAAGACCCTCTGGTCCGGGGTGAGGGTCCTCATCGGGAACGGCCTCATCACATGGGGAGTCAACGCAAACGCTTCATCTGCGACAAAGACGAAGGGGAGTCCTTCGGCATTCTCCTCTGGAGGTGGCAAGCACAGACTGCCACTTTGGAGACGCCAGTAGAACTCCGTGTGCGTAATGGCCCCACCATCCGATATCCGGCCGTTCATCCCCACGTCCACATACATAAACTCGTATGTTGCCGACACCACCGCCAACATCACTACACTATTAAACCCTTTATAATTATAATAGTAGGACCCCGAGTTGGGCGGTGGGACGATGCGGACGTGTTTCCCATCAATTGCCCCTCCGCAGTTAGGAAAGTCCCAACGGCTGGCAAAGTGGGAGGCCACAGTCTGCCATTCCTGTGGCGTGGAAGGGAACTGTGGAGTGAAACAAGAAAAAAAAATTAGTCACTTTGCACCTAAACATTGCAAGCAGATTAGACAATCAACATCTTGGAACAAGAGCATTGTATAAAATTGGAGGCTGGAAAGTATTTGCACAGAAAAGTAGAGGCTCCCCTTCACAGATTACTCACCCCCCCATCAATCCCCCCACTTCTGATGGGCCATTGGCAATAACTAGGGGTTTTGGGGGGGGGGGGTGGTGGACAGCTAACCCTCTGCACTTCATTGATTGGCAAATGGCTCAATAATGTGGGCTAGTTTGGCCAGACCCTCTGTACTTAACACTATTGGCAGGCCACAGGAAAGATCAAATAACATTTCAACCCCCCCCCCCCCCAAAAAAGGCAGGCACAGTGTGACATTATTAAATTACCAAGCAAGCTAATAGGAGGGAAAGAAGACAAAAAAAATAGGAAATGGAATGTATGGAGGCAGTCCCTTGCACTACATGCTTTGCTGAATTCATCCCTAAAGATGCGCACTATAAAGAGGTAGGTATATAGTGTGTATGGACCTTGGGAAAGCCAGCAGATAAAGGATTGGTACCATCTGACAGAGCAGTTGGGGGAGGGGGTTCCTAATGAGTTTGCCCCCCCCCCCACCAAAAGAACAAAAAAAGGGGGCTCTACATGAAGTAAACCACACAGCAAACATTTGTCCATATTTTAGGGGGTGTTTTGGGGCAAACAATACTATGCAGCAGACAAAAGACATTGCTTAAGTGACTAGCCATAGGTGTCTATTGGGGCAGAAGAGCATGCTGGTGAGGTAAGTGAAGGGAAATATGCATGAAGGAGAAAAGGGGCACAGCATATTAGAACATATTGCAATCATGGTAATTAGGGAAGGAGGTCAAAAATACAAGTCATTAGCAAACAGAGCATACATAGAAGGGAATAGTAAAGTATAAATGTTACCTTAATATAGTCCTCCTGCAGGACCTGAATGATGGCAGAACAGGTCTCTGGAATAATGATTCCCAGGGCCTGGGGAGAGATACCTGAAGAGAACTTCAAATCCTGAAGACTTCTCCCTGTCGCCAAGTACCTCAACGTGGCAACAAGCCTCTGCTCCGGAGTAATGGCTTGTCTCATGCAGGTATCCTGCCGGCTGATAAAGGGGGTCAGCAAAGCCAAAAGACGGTGAAAATCGGGGTCCGTCATCCTGAGAAAGTTCCTGAAATCATCAGGATTATTCTCCCGGATCTCACGAAGCAAAGGCATGTGCGAGAACTGGTCACGCTGAAGCAACCAATTCTTGGTCCACATACTCCTCGTCACTCTGTTCATGGACGGGTCTTGGGTCAAAGCTAAAAGCCCGACACCAATTCCGCGTACAGCACGAACTCGGCGACGAGTACGCACGGGAAACATCGCTCAGAAGGTCACAAAAGGTCGGCTGGTCAGAACGGACAAACAGAAAGCACCGATAAACAGCAAGGCCTGAAAGAACGAAGTGAATACCAGCAACGAGCAGACAATAAGCAGTGCAAATCAAAGCGTCCTATATCAAGATATAGGCCGCAATGACCAACAAATGCGAACTGACTACACGCACTAAGAAACAGATACGCACGACAAGCACAAACTGAAGAGCAGTAACGATCTGAGTCAGAAAACTGAGAAGCGCGAATCTTAAGTCACCAAACTTCCACTAACTCTCGATAAACACGGGATCAGCAGAAGGAGCCCAACGGGTGCCTGACGTGGTGCTGAACTTCCCTTTTCTAATCTCGTGGACGACGACTTACGTCACGACGTTCTTCCGGACCGGATATTCCGACAACGTAGTCCGACCGTGTGTACGCAACGCCAACATCGGACAAAGTACGTCGGACAAAGTCCGACTGACCTGGTCCGCGGATTGTCCGAGCGTGTGTATGGGGCTTTAAAGTTATGGCTGACCAGTGTGTGTATATATATATATATATATATATATATATATATATATATATATATATATATACAATGAACAACTTGCTTATGGTTGTGATCTGTGATTGGCTACAGCTAATCACATGATACAGAAAGCCAGGTACCATATGATTGCTGTGAGTCAATCACAGATCAGAACAGTAAACAGGCTGTTCATGAATGGAAATCCATTCATGACAGGTTGTTTACATTGTTATGGGATTGATGTGACCAATCATAACAATCACATGATACCATGGGACTCCTGCCTTTACACGCACATGAACATTAATGACATTCCAGTCTTAGTCCATAGGGTTCAATAATTTGGCCCACCCTTTGCAGCTAAAACAGCTTCAACTCATCTGGGAAGACTGTTCACAGGGTTTAGGAGTGTGTCTATGGGAATGTTTGACCATTCTTCCAAGCATATTTGTGAGGTCAGGCACTGATGTTGGACGAGAAGGCCTGGCTCGCAGCCTCCTCTCTAATTCATCCCAAAGGTGTTCCATCGGGTTGAGGTTAGGACTCTGTGCAGGTCAGTCAAGTTTTCCCACCCCAAACTCGCTCAGTCATGAGTTTATGGACCTTGCTTTGTGCATTTATCCAAATCGTTGGGTGGAGGGGGGGGGGTATGGTGTGGGGTTGTTTTTCAGGGGTTGGGCTTGGCCCCTTAGTTCCAGTGAAGGGAACTCTTAAGGCATCAGTATACCAAGACATTTTGGATAATTTCATGCTCCCAAATTTGTGGGAACAGTTTGGGGTTGGCCCCTTCCTGTTTCAACATGACTGCGCACCAGCGCACAAAGCAAGGACCATAAAGACAAGGAACTTGAGTGGCCTGCACAGTCCAGACCTCAACCCGATGAACACCTTTGGGATGAATTAGAGCAGAGACTGTGAGCCAGGCCTTCTGGTCCAAAATCAGTGCCTGACATCACAAATGCGCTTTTGAAAGAATGGTCAAACATTCCCATAGACACACTCCTAAACCTTGTGGACAGCCTTCCCAGAAGGGTCGAAGCTGTTATAGCCGCAAAGGGTGGGCCAACTCAATATTGAATCCTATGGACTAAGACCGGGATGTCATTAAAGTTTATGTGTGGGTAAAGGCAGGCGTCCCAATACTTTCTGGTAATATAGTGTATATATACTGAATATTATATACCTGACTGAGCCTGCAGCTGTCACCCTGCCACAGTAAATGTACTGTGGCGGGGAGGCAAGTGGTTAACCATATAAGTATAGTGCCAAATCTATACCCTCTATTTCCTAAATCAATTTCCCATGCACTTGACACAAAATAAATAATACTGAACATTGGCTTTGTTTACATGTTTCCTTTTTGAAATAATTTGATGATACTGTATGCAGACAATCTGACAATTAAACTATTGATTATTCTGGCTAATAAAGGATATTGTTTTATCTATCTAAAATATTGTAACAGCAAATACATATTCATGAGTACATAAAGAAAATCAATGATAATATATTCTAAAATTCTTTGGTCCTACACTACCAGCAATCATTATAAGAGACCTACACGGCTGCAAATATTGAGCAAGGTAATTTCATGTCGAGCTGGTCAGTACTTGCTGAAACTCTGGTGCAATCTTTACTGAGATATAATCCTGTTCTCAGGTGAGAGAGGGCCCATTTACACTGTTGGGCGTTCTGGCACACTAAATGCATATGTTGTGGTTCCTAATAATAAAGATAATGTCTGTTGCAATCTCTCCGCTGCAGTGTAATGTGTTTTGACATGTCTTTGTTTTTGGAGTTTTAGTATGTTTGATCGCTAATATAAGTCAATGGCAGCACATCAACACACATACAACATGCATTTTGATGGCAACATGAATAAACAAGCCTTGGTCAATGGCTAATAACCCTATCAGCTCCAAAATCCAATTATAAGAATGCAATAAAAATGCACATTAGTGTGCGTCGAAATGCATGTCATCTTACGTTGATGTATGACAATGCACCAGGCTAATGCAACAAGAAAGTGCACTTCTACGCATAGGTATAGAGCTAAATGGGTCAAGAAAAGAAAAATAGAAATCTTCTGTGCAGACCTTTCTATGTAGCAACATGCAGAGTCTCCCTCTGGCAGCATATGGGTTTTCTCAGGATGGTTTGTTGCAATTATAGTTATTACTCGCAGACGCCCGCTGGTAAACTTACTATTGTGTCATAAAATGCAATGATTATGTGGTCATACATGACTATACAAAGCACTTCAAATGATGTCTGGAAAGAGAAGCTAGGGGACTTTGGAAGACTGAACTTCTACATTTATCTACTCGAATAGGCAATAGGTCAAATAGCAGAAGGCCCCTTTAAAGGGAATATGCACTCAATTTTTCTCAAAGTATGTCTTTTCTTCCTGAAACAACTAAAAGGTATCTCTTTGCAGTAAGTAGATAAATATGAGTAACTGTCAGCCCACCATGGGTGTTCTGATTATAGCTAATTGTTCATTTCCATTTAGTTATTCAACATATACACTATATTGTCAAAAGTATTGGGACTTTAATGGCATCTCAGTTTTAGTCCATATGATTCAATATTGAATTGGCCCACCCTTTGCAGCTATAACAACTTCAACTCTTCTGGGAAGGCAGTCCACAAGGTTTAGGAGTGTGTCTATAGGAATGTTTGACCATTTTTTCAGAAGTGCATTTGTGAGGTTAGGCACTGATGTTGAACAAGAAGGCCTGGCTCGCAGTCTCCTCTCTAATTCATCCCAAAGGTGTTCTATGAGGTTGAGGTCTGGATTATGTACAGGCCAGCCAAGTTCCTCCACCCAAAACTCGTTCATCCATGTCTTTATGGACTTTGCTTTGTGCACTGGTCCAAATCATTTGGTGGAGGGGGGATTATGGTGTGGGGTTGTTTTTCAGGGGTTGGGCTTGGTCACTAAGTTCCAGTGAAGAGAACTCTTAAAGCGACAGCATACCAAGATATTTTTGACAACTTTGTGGGAACAGTTTGAGGATGGCCCCTTCCTGTTCCTGACCTCACAAATGCGCTTCTGGAAGAATGGTCAAACATTCTCATAGACACACTCCTAAACCTTGTGGACGGCTTTCCCAGAAGAGTTGAATCTGTTATAGCAGCAAAGGGTGGGCCAAATCAATATTGAACCCTACGGACTAAGACTGGAATGCCATTAAAGTTTTACGTGTAAAGGCAGGCATCCCAATACTTTTGATAATAAAGTGTATCTGATCAGAACACATTTTCATACCTTAAAAAAATACTCATTAATCAGTTATCAAATTCATGTATTAATTAATTTTTCCATCAGTGAGCATTTGCATGAGCTACTAATTATGCTCCAGACTAGAATGATTCTGGAATGATTTTGTGAATGTCTTTAATAGAAAAAATACTCGGTAGGTTTCTGGCATCTAACCATCACCCCTACACTATATGGACATAAGTATTTAGACACCCCTCAAAATGATTGAGTTCAGGTGTTTTCAGTGAAAGAGACTGTTAAATCTACAGTATACAAACAATTTTTGGACAATTGTGGACTACAGTTTGGGGAAGGCATGTTTCTGTTACAGCATGACCGTGCCCTGTGCACTAAGCTGGGTCCTTAAAAACATGATTTGATAATGAAACACAGATGGTACAAATGTAATAATTACATTTGATTGCACAGTCTTCCAAATGTATGAGATCAATCAGGACTTCACTACTAACTGCAAAGCCATTTCACCACAAGTGAAAATGACATAATGTGTGTCCAACATGAAGCTGGCCTCATTTAATGCCTTGTAATCTTAAGAAAAAAGAGAAATCAGACCATCACTTACACCTCTGCTTACACAACATGGAAATGAGTGAATGTATGGAAATCTTCAATTAGCACAGAGCAATATCATTCACCCAAGACCAGGCATTCTTCACTGGAGCCCGTAGGCACACAACCTTTGGTGTCCAATGCAAAATTCTAATAATATGGTAATCTATTTTACAAACAATACCCATTGGGGTATGGTGGCGGGCAAGCTGGCGTTGGTGTATAGTGAAGAGTTTGCTGAGTTATTACCACTAAGATTTACTATGGCATGATCTCATGGTGGAATTAGACTGTGTTTGGACATTTTTATAAGATTGGACACTCATATCTAGATATTTTCTACACATGTATTTTTTCATTTTCCTTGAATCTAAAAAGAGGCTGCTGAATGTAGTTTGTGATTATATTATTGGATATGTACTGTATGCAATTTGTACATGATTTGACAATTTATATGAATATTGAAGTATTTTTCATTTTATTTCAATTTCTAATGTGGATTTTGCATGATCACACAATTTGCACATGACTTGATGATTTATTTGAATATTGAGCCATCTTGCACTTTTACACATATTGGAGCGCTTCACAGTTTTTTCCTTTATACCGGTTTGTCATTGTCAAGTGTGGTAATTGCACTGTCGAGTGGTAGCTGCTTTATACCTTTGTTTTTTATTTTTTTATTTTGTTAGGTGATATATTTATATTCTTTGAGTCACATAATAATAGCGCAGGGATCCTTTCTTAAAATATTTTCTTGGTTTATCTGTTCAACCTGGCTTAGAATAATGGCACTAGGCTCAATTCACAAAGTGAAAACACCAGCATCAATGTCCTTAGTTTTGAAAAAGTGACAGCTTTTTTCTGCTGAGCCAAATAAGAATTATGCCCTGTACACACGGTCGGAAATTCAGACGGAAAAAGTCTGATTGGATTATGTTGTCGGAAAATCTGATCGTGTGTGGGCTCTATCGGAGTTTGAGAGCTGGATCTATAATTTTCCGACAGCAAAATCCGATCGGACTTTTTCCGATGGTGTGTAGAGAATTCAGACGCACAAAGTGCCACACATGCTCAGAAGAAATTTGGAGACGAAAGCTATTGGCTACTGGCCTCTACGTAGTTGTACGTCACCTCGTTCAGAACGTTTGGATTTTCCGACAACTTTGTGCGACCGTGTGTTTGCAAGACAAGTTTCGCCCAAAATCCGTCGGAAAAAATACAACGGATTTTGTGGTCGGAATGTCTGACCGTGTGTACAAGGCATAATAGTCACATGGCAGAACTAAAGATCCTTATTCTTGTGTTAAATCTTTGTGAATTAAGTCTAATGCATAAGTAAGCTTATATGCGATGACTGTATTTTTACTTATAATGAAGATACAAATGTGTGAAAATAACAAATAGAGAAAAATTGCCTTTACTGCCCTACATCTCCAAAGACATATATTCCATTATCCCTTTATTTTAGAATAGAAAATGAATAGAAAAAAAAAAATCATTTTTTTTTGCCACATGCATGCCAGTCTCCTATTCATATGTAGTATACAGTGACGTGATACAAATGATCTTAATCTTTGCTTGTATGTGGCCATATTTACAGACAAATGGCTGTCCAAAAGTGACCAATCACTTTATTTCAATTCTGCTAAGATCATTATTATAAATAAACATATTTTTAAACTAGAAGATATCACCAGGCTTGCCCAAATAATAGCAAATTATCTTATTGGCAATTAGGGAATGTTTGTGTAATCATAAACTATGGCCATTTTTTAAAGCCTGTCACTGACAAAAAACTGTATAATGTATTACAAAAAAAAAAGACTTCTAATCGAAAAACTGCTGCTAAGCAGAAATGCTCAGACTGATATGAGCACGTGTTTGACAGTTTTCCTAAGGTAGGTTATTTTGGTAAAAACATATGTTTCCATTTTCTCTAGCCAAGGTTCCATTCTGGTCCCTTGGCTCCTCCGGGGTCATAGCAACATTAAGGCTTTTGTCACTGTGATTAATAGCTCTTTAGATCATCTTTAATTCACTCTCTAATGACTGAGGGTCTTTTTGCTCTCCAAGTAATCTGGTGATGTATGAGCCAGCGCAACACCTTGTGGCAGAGGTGAAAAACATTCTGGTGATGCAAATATTATCATGGGAACAAATGTTTTCCCTTTTAATAAAAATTAATGAATTCTGCCTAGAAGCAAGTATGGGAAACATCGGGGGGGATTCAGCACAAGTACGCTCCCACTACTCCGTGCTATCGATTTATCTTTTTTAAATAGACAATGATAATAGTCTATTTAATAATAGTATGCATGAATGCCTGTAATAGTTGCTTGATACCCATAACTTTAAGTTAAAGTAATAGATTTATATGTCATAGTATATGCAGATGCAGCACTACACAGGCTTATCTCTCTGGGGTTTACCTCTTTTACTGGTATATTCAGGGGGATTTGGAATCTATTAGCATAGCGGGATTACAGAAAAAAGATTTATTAGGGGCTGTCGGACTTACTTTAGCACTTGTTAAAGTTTTTACATACTTCTTCATTCCCTTTAATTTACCACTAAACAGAGACAGCTACACAAAAAAAAGTGTTATATATATATATATATATATAATATATATATATACTATACAACCAAGGAAACCGCCCATTTCAGAGGAACTAGAAATCATATCATGCATTGGCAGCCACTGAGATCTATAAAAATGTGTTTACTGGTATACTTTGGGCTAGTAAAGCTTTACTTTACTGTACCTCGTAGCCTTCAAAAAGAGGGAAAGGGATAGAGGGCCACCCTTTAGAACAGAAAAATTAGGCAAAGTGCACACCTTTTCTAATGCAAAGGAAGAGTGGCGGCACATCCAGCATAAAAACGTCATACTTCATTGTAAATCCATAAAAATCGAGCATACAGCTTAAGAGAAGTTCAGCAAACACATTACACACACCTGTGCTTAGTCTTTGAAAACCTTTTCTACACCTATGATCACGCAGACTATGAAGTACCCTGTACAAAAATGTGGGAAAACTACATGGTGTTAACTCTATATACACCAACCCCACGTTCAGCGAATTATTGTGTGGTCCTGCAATACCCATAGGGGGAGTCTCTCGGATCTTTCACCTTTTATAGCCCCAAATATTGTTTATGTCAATATTGGCGTGATTGTTTATTGTTTTTGTTTACTTATATATTTTTCAATAAATTGTGTAAAAAACTTTTCAAAACAAGTGCCTATAAAGTCCATTCTTCTTTCCTTTTCTCTATTGGAAAAGGTAAAAAATTTCTTGACAATATGTAGGATGTGGCACTCACGTACATGTTAGGTGTTTTAGATTGCCACCTTGGGACCCAGCAATCTACTTCTTTATACCCTGTACAAAAGCCGTCTTCACCCATGCGGGATGCAACATTTTTACTGTACATCAGTGGGGGACCAATGCATGCACCAGAACGCAGTCTGTCTGTATCCTGATACATGCATCGGTCCTGCAAAGATGGGCAAATGAGCTAAGAGATCTGTGCAGGCCCATGCAACTGCCCACTATCATTGATTTGAAAAGGCTGCATGAATGTGGCTGCATGGAGCACCTTTGCATCCCACATGGGAGAAGATTAGACTTAAGCCCCGTACACACAATCGGATTTTCCTACTGGAAAATTTCAATGTCAGGCTGTTGGCGGAAAATCCGACCGTTTGTACGCTCCATCCGACAATTGTTGTGGGACTTTCCGCCAACAAATGTTGGCCAGCATGTCTTAAAATTATTTTCCGCCAACAAATGTCTGTTGTCGGATTTTCCGATCGTGTGTACACAAGTCTGTCGGACAAAAGTCCAAAGTACAAACACGCATGCTAGGAAGCAAGGACAAGCCAGAAGTGGTCGGTCTTGTAAACTAGCATTCGTAATGTAGAATTAACATTCGTGATGTGGCAAATTATGAAATCTCGAAATACAGCGCACATTCTCTTCTTCCTTAATCTGATAATAATGATGCTGCTTTGCTAGTGATACTGATGGAGTTATTGCAAACTAATTTTCAAAGGCTTTTTTTTCTAGTGATATCAAGAATAATATTATTATGCTTTTTATTTTTTTATTTGGGCAAGTTACCACAACACCCTTATCGAGTAGTTTTGTTATGTCATGTTGGTGTTCCTTGTTAATTTTACATTGTATGTTTTAAAATGTAACTGCCTACTCCAAAACTGTAATTTGTAGAAGTAAAACACATAGCCAAGTATTATTCTACACATTTTTTTTATTGTAAAACAATATTTAAAACAAATAAAATTAGACATGCTATCTGCCAATAGATCTAAACCAAAAAGTGCCTTCTATGCATCTAAAAATATCGAAAATATACCAAATCAAATCATCATTCAACCAAAAAAATAATTACAAAGCAATAAATTCAAGGCCAATAATAAACAACACATTATCTTCTCCGATTCCGCAACGTATCTGGTTGACGAAGGGCCATTCAAAAAGAAACTGAAAAGCACAAAATGAAAAACGTGAACTGAAAAGCACTAAATGAAAAGCACGAAAAGAAAAGCGCAAATCAACACTCATCAAACTTCTACTAACACGAAATTAGCAGAAAGAGTCCAAAGGGTGGCGCTAAAGAGCTGAAAAAACATGTAGTACGTCTAGTACGTCACTAAGTTTGTAATTGTTGGCCAACAATTGTGTGATCGTGTGTATGTAAGACAAGTTTAAGGCAAGGCCCTTAGGACAAAATTCCATGGTTTTGTTGTCAGAAAGTCAGATCGTGTGTACGAGGCATTAGACTAGACTAAAGTTGGGTATACACTACAGTTTTCTTTTTCATGCAATCCTGCGGGTTGCACCAAAACAAACTGACAGCTCCGGTTGGAGACACTGTACTAACCATGCAAGGTTACTCCAGTGATCTCCCCCACTGAGCTGTTGTGTTCTGACAGGGGGGCGGCCCTCCCACCAAAACATTTCGATAAGCGCTCTCTGCCATTGGCTGAGAGTGCTGATTGGGAGTCGGTCAGCTGCTGGTTTTCCAGCATGCACATCTGACAGACCGACATTCACACGGACAAAATGTCAGCCATTGTTTTTTTAACTGGCAAATGTCTCACAACATTCTGCCCATGTGTACTAGGCTTTAGCTAGAGTGTCTAATTAGATCCTGGTAACACAAAATTGTATTTTCTATAAACACAACCAAACTGAATGCATCTAATAACAGGTAAACGTTTGCACAGTTTGAATGGCACATTTGAAAAATCATTCAAACAAATGTCATCATCATGGATTTATATGCATTTAGAAATGTCCTCTAAACACATATTAAAATAGGTTTGACAAAGGCATTGTGAATGAAGCCTAAAGCCCCATACACACGCGCGGACAATCCGTGGACCAGGTCCGTCGGACCATGTCCGTCATACTTTGTCTGATGTTGGTTTTGCGTACACACGATCGGACAAAGTTGTCGGAAAATCCGATCATTCTGAACGTGGTGACGTTTGCTGCCTACGACGGGACTACGTAGAGGCTAGTAGCCAATAGCTTTGGTCTTGTAATGTGATCTGAGCATGCGTAGCACTTTGTCCGGTCGGACAAGCGTACACACGATCGGATTTGGTGTGATCGGACCGGGTTGACGGGAAATCTTTCCAGCAGGAGATAAGACTTTGTCCGACGGACAAACCGACGAACACTGTCCGATGGTGCATACACACGGTCTGATTTTTCAACAACCTTGTCCGATCGGACCAAATTGATGAAAAAGTCCGACCGTGTGTATGGGGCTTTACAGTTCATTTTCTTTCTACAGCAGCTAAAGCCTGGGTAGAAAAAAACCTGTCCATGAAGTGGTCTCTCAGCAAAGGGCCAATACGCCCCCTACTGAGTCAGACCTATAGCTCTGCAATCAGCAAAGCTCATGACTTTTACTGACAGGAGAGCTCTAGCTCTAACTCAGCAGGGGCATGACACACCTCTGCAGAGAGAACACTGCTTCCACACAGCAAGGATCCTTCTCTACAGCATGCTGCAAGGGGACTGTCTTTTCTTGCTTTTCTGTTAATGCTGTGCCTGATTTTTAAAGAACACAAACCTTAAGACTTTGCACACCTTTTGTTTTGGTGCACCTGGAATGTATTTAAATTACTTAAAATTAAAGTTCAGTCGGGCTTTAAAAACAGCTAATGCAACAGTCTAAAGGAAAAGTTAAAATTTAAATGTAAAATAAACAACTCTTAAATAGTCCAGTTTGCAACTAGCGAGTTAGTGTGTTCACTTGACTCTGAGTGTAGAGTGTTAGTCTAGTGTTAGTATAGTGTGAGTATAGTAAATAAAGTAAAACTAAAGTAATAAAATCAATCATTTTTTTCTTTATAAATATCAGTTTTGCTGCAGCAAGTTCTATACACGGTACAGATGTGCCACTTTACAGGCAGACTAAGGGGACCCCCCAGGCACTATATTTAAAAACATTTTTCATTTTTCGTGTTTCACTTTAAGCATCATTAAAATCACTGCTCCTTTAAAAACAATCTTTTTTTTAAAGTTTTTTTTGCATGGGTACATCCCCCAGGGCAGTACCCAGGCCCCTAAAACCTTTTTAATGCCAATAACTTGCATATAAGCCTTCAAAATGGGGCCTTTTCATTTTTCAAGTTCGGGTCCCATAGACTTCAATGGGGTTTGCGGTTTGGGCCCAAACTTTTACGATGTTTGAAAGTTCTGGCACGAACCAAACTGGGGGGGTGTTCGGCCCATCTTTAGGCTATTTATATGATTAGATCTCTACACTAGTATAAAATGTGGGAGATTTCAAGAAGGATGCAAGATATTTCGTTTTAAAAGAGGGGCATTCCCTTTTAAATGTGGAACTGCAGGGAGCTATACTTTCATTAATATTTGTAGTTGCGGTAAAACTTTTAAATGTTATTTGTAATAATTCGGCAGTAAATGGTTACAGTTGATCTCCAGACAAGCTGCAAATAAACAGTTGAAATACATATGTGGGACCTTTCCTACCTGAAAATTCTACTGTTGTGTCAAATCAATGAGATAAAAAAATATACATGTTTGCCCTTGCATTGATATGCCGGCAAACCAGGCCAATCCACCTATAAGTATTGTCACATTGTTAACTTATGTGATTCCCTATACAGTACCAATTCAGCAACCAAACAAGCCTCAATTAAGTAGTATAATACCTGGAATAATGTTTGTAGCATACTTGAAATCTTAGCTCAGTTAGCCAGTTTACAATTCCTCTTGTAAGAACTCTACATCATTACGTGTATACTGGTGTAACCAAGGGCCTGTGGCGATGGACTTTGGGCTTGTGTCAATGGCATTAGGTTGAGAATCTTTTGAGATCATTCAGAATTTATTGACATTTGACCTGCAGTTGGCCTCTGTCAGACCATCTTTAAGAGACTTTTGCATTTTCAAACTTGTATGGGAGTTGATTGAAAACAAAAGAAGATGCCTTAGTGCATGTTTTACAGTGGTATCATGTTTGTACATTTAAATACAGTGGAACCTTGGATTACGAACATAATTGGTTCCAGGAGAATGCTTGTAATCCAAAGCACTCACATATCAAAGCAAGTTTCCCGATAGAAGTCCATGGAAACAAAGATAATTTGTTCCGCATTGACTTCTATTGCTTTCAATACCGCATGTGGCCAGAGGTGGGGTGGTGCCGGAGAGCCTCGGAAATACTCAGGGACAGCTCGGCTGAACTTGGAAACCCTTCAAAAGGCTTGAAAACACTCGGGAACTGAGTATTTCCGAGTGTTTCGAGTATTTCCGAGTGGTTCCAAGTATTTCCGAACTGCTCCGAACCATTCAGAGTGTCACTGGTGCCCCTGCACCTCTGGCCAAATGCGGTAATGCATACCCCATTGGATAAATCCTGCTCGTTTTGCGAGACAACACTGGCAAACTGAGTCAGGATTTAAAAAAAGAAGTTGCTCGTCTTTCAAAGCGCTTGTTAACCGCGTTACTCGTAAACCAAGGTTCCAATGTACATGCATACATTGGTCGTGCCAAGAAGACAGCACACAATTTGATATGCTGCTACTTGCCCTTATACTGTATGTTGTAATGATAAGTACCTGTAATTGCACTGTCCCCATTTAGAGAATATGCCATTTACTCACCATAATCAGATGCAAGCTTAGGCTGCTTTAATTCCTTGCCCCACAAATCCCTAGGTTTCTGAACTTGCTTCCCAGAGAGCTCAGATAGGTCACACCTGAGGAGGCAGAGGTAACTGGGTAACTCATCTTCCCCTTTACTGTCAGAACCTGCCTGCAGGCAACTGAGCAGGAGACTAATAGCGCTCATCTTCTCCAAAGAACCCAATCACTGTGGGGAATCCCTCCTCAAATGCTTTAGAGTACTCTAGTTCCAGTGGGGTGAAACTTCACACTTGGGCTTTGGATCCCTCCAGCTATTCACTTTTGTTGCCAGCTCTGTGTTCTGTACCGTTTTACTGAAGTAGTGATGCCAGCTTGACTCTCTGCTGTAATAGAGTCTTATTGAGACTGTGTTATGTAGCCACATTACCCTGATTGAGTCAAGGAGACAATGCTGTGAAAAGTCCATGATTGTGTAGTGTATGTATGAACCTGTTTTACATCATTGCCTATAACTTTGCACCTATATAGTAACCTGCATGTTACATTTACTCTCTGCCTATTTGGCTGATTATCCATCCTGTTAAACTTGGCATCCGAAACAGGATCAAGTCAAATAATGGTGATGGAAATGGCACAACAGTAGCAGAGAAGCAAGCAACCTACCAACCTTGCAAAAAGAAACCCATTATGCCTGGCAGTATCCCTTCTGCAACAAGTACATAGGGCCAGGTCAAGACTTGGGAAATGGGCCAAGAGATCGCTGGGCCTGATTTGATCATGTGTGATTCTCTCCCACTCAGCAGGCTGCACTTGCCATTAACACCTTAGAGGGGGGAGCAAGAAAGCTAATTCTGTACCTCCCAGAGAAAGATCAGGATTCCCACGAGGAGATAGTTAACCACTTAAAAGCGGTGTATATCCAAGCACCAACATTAGGGGACTATAGGGTCCACTTAAATAGCAGAAAGCAGAGAATCAATAACATGCACTGGAACTGCAAGACATCACAGCAAAGATATGCCATAGGGAAACGGGCCAAGTAGGATGACCTGGCTGGACTGATGCGGACAGACGGATGAAATACATTTTTGTCGATGAAATGCTGTAGGACAAGGTCAGAGAAACCTTGAAAAATAAAGATAGAGCAACCTTTACTTGTTAGATGTGGCGCTAGCATATGAGCAGATATGTATAGGCTCTGATCCACCTATGGTCTTTTCAGTTTCAAAGGGTGCTGAGACCTGAATTCCTTTTATTTTATTGTTTTCACATATTAGGTAGTGATATATAATTCAACACCTTTTTTTACTGTATACAGTTAAAGGAAATTTGATTTGTAGCTGTAGCATAACAATAGCCATAGCAGCCCATGCGGGTACTTTAGGGCCTCAGGGTGTAAAGGGGCCCCATTAGGGGAGCTCTTGAGGAAAATGAAAATAGAAAATCTGTGTGCATGTAGAGACAAATTTATTAATGTATTAAGGATTTCAGAAGTTACAGTTGACCTCGACCCTGTACCCCCTGTACGTTTATCAATCAAGAAAAACTAACGTCAGATGCAAAAGAGGAGTCTTAAGAATAAATGGCATTAGTCACAGATGCCATATTCCTATTAAAACTACCTGTGACAAATTTAGGCATGCATTTGCTCCAGTTTTGGTAACATGTCAGGTAATTCTTACTACTGCCATGCTGAGAACCTGTTCCTATGGAAATGCCAGATGCTTAAAAAATGACCACCAATTTGCAGATTAGGAAACTGGCAGTAATCAAAACCAGTTCTGAGCTGGCATACAGAGGTACGCCAGTGCTCAGAGTGGGGCATATCTGTACGGGGAAGATGTCATGAATGTGACAGCTTACTAAACATGGCTCTATATAAAGCCCTTGTTCAGCTGTTGGCTAGGAGACTCCCTGGCAAAAAGCTAAATGTGAACAAAGGGGTCATGGATACTGGTGATTTCATTACCCAAATTTCGTCATATTAGGGAATCGTTAGACTTACAGGGATGATGGACCTTATGTGGAACTTGTTCCCATGTCATCAGCGCTTGCTGGGTGGGCAGAGCCTGATGGGGAACTTAAAGACTGGTTCCCCATCAGGTTAACCTTGCTTTTAATTGACAGCAGATAGCAATTGGTAGATTCAAAAGCTGCCATTGACATGAGTAGTGCATATGGATCCACCCACTGTTGTGTGCTGTCAATTAAAGTCAAGGTAGACTGGATGGGAACTAGTCTCTCAGTTCCCCATCAGGCTCTGCCCACTCCACTGCCAAACTCCTCAAACATGTGTCTGTCTGTGTGATGGGTGCAGTGGCTGGGGAAGGTGTGCAAGGAGGATCCTGACAGGTACACGAATCTGGTGCAAATACCGACAATTTGGATGTGGACGCCCAATGGAAATCTAAACGGTATCTATGACACCCTTTATAAATTTCTCCCACTTTATATTAAGATCAAGATCAATGGCAGTAGGGAGGTCAATGGGGGCCCCATTAAAGTTTTGCTATGGGGCCACATGATCTATAGTTACACTCTAAGATGTCAAGAACACAAGAAAATCCGACTTTATTGTTTTAAAGGTACATATTGCACCTATGAATAGCTGGTATTTTTTACAGAAGGAGGACCAGTAAAAGCAGAAACACATTTTGATCATGAACAAACTGCAAACCAACTGATAAGGCAGAAGCAGCAGCAGCAGTTCACTGGTGAAGTCATACGTCTGTTCACTAATTTATATCACCCTTTTAGCACAATTACTATCAGCACATGTGAACTGCAATAAAACCCAATCAGGTACTAGATGCATTTAAAATACCTGTAATACTTTTTTTTAAATAAATATTAAACTGCATTTTTGGTGTACGACCTTAAGGAAAAATGCTTCCTCACTCTGGCAGTGCAATAAATATTGATAATATAGTCCAATATGTAGTGACACCAATCAATTTATATCAATATATCAACATATCAAAATAAATAAATTTACTGACTTTTCAACCAGATTTTTTAGATGAATTGAAAGATGAATTGTCATTGGTTTGTATGGGTTACTGTACTTTGCATACCCTCGTTGCTTTTTGTTTTGCTTTACCAAGTTACTAAGCGTGAATGTGTTTTCTTAAATAAATGTATTTGCTAATTAATACTTGATAATGAAATGATAAGAAAAGCACATTCAATGCTGTCTAGGACATTACCTATAATATATTACCATGTACTTCAGTCTACTCTCAAGTATTGACTATATTATATTTTATTATTTATGAATTCACCATCAATTCACATTTGTACATTCATAAATTTGTGTCTCATACGAAAAGGCAATTTTCAGTGACAATATAACGCCTTTCACATGCACTATTCAAGCAATATTGCAAAATCTATTTGCCATAAGGGTTAGATGTGTTTTAATTTGATAATACAACATTTTTTTTTGTTATATTCTGATAGCTTGAGCTCTTTCTTCACGTAACAAGAAAGCGTTTACTCCTTGGAATACTGGTTTCTGTAATAGTTTCCAATACCAGCAATATCATTCAGATCTTGAAAGGAAGAATGGCAAACTTTTCTATTCAGTGTTTTACCTCTCTGCTGTGCTTATCTACAAAGCAGCATATTACAGAAGGTCTTAAATTCTATGTGTTGCTATTTTTTTTCTGAGAGACACCCAAGGAGGGTAGCTAATTTGTTCTTCATTTATGCCAAGGACAAATAAAAAAGAATTGGTGAATTATATATTTAATTTCATTGTTTCTCCAAAGAGCACTTCCTTTTCCCAGAATTCAGCGACCAAATCTCCAAGTATACACTGTTTATTGTACTCTCTAGGGCCAGGCTATTGAAAATAGAGTGTCTTTGCCATTTGATGTGGCTAAGGATAAAGTACAGAGTTGTTACAATGGACTGTGATGTCACATGGTACTGTGGATTTATCACTGGATAGAATTACACTCCCATATGACTCTGTACTTATTAATCATCATGGTACCTTATGCGCCAGTCAATATATGTTTAGAGGTATATTTAAAAGATATACAATATCCCATTATCTTTTTAATTAAAGTGCAAATATATGCAATACGTGAACTGTAGGCTTCATTCAACCAAAATGTTAATGGACACTGTTTTCTTGGCAGCATATACATGAGCAGTCTTATAGTTTTCACATAAAATGAAAAGGATTTGGGAATTATGACGCTGATTTTGATATCTTTTAAAAGCTAAGTAGTATACAAGAGTAGAACTATTGTGGTTAAACTAAAGAGGATTTAGGGGTCACCAGATATTGCGTTGGGGCTTATGGAGGCTTCCAATAACCACACTATGATGATTAGCTAAAAGCTTCCTCAATATGCAGGGATGCTTTTGGAATATGTTAACATGTTTCTACTTATGTGAAGACACATATGGTGCTGTATAGATTATTTAAGGCAGTATGGCTTTTTGTCTATGGTGAAAGCTTTATAAATGTACCCGTTAAACAAATAAACCATTTGTATGCTTAAATTCAATTCTAAGACCCCTTTCACACTGGGGCGTTTTTCAGGCGCTTTAGCGTTAAAAAAAGGCGCCTGTAAAACGCTTGAAAGAAGCCTTATCTGCAATTCCAATGTGAAAACCCAAGTGCTTTAAGAGCCCTTTCACACTGCCAGCGCCCGAAAAACGCTCTTAAAGCGCCGCTTAAACTAGCGACGCTTTACCAGTGATTTTCGAGTGCTAGTGGAGTGCTTTTAACCCCTGCTAGTGGCCAATAAAGGGTTAAAAGCGCCCACAAAGCGCTGCTGCTACAATCGCTTTTCAGTCGTTTTTCAGGCGTTTTTCAGGCGCTTCCCATTGATTTCAATGGGAAGAGGCGTTTAGGAGCGGTGTATTCACCGCTCCAAAAGCGCTGCAAAGAAGCTGCTTGCAGGACTTTTTTTTGACGCCCTGCCAGCGCAGCGCCTCGGTGTGAAAGCACTCGGCTTTCACATTGGGATTGCAGTTGCAGCTTCTTTCAGGCGCTTTACAGGCGCTTATTTTAACGCTAAAGCGCCTGAAAAACGCCATAGTGTGAAAGGGGTCTCAGTGTGAAAGTACTCGGGCTTTCACATTGGGATTGCAGTTGCGGCTTCTTTCAGGCGCTTTACAGGCGCTTTTTTTAACGCTAAAGCGCCTGAAAAACGCCTGAAATACGCTCCAGTGTGAAAGGGGTCAGAGTCATGTAAAGCTATATGGCTATATTTTGGTGTCAATGTTGAGAGATTACATGTTTCAAAAAAATCTAGTTAGGTACTTGCATCAGCAGATTAGAGTCTGCAAATTAAAAAAACAAAACATATACTAATTGTCTACTGATGTTGCTGGTTAAGGAAAACTAGTATATAAGGGTAAAAAACGATAGCTGGATAATTACCCAGCAGATTGCTATCTAACCAGGCTTTTAGGTTTAAACATACAGTACATATTGATTTGAGTATTCATATTTATAGCCAGAAATTTCAAAATAACAATAATTATAATAATTATAAAAATCACAATAATAATAAGACCGGCTCTTAAAGTGTTACTGAAGCCACAACAGTAAAATCAGTCTATATATGCAGTAAAGCATGCTTGTTATACTCACTGTGGAACCTAAGGGGTTAATCCTTTGTAAAAAGGTTGTTTAACCCTGTCTTCTCTGATACTCTCCTTCTTCCACTGTCCCCAATCCATTTCCTGATAAAATAGAGCCTTTGGAGTCACTCTGCACATGCTCTATTTGGTGTGCATTGCTAGAGGTTTAGTTTTTTCTTGGGAGGTGCGTGTGTCTAGCACAAGGCCAATCAGCACTGTCCAAACAGAGGGTCAGGGGTCCTGCAGCCTCATAGGACAGTCAGAGGAGAATGAAAATTCCTCCTACAAGCTTTAACCGGACACTTATGGAATTCACAAGACTGCTATATACTGCTATTTAGAAAAGGTATTTAGCAGTTTATATTTATTAAAATAATTGCAGTTCTATATTTTGTGTACTGTGGGAGACCAGATATAGTGAATACAGGGTCCTGGGTTTGGTAACAATTTAATGAAGATATGTGTGTCCATATGGTGTCCTAGGTAAATATACAAGGTAAAGGTAACTGGGGTTTGCTACAAGTCACCTAATAAAAATAAATATTGAATATGATGTTCAAATGCTACTAAAAATTAGAAAGTTAGCAAGGAGAAATATTATCTATATGACTTTTCTATCAAGGCTTATTTATCCAAAATATGACTTATCTATCCAGGCATCAAATTGGACATTGGGGTAATTTAATAAAGGAGTACAAGCTGTTCACTTACCAAAGGGTAACTAATATGAAGCTACCATGGCCAGACCTTACTCTTGGACAGTGTGGTGCTCATGTAAAGCATCATGCCCAGGTCAGTGTGATCACAGAAAGCGGTATGGATGATGATGGCTTTAGAAGATGCTGGGCTTGGTGGGATGAATGATACTAAGGAAGGGCAAATTAATTTAACTGCTTACCTTTAACTGGAATTTATCTGTTTCTAGCTATATATATATATATATATATATATATATATATATATATATATATATATATATATATAAATTAAACATCATAGAAGCACTTTACGAACATATGTTCAACTATTTTAACCCCCATATTGATTCAACTAAAGTAACAATCTAGTGTACCATAAAGTAGTGACAACCATTTAACTGAAATATGTTTTTGTAAGTTTAAATGTAAAAGTCTTCATCTGTCAAAACTCAAAAGGGAGATATGTAATTTTTCACATAAAACATGCTATTTTTGGATCCTGCAAAAACCCAACACATTTAAACAAAGAGATTAAAATCATTAGCAGATTAACTGAATATGACAGCTTGATCAAATAAACGTATGCTAAATATTTCCACAGGGCAGGTCTATCTACAGCCAAACCAAATTTCTACACTAGACATGCATTTTCTCCCTAGAAACATCCTATATGCACTAAGCCAAGTAATGACGTTATTCTGGACAAACAGCTTTTCAACTGATGTACCAACCTCAGACATTTCTGGCACATCTACAACCTCTTCAAACATGTTCTACTAAATATGGATTCACTTCTTGGAATCATGCTGTGGGACTGTTTTGCATGTCTATAAAATCATGCACCATTTGCAGATGAAAGATCGGTTGACTATGAAAGTAAAAGATGACACATTTCTAGAGTGAAATCCCAATATATCTAAAAAATGTGCAAACAGAAATTACAAGATAAAAAGTGGTCACTGGAATTCCTTTATAATAATTCTTATTATCCACATTTAACTGTTACTCAGGTTTTTCTGCCTATATAGGTACTTCTAAGGTCAAGCTGCAGTCTTATACCACTCCAACTTTCCTACTGGAGTCAACATTAGGAAATGTTACTTTCACATTGAAGAGATTGGTCACAAACATTTCTAAATGTACTGATGGTTATAGGTGTATACAGAGATCAATAGTTCAAGCAAAAATGTACACACAATTAGTCAGAGAAATAATCGCAAAAATGGTCTATGTGTTGCAAGTGATACTAGATTCATCACATTGCTTATGAGTATGGATCAAAATATGGGTGGCACAGATTTCATAGGATTCTTCACCCAGCAGCAGCATATGAATACTAGCATAGTTCAAGAAGAATGTAAGTCATTATTGAATCCTGAACAAACTTAGTGAATATGCCAAGTAAGAGAAGGCATTTTTGCTAAGTGCTGACAGGTTAATCTGTCTTTTGTAATGGCAGTAAGGCTAGCGGTTTTACTATTGCCTAGAAAAACCTGCTAACAGCAGTGCAATGGGATGCTGGCACTTGCAAAGGATTAGTGGTCTGTTGAGACATTCTGTAATGTTTTCTTATTTTTTATTTATTGAAGTCGAAAATATTTGGTCCAATGTGAGTTATTTTGACATGTTGATCTCTTAGAAATATACAGTGCATGCAGTAAAAAATTGCAAAATATTACCATTAATGAAAAGGAAATACGCACAGTATTGTTGGACAGGCTGTTGATCCCTTACTGCAAACCATGACAGAAGATAAACTTTTGATAGTTGCGTAAGGTTAAAAAAGGTACATGCTCATCCAATGTAAGCTCTTACAACTCCTAAAAGACATAACTTCTTGGCCCCACAAAAGTCAGTTGGTGAAATCTCCCAGTCTTTTTAATACAATCAATTTTTGATTTGGCCATGACTAAGTAATCTAGGCATTCCACAGGTTAAAACTGAACTCTGGACACTCATTTAAGTTCAGTCTTCTTTTTCCTTTACTATAAAGGAGGAGGGTTCTACATTAGCTATGCACCATGACACTTTTTATTGGCTGTTCAGTGCCAAGATCTTCAGAAGACTGCATCAGTGTGATAACATCACAATGAGGTGACCAGTCTACTGCATTACTGGTTCCACCAACTGGAAACCTTGAAAGTGGTGCTGGAGAAGGCCACTGAGAGCAGACAAGGATAAGGGCCTGTTCACACTGAAAGAACAGCTGCTAGAGAGTAAACTGCAGCGGTATACCAGTCCAGAAGCTATTTGTTCTAACTGCGCTAGGGGGTGGTGTGGTGCACAATTCACCATGTCTGCATTTTATTGCAGCTCACTGCAGCACAGCTCAAGGTTTTGCTGCAGTATATATATGACCCACAGAAAACAGTTGTTTTCTGAGTGTATAAACAGTGTCCACACATATTGTGAATTGGCCCTAAAATGCATCTAAAGGCATTTATTTTTAAAAAAACATTATGCTAAATGGATGTGAGAAAGGTGAGAGGGAATGATGAAAGGGGGATAGTCATGGCTGAGGATAGACTTTATCTACTCTAAAGTCCCGTACACACGATCGGACTTTCTGACGGAAAATGTTGGATGTCAGGCTGTTGTTGGAAAATCCGACCGTGTTTATGCTCCATCAGACAATTGTTGTCGGACTTTCCGCCAACAAATGTTGGCTAGCATGTTTTCAAATTTTCCACCAACAAATGTGTGTTGTCGGATTTTGCGATCGTGTGTACACAAGTTATTCGGACAAAATTGCAAAGTACAAATACGCATGCTCGGAAGCAGAAGCAGTCGGTCTTGTAAACTAGCATTTGTAATGGAGAATTAACATTCGTGACGGGACAAATTATGAAATCTTCAAATGCAGCACACAATTCTCTTCTTTAATGGGATAATAATGAAGCTGCTTTGCTGGTGATACTGATGGACAGTGGCATCGCTAGGGGGTGGCTTTTGGGTCTATAGCCCCGAATCTGGGGCCCATAGCCCCGAGGTTCTGCAGGGGTCCCCAAGGGGATGGGAGGTTCTCTGGGGAACCTGATGTAAGTGGGGGCTCTCTGGGGACCCTGATGCAAGGGGGAGGGTCTCTGGGGACCCTTATTTTAAGGGGGAGGCTCTCTGGGGACCCTGATTTAAGGGAAAGGCTCTCTGAAGACCCTAATGTAAGGGGTGCTCTCTGGGAACCCTGATGTAAGTGGGGGTTCTCTGGGGACCCTGATGCAAGGGGGAGGCTCTATGAGGACTCTGATGTAAGGAGGTGGCTCTCTGGGGACTCTGATGTAAGGGGGGGGGGCTCTCTGGGGACCCTGATGTAAGTGGGGGCTCTCTGGGGATATACACACACACACACGTATATTACTGTACACATATACAAGCGTATAACTTTCTATATTACGCTGCAATGGGCTCTAGCCCCAGATCTTTTGTAGACCTAGCAACGTACCTGCTGATGGAGTTATTGCAAACAAATTTTCAAAGGCTTTTTTTTTCTAGTGATATCAAGAATAATATTATATATTTTTTTATTTTGTGCAAGTTACCACAACACCATTATCCCCTAGTTTATAAGATCAAAGGTACAACTATGTTGGTGGCCCTTGTCAATTTTACATTATATTTTTTAAAATGTAACTGCCTACTCCCAAACTGTCATTTGATATAGCCAAGTATTCTACACAGATTTTTTTATTGTGCATTAAAAAAAAAAAATTCTATCTGCCAACAGAACTTAACCAAAAAGTTAATTCTATAAATCCAAAAATATAGAAAATATACCAAATCAAATCATTATTCAACCAAAAAAATTATGTTAAAGCAATAACTCCAAAGGGCTCATGTTGACAGATGTTGCTTTCCTCCATCTGACACAAACGCATGTCATACACAAGTCAGCAAAACCATATCAACTTGAACTGAGCAATACACATGGCATTTCAGAGGCTGTGTTTGTCCTGAATTGCATTGTGCTGCATTTCTTTGGATGCAGGATGGCCTATAGAGGTGCATTTGAACTGCAAGTGAAACAGTTCACATACTGCAGTTTCCATTCAAAAACATTCATTTTAATTGCAAATGCAACATTTGTAAAAACACCCATCAACATGAGCCCTTAAAATGTGTACAAAAATGCATGCGTTTTAAATAGCCACAGATGTCAGGAGCAGCTACCTACACTGAGCTCAGTTCACAAAGCTAACACATCAAGATAAGTATCCTGTTTTCTGGACCTTCATCCCTGAATGTATAGGGCCCTAAATGCTGGCACAACTTGGTACAGCTAGAGATGTAACATTTCCAGAAATTTTGATGCTCGGAAATTTTTTTTTATTTTTTTTATTTTTTGGGGGGAAAACCCGAAATTTAAAAAAAAACTAAAAAAAAATGCTACATTAGCACTTTTTTTGTCTTTTTAAGATCGAAAGTCATTCTGTTGCAAGAACGTTGAGAAAAACGATGTGCATTGTCATCATTGTTGTCCTCTTCACTTCGATCTATGAAGGATTTTTTTTATATCTACAGGACACTTGTTACATACAAGAATGTGTTTTGTCATCCTGGTAGCATTTGGAAATGCATATTTCATCTGACAATATTTGCAAATCACATTTTTCTTTTCAGAAGAACTTGTAATGTGAAAAGGCCTCCATATGCTAGATGTTGGTCTCACCATTTTCTGAGGGGAGTAGGAAATAAAAACAAGAAAAAATGACTACTTTGCAAGAAGACACTAATCTATGGTTGTGTGTGGGGGTGGGGGAAGAACCAGATTACTGGTGATTAATATATTATTTACCCAAAAGTTTATAAAGATAAACTAATGTAGCTAAATGATTCCGTTTTCTGGATTCAGAATCAGATAAATGTAAACTCTTACCTTTTTAAATTAAGTATATACTTTCAGGTCCTTTTTGCTGCTCTGTATTTTCTTCCAATGCTTTTGAGGCCTAGTGAAGAGGACAAAACAAACTAAACACACCCACTAACATGCAAAAGCAAAACTGAAACCTTTTTCTTGTTACAATAGCAGCACAGCACCTCCTAAAGGAAGAAATGCATACTGTTCTTGCATTGGAGGGTTCAGTTTGTTACCTAGGACTTGCTTGTCCTCACTCAGAAAATTCCTGCACAGAAATTAGAATAATCTGATATCATACATTTTTTTTAGAAATGATTTGGAAAATATTTGAACACCCTGTCTTAAAATATTTTATTCATCATGTTAAAATAAAATATTCCACAATTTTTTTTTTCTTTTTTAAATTTTTCCAATTTTTGGGAAAAAAACAAAAAAGCCTTCAGGAAACAAACAGAAAAAAAACGGGGCTGAGCGCTACACCTGTCCCTCCCCGGCATACTAAAATGCCCCAAAGAGTGGCACTGTAGCCGTTCGGTCCTGTGTTCAAGGGGCCTAACTGAATGCAAGCTATTTTCTTTTAGATTTTAAGAAGGATTGAACAGCAAAGTGGCATTATAAAACAGAAGACCTGGCCTTGTTAAATAGTTAAACAGACCTGTAGAACTGTAACAGATCTGCTGAACTTAGAGACAAAAGGAGGGAGAAACTGTACAATTAATTACATTTGCCACAAAACACAATTACATTTTGTTCCCAAACTCCATGTGGAGTGTTTTAATAAACTATAACATAAACATCTAAAAATATTTGTAAAGCAATTAGAAAATGGAGATCAGTATTACAATTGACAGTTGCTACAACTAAATACCAAAATACATTTGTTATTTGAATTTAAAATGCTGCCTTTTAATTTTTCCTGTTTAACACTAACATATGCCAATTAGCTTCAATTCTTGCATTGTGGAGGCATCTGGACGAAAGCTTTAGAAACAGGAGAACCTACAAACTCCATGTAGATATGATTTCTGTTATGGTTTGAAACCGGGACTCCAGTGATGAAAAATGATGGTGCAAAGCAATTAGTCACCACGCTAAGTCACAGATTCTCAAAATATATGTCTAGACAAAATAAAAATACATACATAATTAGTACATTTCTGCTATACATGAATGTTTTTCTATGTTTTATTCCTTTAAAAATACTGGATCTGCCAGAAATTCAGTGATCTCCCAACATCTGTTTGAGCTAAGAACACATTGCTTCTTCTGCAATAAAATGAAATCCAGTGTTGTTAGCCCTATGCTGAACTGCAAATACCCTGCTACTCATACACAAGGGTTGTGTCTTGCAGACCAGCAGACGAGAACTCAGCTAAGGCTGAAAAAAGTGCAGAGGAAGTAGTTGTTCAAACTGAAAAAAAATAGTAGTATTTTTCATTACTTTCTGCATTAAGAGAGAAAACCTGTGGAAATATGCATGTGTTGCAGAAGTGTGCAGACATACACTTTCATTTTAAGTGAATCTACAATAATGAATACATACGGGCCAAGTGCAGTTAGCTGCAAAAATGTCTCTGTGAATGTGAAGCTAGGCCTTAAAAGTTTGCAACCAAAATCAGGTTTTCAGCAGGGGTGCATGATAATTTACTGGCGCAATAGCCCTGATATCATGCTGTCAGATGCAAAACCTTGTTAATAATGTCTTAAGACATGATAGGTTCATCAGTTAAATAAAACTCTCTTTTGTGAAATAGCTACGCCAAGTCAAATTAGTAGCTCAGCATGGGTTTTCCTAATCTCGTCTGGTACATTTGTCCGCATACTATTCTTCTGTTTTTTACTGAAAGGGCTTAAAGGGGTAGTGTCCCTTTTGTGAACATTCAAAAGAAAACATCCCTGTTAAAATAATACCCTAGGAAAAACTACATTCATTGCTGAGAAGCTAGCAGTGACCTCTATTATCTAACAGGCACACAAAACCATTTCCTAAAAGAAACACTTCTCATTATAATGAACTCCTAACAAGATAACATGCATCTTAGCAACTTGTCATAAGTAATTGCATTAAGTATGACAATACATAATGCAGCAATATATGTAATAAAAATAATTGGCATACGACATTGACATTCCATAAAGTTCAACTCATGCCTGCAAAATGCAATCTTTGCATAGTGTATCTTTAACCGGAGCATGCATGCAAGTCTAACCAAACCATTAGATATTTTTGTGCAAGATCTACAGACAGTTCATTCTTGCTTCTGTTGGCCCTAGATTGGTCTACAATCTGGATGAAATAAGTAGAAGAGTGCACCAGCCATGGAATATCTAGAGATTTCCTAAAGTGATTGTAAAGTTTCATTAAAAAAAATAAAATAACAAACATGTTACACTTACCTGCTCTATGTAGTTGGTTTTGCACAGAGTAGCCCAGATCTTCCTCTTCTCGGGTCCCTCTTTTCTGCTCCTAGCCCCTCCCTGCTGTTGAGTGCCCACACAGCAAGCAGCTTGCTATGGGGGCACCCAAGCCGAGCTGCAGCTCCGTGTGTTGGGGGCCGGGGGGCGCCACTGCTGTGTCTCAGACAATCAGGAGGGAGAGTTCCGGAAGGCCGGGGGATTAGTGGACATCGCTGGACAGAGATGGGGCCCAGGTAAGTGTTAGGGGTTGCTATTACACACAGGTTTTTTTATCATAATGCATAGAATGCATTAAAGCGGGAGTCCTGCAAAAATTTTTTTTTAAAAGTCAGCAGCTACAAATACTGCAGCTGCTGACTTTGAAAATAAGGACACTTACCTGTTCCAGGGTCCAGCGATGTCGGCACCCGAGGCTGAACTGTCCCTCGGTCCTCGGGTGCTGCTGCCACCATCCTCAGGGAGGGAATCAGGAAGTGAAGCGTTGTGGCTTCACTTCCCGGTTCCCTACTGCGCATGCGCAATTCGCACTGCGCATCCTAACTAGTCCCCGCTATCTCCTGGGACCAGTGTGTGTCCCAGCAGACAGCATGGGGGGATGGGAAGAGGCGTATACTCCCGTGGGAGTCTATGCCAGGAAGGGGGTGCAAACACCTGTCTTAGAGAGAGGGTTCTGAAAAGCGGAGAATCAATTTTTGTGTGAACCTCCGCTTTAAGATAAAAAAAACTTCTGCCTTTACAACCTCCTTAATTAAGAGTACATTTAGGCTAGGTACACATTAGTGTGGCTGTGATTTGATCTGGCTTTCAGTGAGATTATGTAGTGTGACTTGCATTTTGATACATTTTTGATGCATTTTTGATAGTACTGTGTTTTGACTCATTCCTGCTGTCAGCAGCAGGGATGAGTCATTATTTACTAAGGAGCTGGTGCCTGCTTGCTTCCTAACAATCAGCGAATCATCCCTGCTGTCAGCCAGAGGATTCCTGGTTGACAGCAGAATGTCTGTCTCTTTGGAATTGGTATGGATTTTAAGAGGACCCCATTGCAAAAAAAGACATGCCCCCCCCCCCAAATATATGGCAGGCTATTAGGCCTGGTATGGATTTTAAGGGGGACTCAAAGCCTAAAAAAAGTTGTGGAGCCCCTCCAAAATCCATCCTGGACTCTTACCAAAGGCCACACAAGCTGAACATGGGGGAGGGACATGTTAATGAGGGCAAGAACCTCTTTCCAACAACCCTGGCCGAGTTGTTGTGAGGATCTGTGGGCGGAGGGCTTTTTAAAATCTTAAAGGCCCCCAGATCCCTGCCACCACCCCATGTGAGTGAGTATGGGGTGCACAGTGCACAGTTTTTGACTAGTCTTCTACTTTTGGCCGCCGAAGTACATCCATCAAAAATAATGTCGGCCACCGAACTGCACAAAAAAAAACACTGCCTGCTGCTTGCTAAAACCCAACTGCTCCCATTGTATGCTGGTGCTGAATGACAGCTCCAAGTGATGTGGCTGGGACAGCAGGGAGTATTTTAAAACATGTAAAAGGCAGGAGAAAAGCAATTGCAGAATTTACCTCAAATAACACTGAAAATGCTGCAAAATTGCACATGTCCTGTTTCCTTTTGTACACTTCATTGGGGGCATGTGGTGCACAGAAACCACATTTTTGGGCTGCTGACATTAAATTAACTAGATACAGAAAGCAACATAACAATTGATGTTTGGCTTTATCATAAAAGTGTCCATATTGTTTACCAAAAAAAAAAGTACAAAATGAACTAATAAGATACCTGCTCACCAGTGGCGGCCTGTCCATAAGGGGCACCCCCTTAATCTACATGCACGGCACCAGATGCATGGATTCCAATGGGGTTTTCTTTTTTTTTTTTAGAAACACATGAGTAGAGCCAGAGGCTCTAATTGGCTTAAAAAAAAGGGTGGGCTCAGGGAGAAGAGCACTGCATACTTATGAAGTAGAAATAACTAATTAGGCTTTACAATATTACTTGTATACTAAATAAGCCACAAGGTAAACCTAATGAGGGACCACATTTGTTACTAGATCATGTCAACATTGTCCCCCCATTTGATCTCAAGTGCTTCGTACAGCCACCCATAGACATGAATACGTTTCAGTTTCTGGCTAGGTATAAGGAGTCATAGATGCATGTAAAATCTAGACTTAGATAGTCTAGGGACTTCAGGACTCATTAAAAGGAGAAATACATGTTTAGTAAGCTCAGTGTGTTGGGGGGGGGGTGATTTATAAAACAGTTTAGAACTATTAAGGCAGGTCGCTAGTATTCTTGCCAATAATTTCTTATCTGAGATAAGCAGGGATATCGTACAATGATTAGAGATGTCAGTTGTATCCTTATTAGATTATGGGATGATTGCGATGTGCACAGAAAGGGAAAAAGGGTGCAAGTTGTTCCCTTATTAGAGAGGTGGAGGCTTGTGTTTTTTGGGGATTCTATGGCCAAGGTAACATTCGAGAGGGTGATGTCAGCATTAAAGCAGGACCTATACTCTATAGATTTTGAAAAGGTTTGTCTGCTATAGAGGCATAGACTTAGGGTAGATTCAGGTAAGGTGGTCTCACATATGTATTTAGTAAATCATAGTCTTTATCATTTTCGTGTACTTCCATTTAAAGTACGTAGTTGATCCTACCAGTCACTCTTCCTTGTTCCAAACTGACCACACAAAGCACAGAAACTGATCCGTGCTTGTGAGGTTAGTTTTCATTCTTTGGCTTGCTATTAAGAGGTACAGGACATTGTGCAGACATACAGCATTCTGTATTGGGTAGTTTGTTTATTCACCACACCCCCCTACCTATCACGGCATGTCTCTGCCACACACACCCTCCCAATCACAGCCTGCCTCCAGAACACCCTCCTGCTCAAGCACAGCCTGCATCTTGAACACCCTTTTGCTCAAGCACAGCCTGCATCTTGAACACCCTTCTGCTCAAGCACAGCCTGCATCTTGAACACCCTTCTGCTCAAGCACAGCCTGCCTCTAGAACACCCTCCTGCTCAAGCACAGCCTGCATCTTGAACACCCTTTTGCTCAAGCACAGCCTGCATCTTGAACACCCTTTTGCTCAAGCACAGCCTGCATCTTGAACACCCTTCTGCTCAAGCACAGCCTGCCTCTAGAACACCCTCCTGCTCAAGCACAGCCTGCATCTTGAACACCCTTTTGCTCAAGCACAGCCTGCATCTTGAACACCCTTCTGCTCAAGCACAGCCTGCCTCTAGAACACCCTCCTGCTCAAGCACAGCCTGCATCTTGAACACCCTCTTGCTCAAGCACAGCCTGCATCTTGAACACCCTCCTGCTCAAGCACAGCCTGCATCTTGCCTCAGGCTGAACAGACTATGGAATACAGGCACACTGTGTATCTTCATGGTTTTGTGTAACCCCACCCCCCACTATCAGGAAGAGATACATGATTATATAACTGAACTTTTTTAACCTTGTAAGAAAGATAATTTCTGAAACTAAGCAAAAGCAGTTATGGTACCTGCATAGTTATAACTGTATTAGTAAATGTCTATAATATTGTTTGTTAAAAGCTACTTTAACTATTTAGATGTTGTTTGTGGAAAGAGCAAGGACTGATGTATGTCAGTCAAGGCCTAGGGGCCTAATAGATGGCAATACAGGGATTCAGGGTGCTCTAATGTATCAGATAGTGGATGCGACCTATTTGTTACAAATAAACAGAAGATTGAATTTGAATGCAATTAGAACACCTATTCTTTATTTCTAATAGAGTCAGCAATTAGAAGGCCCAGGAGGGTTGTAGAGTTAAGATAGGTATCTGAAGGTAAAATGCATTGTGGGATGCTCAGCTGGTTGTTGTTGTATGATATACTACTGGTTGTGGGGTTAGGCTAAAACACCCGGGCATCTAGGTATGGAGTAAGCTTTAGATTACTGATTTGTTGGGAGCACATGTTGAAAATAAAAGGGAGCTTGGTGAGGAGGGGGTAGGGGGAAAGGGGTTAGTGTAGAGGTGAGATGTGGGTATGGAGGCGATAGGGGAGGAGAGGAGAGTAACGGAGGAGAGAGAAGGGGAGGAAGGGAGGGTGGGAGTGGTTGTGGTACAAAAATTCAGGAAAGGCTCAGGAATAAAATCTGACAATTAGCCTGAGGAACTGGTGGTGCCATGGACAGGAGAAGAGGGTTACTTAGTTCCCTCAGTAAGGTATGCATAATGTAAAGTGACAGTAGTGATGTGGACAAGCATAGACAAAAACTTTGTGTTAACATTAGCCATTAAATTATAGCGTAACCATATGTTCACAAAGAGTACCATGTACAATAGCATATCTGGCTTGACATCTGGAGAATTTATGCCAGTTTGGTGGGGTGAGAGGTAGTCAGACTGCCCTCCCGTTCATATAGAAGTACAATAAATAACCAGTGTCACGGAGTAAGAAATTGAGTAAACAATTATCTATATCCAACCTGTGTCAATATTGTAGCAGCGCTTGGGTATCAGAAAACACTGATTAGGTAGACAGGATAATGTTTGAATATATATAAATGGATCAATTACTGGATCCAGATATATGTGAATCAATCAATAATCCATGGAATGATCAATCATAAATAGTGAACACAATTAATAAGATAGGGGGTAAGTGCATTGATCAACTGATGAATAAATAAATAAATAAATGAATACATTAATTAGAAGAGAGTCCATATGTTTCACGGTGACTCCAAATAAATAAATAAATAAATAAATGAATGAATAAATAAATAAATAAATTAATTAATTAAAGTCCCATTTTTCCATGATGCGGTAATCAAAACAAAGTGATATTGTCGCCGAAACTGATTAGTCCATCCACCAGTGTGTTTCACCACGTGATACAAGGTTCCCCTTTGGGGATGCACTCACCAGAGCTAAATAGAATATGGGCATGTATACACTTTCATCAGGGTCCTGAGTCTCTCTCTATTGAAGTCCACCAGTTTTCCTCAACATCCTCCCATTCAGTGGCTCACCATTGGCAGGTAGAACATATGTTGAAACAAATTACACCACATAGTGTGACTCCGTTTAAAACATTTATTAAACCCCCCAATCGGTTAAAATAGAACACCCCTTGTTCCAAAATGCGTACCAAATGTAAAAGACAAATCAGCATGTAAGATAAATGTAAAGCACTCTGCCTGTGAACGCCTTCCGGATCCTCTGCAGCTGATTTCCGCTATAGAGAGCGGTGTTTCAAGCGTCCTAGGATACTTCCTGGTCGGTGGACCGCAGGCTGGAGCGCACACGTCACTTCCTTGTTCCTCTAGTCAACGTCCCTGACGCACGTTTCGTCCTATCGGACTTCTTCACGAGGGCCTGACTAGAGGAACAAGGAAGTGACGTGTGCGCTCCAGCCTGCGGTCCACCGACCAGGAAGTATCCTAGGACGCTTGAAACACCGCTCTCTATAGCGGAAATCAGCTGCAGAGGATCCGGAAGGCGTTCACAGGCAGAGTGCTTTACATTTATCTTACATGCTGATTTGTCTTTTACATTTGGTACGCATTTTGGAACAAGGGGTGTTCTATTTTAACCGATTGGGGGGTTTAATAAATGTTTTAAACGGAGTCACACTATGTGGTGTAATTTGTTTCAACATATGTTCTACCTGCCAATGGTGAGCCACTGAATGGGAGGATGTTGAGGAAAACTGGTGGACTTCAATAGAGAGAGACTCAGGACCCTGATGAAAGTGTATACATGCCCATATTCTATTTAGCTCTGGTGAGTGCATCCCCAAAGGGGAACCTTGTATCACGTGGTGAAACACACTGGTGGATGGACTAATCAGTTTCGGCGACAATATCACTTTGTTTTGATTACCGCATCATGGAAAAATGGGACTTTAATTAATTAATTTATTTATTTATTTATTCATTCATTTATTTATTTATTTATTTATTTGGAGTCACCGTGAAACATATGGACTCTCTTCTAATTAATGTATTCATTTATTTATTTATTTATTCATCAGTTGATCAATGCACTTACCCCCTATCTTATTAATTGTGTTCACTATTTATGATTGATCATTCCATGGATTATTGATTGATTCACATATATCTGGATCCAGTAATTGATCCATTTATATATATTCAAACATTATCCTGTCTACCTAATCAGTGTTTTCTGATACCCAAGCGCTGCTACAATATTGACACAGGTTGGATATAGATAATTGTTTACTCAATTTCTTACTCCGTGACACTGGTTATTTATTGTACTTCTATATACTACGTCTCCTTTAAGCAGCTGCTACTGGTGCACCCAGGCTGGGTTGCACATCAAACTAAGTATATTTATATTCAGTGATTAATATACTACACTACTGAAACTCATACCTAGACAGTATATCCCTTTGAGCGCAGAGAGTTGTTTGATAGTAGCGGGCCAGAATATCAAAACAACCTTTTTGCCCTCCCGTTCAGGCCCCCAATTCAGTGACCACATCATGAGAGTACATTGGTCATATCAATAATAACATGAAAATAACTTGCAAAACAATGCAATAATGTAAAGTGCCCTATGGGTTCAATTGGGTTTCACGTGAGCACACCTCTGGCCCCCAGAAGCTTTAATAACTAGATAGCAAAGTGAAACATGGTCTAGAATTGGAGGGAGATATCCTTATGCCCAACTGAAAGGTGAATCAACAGCAGCCCAATAGGAAACATAATAATGAACAAACATGCAGTGCTGAAAAATTTAACAGTGCAGGCCCTGAAAACCAGGCAGGACCTCAAACAACATATACCACACAGTAAATTGTTAAGAATTTAGTATTAAAGGAGTTGATCCCTCTGCCATGTAGGTGCAGTGGTGGAAATAGGAAGGGTTTAGTGGTAATCAGTGCCCTGCAGTAGCATCCAGTAAAAAAAGGAGCACATTGGTGTATATAATTGTTACCAGGTGGCATATGGGTATTCAGGGAATTTGCTCCAGGGCCTCCAGGGTTCCATAGAGATAAGGATGGAGCATCACCAAAGCTGTGAGAGTATAAACAGAAATGCAGTGCTGAAATAAAATGTTCATGTATTAAAGCTTATCTCCAATCACTTTTTGGAAAGTTGTGGATAGAGCTGGGAAGACTTATTTTCTATCATTTTTTAATTTCTGCATGTGACCCCTTTTTTTCTTCTACTTTAATGCCCTTAAAAGAAATGGAGGGTGGGTGCAGTGTCTACTAGGACATGAAGGTACAGACAGCAATTGAGGAAATCTCTCCAATAGGGATCCTGACGGGAATACAAACCTAATAATAAGCAGAAGCCAGTTCACCAACAGTAAGTCCAGATGGAAAATTTACTGAAGTTCTATATCAGCAAAACAGTTAAACCTTCTCCATTTGGATTTACCAGATCTGATGGTTCCTGCTTATCATTGGGCTTTTCACAGTACCATCATTTAGTCATGTGCCCACTCCAAGTGAGCGATAGCCTAGAAACTAAAGCAGTATAGTTTGATGCATTTTAGTAATTAAAACCTGACAGAGTTTCTAAACCTGTGATTTTCTTTTCAAAACAGAAATAAAAGTTTTGGCTGGAGTTCGACTTTTTTAAAATGTTAGCCTTGATCATTTTGAAAAACAGTGGCAGGGAAGCCATTTAGTGACTATTGACAGTAAATTATACCTCTATCCCGGTCTCCTATAATGAAGGTATCACACGTGAGATAAATGGCATTTGCTAGACATTCTCAGCCTTATGCAATAAGCAGTGCAAGAAACAAAGTGCTCACTTAGTACAGTAATCTATAGAACCAATCAGAATTAATTTCTCTTAAAATGTTGGCCAACAATTACGAACGTGGGAACGCGGTGATTCCAAGCATGCGTGAACTCTTGTGCGACGGACTTGTGTACACACGATCGGACTTTCCGACAACAAAGTTTTGTTGGCGGAAAATTTGAGAACATGCTATCAAACATTTGTTGGCGGAAAGTCCAACATCAAATGTTCGATGGAGCATACACACGGTCGGACTTCCCGACAACAAGTTCACATCCAACATTTCCCGTCGGAAAATCCAACCGTATGTACGTGGCATTCGAGTATTTCTCTTTTATTAAGCAAGTCTGGTATTATACAGTTTATAAGTTCCCAGTGGTAGAAAAGGGCCTAACCTTTCTCTGCTGATGACCTTCTGCACTAGGTTTTGAAAATGTTGACAAGCAGTGAGGGATAAGAGGTTCTCACCACAACCTGCAGGTTTCTCTTGTGAGGGGAGCTAATATCATCCTGTGGCAGTAACATCCCTGACTGCAATATAATTATACCGCTTCTTTTAAGAAGCCTTAAATATGATGAAAATTACTTTTTCAAGTAGTAAAAGGGGTTAATGTGTCTTGATATTCATAGTGCCCTTGTCCAGCAAAAACTCCATGACCTTGCAGTTTCTCCTCTTTCAAGTGATTACACTTTCCAGCTTTATAATGGAGCAAAAGCATTTGTGTCTCTACTGTACACAGCTAGATGCTGACATGTTAAGCATCTCCTGCGGTTTACAATAACTATTGGGGATGTGGACCTCCCTCTGTGTTCTCATTATGCCTAATAATGCCTTGTGGAAATGATTCTTCTAATCCTTTCTTCTGGTTTTGCTCAATCTCTAAAAACATTATAAAACCAATCCAATTAAAAGTCATTACCTCTTATGTCCGGTCTTCATTTAAAATCTTTACTTGAAAATTGTGGTTATATTCAGCAAGGACAGAATTTGACCAGTTTATGCCTTTACTGATTAAGCGAGGGATGGCTTTGTGTGAACCTTACTGACCTTTAACCTGTTAATAAAGAAATGTAGAATTAGGGTGCCCAGATACATGAGATGGTCACCAGATGATACAAGGGCATAGATCCTGGAATTCTGAAAACTGGTTGCTCTTTTTCAATTTGCAGAGATACATACAAAAACATCGGCCACCTGATAGACATGAATGCCTCTGTAAAGCTTTTTTCATATCCCTGATATAATAAAAACTAAAGAAGCAGCTTTGATAAGCTGCAAAACATCCAGTTAAATGTGACTAACTACTACTAGCTATGATACGAGGTATGTCTAAAAAGTTCTGTGAATGGTATCAGAAAACAAACAAAACAGAAGATACAAACAAATAACCTTTATTGGCCTTCAAAATAATCGGCATCCTTCACAACACACTTTTGGCAACATTCACAAAGCTTCTGGAAACTGTCAGCAAATGTCTCTTTAGGAATAGATCGCAGAACCACTGTCACACATTCTTATGCCGCTTACACACGAGCGGAATTTCCGTACGAAAAATCTTGGATGTTTTTTTTCGACGGAATTCCGCTCAAGCTTGTCTTGCATACACACGGTCACACAAAAGTTCTCGGAACTTTCGACCGTCAAGAAGGTGGTGACGTACAACACTACGACGAGTCATGAAAGTGTTTGAACCAGTCGTAAGCACATTTTCTGCTCACAACTTCCATCCTGTACACTTGCACCAACATTTCATGCTCAGTTTTCTACAATTCGTAGCAGAACATGATATTCGCTCTTTGCTTCATTGCAATGTGACCCTTCCTCTCACACTGACTATGTTCGACTGCCTGCAGCAGGTTTACCCTGATGGTCATGTGTGCTCAATGCTATTTGGCGCTTCACAACGTGTCTCTGGATAGCTATGCAAATGTGCATTTGCCCCTGGCCCATGTTGTCGTGGAGATATCAGATCATTCACCAATTTTTATAGACACACCTCATATATATATATATACTTATTGGAAGGTGCTGGCTGTATCGTACCCTGTCAGGCAACTGGTATTCAGTATATGGCCAGCTGTACTCACTTAGTTAATTTAGTTAGAGAAATGGTTCCTAGCCTTGTGTACATAGGGGTATGCAGACTCTAATTGAATAATGTGACTGTAAACAAATAAAGTTTTGCTTGGTAGCTAAGTGACACTAGGCAGCATCAGTGCAGACCTCAGTGGACAGGAGCAGGAGGAGCAGAATGATCCATCATCACCCTCATTCTGCTTAATTACAGCATGCTGCCACACCATGCACTTTGCAGGTGCCCACCTCTCTCCTTGAGTTCATGCAGCAAATGCCGGGGGCCACATTGTGCATTGCAGTACTCTACACAACAACAACCTGATGTGCTGCAACAGGAAGCCTGAAATGTGTCCCTAAATGCCCACTGCCTCCATTACCACACCAATGTGTGACCACTGCACTGCCACATCATTTTGCCTGGTGCCTCTCAGAGCCAGATACCGGGTGCCTCTTCAATGAGCACTTTCCAACAGCCTGATGAACTCTAAACCTAGGGTAAAGTCCGGAGGCTGGAGAGGAGCTTACAAGATGAAAGTCCAACAAAAAGGCTTTCAACCTGTGCAATTTATGGTAATGGATTGATAGGGGCTACAAATTAGGGAAATAGGCTGCCAAGGGGTACGCAAATGAAAATAGGTTGGGAACCACTAAATCAGAGAATGGCCTTTCAAGTATTAAGAAACTCGTCAACCACCCCCCCCCCCCAAAAAAAAATATATATATATAAAGGTAGCATGATTTATGTGAATTACACCAAAAGGCAGTGGTCAAGAGAGTGTGTATACATGTTTCAAGAGACATCTTGTTATTATGATTATTATTACATAGGATTTATATAGAGCCAACAGTTTGCTCATCGCTGCTTATCTTGTGCAGTTTAATAGAAATTTGCAGCTGGGCATAGGAGCGCTTTAATCTTATGTGAGCTCAGAGTATTCTCTTAAATTATTGGCCTGGTAACTTGATATTAATTCAAGTACACATTAGGTAATTATGTTTTTAAAAACTTTTGTAGCAATGTAAAAGTAAATGCATAGATTCAGGTTTGGAAACACTCAATGCTGTTGTAACAAATATTTAAATAACAATAAAAAAAAAAATCAGCTATTTAAGATGTTCTGCCTTATCTACACTATTCTCAGACATAATCCGATTTATAACATACAGTTTATTCATAAAAAAACAAGTTCACTCAACATGCATAGTTCCAAGATTTTCTGCAGTATTAAACTGTTATGGAGCTATATAAAAATCATGACTTTATATTGGCTTGAATAAGTTTCCGTAATCTTGTGAATAAACAATGCTGCCCAAGGTAAAATTTAAAATTCCTTCTACATATATATTTTTTATTGAAAACAAACTTTTCAAATCAGGTGATGTAATGGGTCGTTTAAATCTTGCTAAGAGCAATATGTTTTCGGGGAGCTGTGATTACAGCTAAGTCTAGCACATCAAGGCAGAAGCTGTGTTATCATAAATTTTATTATAAAAGATGATTCTGTTGAACTGCAAATACAGTCAGATTGACGGTGTAAACACAAAACTTGGGTCTAAACCATTTTGAATTTGCATAAAATAGCAATTTATATGGCAAAATATGCGGAAACAGCTTTTCAGTAGCGTACACTTATTAAGACAAGAAATCTGGTGCATATCAAATCCTTTAGATAGTGTGAACCACTGCTCAGAACTCAAATTTCTTACAGTTTTTATTGTACAGAGTTGTTGACATCTTCCAGAGACAATGCAAGGCACATTCTTTATTAGTAAGGCAAATATACTGTAAACTTTCTTTCTTGAAGCACTTGTTCATGTTCAGCAAATGGCCTGTAGCCATGTGACACTGAGGAGCTGGGACAAGCACATTGTTTGTTTTTGTATAGGAAATCCTAAGAATTCTGGCCAGTCTTTTGGGAATGAAAATGTGGATAAATTACTGCGCCACCAGTGTAGAAATGAGCTGCTAACACAACAATAAGACTAATTGTATATAAACGTGGATAGGAAAAGTGTAGCTCTAAAATCATATAGGCCCTAGAAATAAAACTAGGGATAAGTGCACGTGCACCTCTACAGTTGTGTAAAGATAAAAATCAAAACTAAACCACATGTCATAACAAATATTGCTATAGCGACCAATGCATATGGTGATATTGGAAGTGCACATATATACGCATCAATGTTTGAATAAACAACAGAGAATGTGGTGAAGTGATAAGTCCAAACACATGAATTTTCAAGAATCCATCCACAGCGACAATCTTTAGTGGATTGCATGTTGATATATCCCCAAAAGGTTACAGCTGGTAATGGTCAGATAACCAAGAGTCAAATGACACCCAGGGCTGTGCTTCCGTCACTGGGGGGGGGGGGGGGCGTAGGTACTCTTACCATGAGATGTGGACCCACACACCAGCGGCGGTGAGTCGTATGGGCAAGGATGCAAACGTGAATTGCAGATGGCGATCTCCTTGGGTGGTTGAGATGAAAACTCACTCCAATGGTCGTAAGGCGATCCGCAGGTACTGGAACTGAGGATGCAACTGAGATCTCCCAATGATATGTGATATCCACAGATCGCTCATCAATTAACAATGGGTGCAATGATCATAAAAGAAAAAAAGAGAGAAGGCCTCCACATAGATCAAAAACCTAGAGTTTATAATGCAAAAAAGTACAAACATCATGACCGATGTGTACAATAAAAAGTAATCTCTTAAAATATATAGAATTTCACAGTGTGTGAAGCTTAGACAAGCATTAACCGATTAAGTCTTTTGGGAACGGTATAGTGATAATTTATTTAATTAGGTTTACACAAACTAATCAATAAGACCAGCCCCTCTAAAAGCAAGGCAAATGCATGCACAACCACAGACAAACTACCAAGTTGCAGAATTCTCTACTAAGTTGGTATAGGTAGCTATGCCGTTTGGCTGTCTTCTGTCGGGCCAATGGCGTCCCCCTGTCAGAACACAATAGCTCAGTGAGGGAGATCATTGTACTAACGTCGGATTTTAGTACAGTGGCTCCCACCGGAGCTGACCATTTTCTTTTCGTTCAAACCCAGCAGGTTGAAACTATTAGTGTGTACCAGGCTTTAGAGATATCCCTTCCCCAACTGACTCATTTGCTGCTTGTACCCACTGATATCATTTTCTTTATAAGTTTCACCAAACATTGGCATACAGCCCACACACAATGACAGCCTTGGTCCTTTCCAATGAACTGCTTTATCATTTGCATTATGTTTAGTCTTCCTAAGCCAAGGCATTTGGGAGTGGGTTTATCTAAGACTGGCTTTAGATGCCTTTTTTTGATAAGCCATAGGAACAGATTCCCCAGTCCTCCTCACTGTACCATTGTGTTCTGACTGCAAGACTACTCCACTGATAAGCGCTTGCAGCTGGTTGATCGAGGAAAAATAAATCCAGCAGTCCTGTTTAACAGAAGCTGATTTAACAGGGATGGTCATAGATGGATCGAAAATCTGCCAGACCCCGCTGAATTGGACGAATTTTGATCCGTCTATGGGTAGTATAAGACCTCAACATAACACTGTATTCTGTTTCCCATGCCATGGCAAGTTTTCCCCATTGTGATGTAGGATGCAAACACAAGTGTCAGAACCTTTTAAGATCCAGTTTTACACACTTTCTGTAAATCCAATATTTAGTGCAGGCTCTAAGGAATCCTCTACTGACTAAGCATGGAGACTATCACTGTTGACCTCTCCTTCTGTTAGTTCCCTAGTTGTCATAATGATCCTATGACTTTGGCACATATGACCTGAGACTAGTTGTCACTGACCTGAGATAAGTTTTCAAATTAGTAATTCTTATTTACTGCATACATGTTCTGGGTCAAATACTATGAAATTACAAAAGCCTGAGCCAACCAGTAGCATTTTGAGCAGAGATGAGCAATGGCAGGATGCTTTTTTTCAGTACAGGTTTTCTTAAGTTTTTATAAATCAGTGACTATGAAAAAAAGCCCACTAATTTGTTTCCAAACTAGTGATTCATGTGGCGTGATCAGTGGGGAAGCTAGACATTTTTTCACCCAGGGCAAGGAATCAGTTTGGTGCCCCCCCCCCCCCGTAACGGAACATGATTAGGCAGGAAAGTGAGAAACTCCCAGGCTATAGCTGTTGAGTCAGCTGTCTGTCCCCTCCCCCATGCTCCTCTGGTCCCCCCTGCTCCTCTGTTCCCCCCTGCTTCTCTGGTACCCCCCATGCTCCTTTGGTCCCCCCTGTGCTCCTCTGGTTCCCCCATGCTCCACCCCTCCCCCACATGCTCCTCTGTTTTCCCCTGTTCCTCCCAAACTCCTCTGGTCCCCCCTGCTTCTCTGTACCCCCGTGCTCCTCTGGTCCCCAAATGCTCCTCTCCTCCCCCACATGCTCCTCTGTTTTTCCCTGCTCCTCTATTCCCCCCATGCTCCTCTGGTCCCCCCTGATTTTCTGTACCCTCATGTTTCTCTAGTACCCCCTGCTTCTCTGGCAGCACACATACTCTTCTGCCCCCCATGCTCCTCTGGTCCCCCACATGCTCCTCTGTTCCTCCCTGCTCCTCTGTTCCACCCATGCTCTCCTCTACCCCCTTTCTCCTCTGTTCCCAAATGCTCTTCTGTACCCCCATGCTCCTCTGGCCCCCCCTGTGCTCCTCTTGTCCCTCACATGCTCCTCTGGTCCCCTGTGTCTCTTTTGGTCCCCCCTGTGCTCCTTTGGTCCCCTGTGTCTCTTTTGGTCCCCCCTGTGCTCCTCTGGTTCCCTACATGCTTCTCTGGTCCCCCCTGTGCTCCTCTGGTCCCCCCCCACACTCCTCTGGTCCGACACATGCTCCTCTATTCCCCCACATGCGCCTTTTGTCCTTATGTGCTCCTCTGGTCCCCCACATGCTCCTCTGGTACCCCCTGTGTGCCTCTGCTCCCCCACATGCTCCTTTGGTCCCCCACATGCTCCTCTATTCCCTGTGCTCCTCTGGTCCCCCACATGCTCCTCTGGTCCACCACATGCTCTTCTGGTCCCCCTGTTCTCCTCTGGTCTCCCCCACACTCTTCTGGTCCCCCTTGCTCCTATGGTCCCCAGCATGCTCCTCTGGTCCCCCACATACTCCTCTGGTCCCCCACATGCTCCTCTGGTCCCCCATATGTGCCTCTGTTCCCCTTGTTCTCCTCTGGTCCCCCACATGCTCCTCTGTTCCACCATGCTCCTCTGTCCTCCCCCATGCTCCTCTGGTCCCCCCATGCTCCTCTGTTCCCCTTGCTCCTCTGGTCCCCCACATGCTCCTCATGCTCATCTTGTCCCCCACATGCTCCTCTTGTCCCGCCTGCTCCTCTTTCCCCCCTTATTCTTTGGTCCCCCATGCTCCTCTGGTTCCCCACATGCTCCTCTGTTCCCCCCATACTCCTCTGGTCCCCCACATGCTCCTCTGGTCCTCCTGCTCCTCTCCCCCCTTATCCTTTGGTCCCCCATGCTCCTCTCCTCCCCCACATGCTCCTCTGACCCCCCCTGTATGCCTCTGGTCCCCTACTTGCCCCCCCCCCCACATGTTCCTCTGCTCACATTCTCTTCTCCTCTGTTCCCTCCTCTTCTCCTATGGTCCCCCCTGCTCCTCTGCCCCCCCCCAGTCCTCTGTCTCTCCCCCCTTCTCTGGTCTCCCCGCAGTGCCCAGTTCCTCTCCCTGGCTAGCTGTGCAGTATGGGGATGGGCTGGATAAAGACATGATCCTCCACACTAAGAAGCTGATCATACAATCGGAAAGACAGGCAGCCACACACAGTTTGTAACATAACCTTCCTCTGTACTCATTCTTCTGCTCTTTCCTTCCCCAACTCTCCAACTAGATTATCCATGGCAGCAGACAGGATGGAGAGTGGGGGAAGGATAGAGCAGGAGAACAAGTGCCGAGGAAGGTTATGTTATAACTGTGTGTGGCTGCCTGTCTTTCCGATCATACGATCAGCTTCTCAGTGATGAGGATCATGTCTGTATTCAGCATGTCCGCTTAGTGCACAGCTAGCAGGGAGAGAAGGTGAGCACTGCGGGGGACCAGAGAAGCGACAGGGGGGGTTGGCGGCGGTCCACTATCGGGAGGTAGAGGTGGGGATGAAGGAGGATTGGTACCAGCTGCGGCACCTCCTCAGTGCCGTGTCCGGGGTACGTTCCCCCCCTAGTTACGGCCACATAACAACAGTACATGGCATGAAAATACAATGAGGAGCGTACAGTGCAATAAAATCCAAGAGACTGATAAGAGCTAAGTTGTTGTACAGATGGGCTGGGTATGGAAAGCGCCATAAAACGTCAGTGAGGTTGAGTTAGTTTTGGCAAGATACTAATTCCTGCTCCACGTGGACATTTTCCTCTTAGAGTACAAACTGATCAGAATATTCACTGGTCTCCACCCAACTGCAATTAACCTTTACTATGTATTTTCCTTTGAAGCTTCTCTTGTTTGTTTTTTAAGTAACACCAGTGAATATAATGGAAGGAAACCCATATAACTACTAGTAAATCTCTGACCAGACAGCCTTTGTGCACTGTAGGAGTTTGGCAAATCTCATATGATTCCATCCAAATGGTTTGGTAAATAATTTATGGCCACCTTCATCCTGCATTGCCTTATTGCCACTATGTATAAAAAATTTAGTAGTTCATAAATACCGTTGGGGGTAATCAACTAATAAATCCAGATCCTCATCAGAGCACAAAAAAGGGATAGCAGCCAAAAACAACAAGGTTGACTTTCACTGTTTCGCTTCTCACTGAACAAAGATTCCATTTTAAAACAACAATATTGTATTTACTTGATTTGCAGTAATTTCCCAAATAATTATCTATTATTTTACAACGTTGCATTATGCAATATGTTTTGGAACTTGACTGATTTTAAATGCTTCCAATATGAGTGTTTAGCTTCATGTGGCCTAAATATTACTTACAGACCAAGCTTGTAAACACTCTCTGTATAAGCAGTTATGCACTTACATAGTTTGCCATTGGTTAACCAGGAGATTGTTATCAGTTCTGTTAAAGCAGTAATGATTTTGAGCTATATGCCAAAACCAAAGTTGGCTAAATGGCTACAATAAAAAAAATAAACAAACAATAAAGGCAAATAAGTAAATAGTTATTTAATGGCCTATTCAGACAGGAATTTAGTACATTTAGTAGTGTACTTAATACTACTACTACTACTAATAATAATAATAAACTTTATTTTATATAGCGCCTTTAAAGGTACTGTAGCTTCTCAAAGTGCTTTACAAGGAAAACACAAGAAATACACAGGATAAAACAAAGGGAAAAGGTACATCTAAGTACTATTGTGCTAAACTAGGTGTAATGTTGTGAAGTGGTGCAATCCATTAGACCATCATTTTATGCATGAAGTGGTGCAATCCATTAGACCATCATTTTATGCATTTATGTTCAGCACATTTTTTATCAGTTTTAAAACTCACATTTGAACGTATATATCTAATGACAACAGTTATCACAAAGGTGTACAGAAAAATGACATGCATTACAAATATATATTTAAAAAAAAAAAATGTTTTGTCCAGATTTTGGATTCCAGTACAAGTTGGGAGGACATCATATTTGGTGCAATTGTTTAATTATTCATAAAAAGCCAGTACTTATTTTCTATAGTTTATCTGCGGCCTAATTTGTGCTCTTTTTTTTATATAGTGGGAAACATCTTTCATTGTTTTTCAGGGTTTTATTGCAGTCTTTGCCTCTCTATCTGTCTGCCTCTGTCTAAGAGGGATTTTTCTTATTTTGGAGATTATTTCCTAGCACATCCTGTTGTGTCTTTAAAACAGGAAGTGAAGGGAAATCCTCCCCATATGAAACAGATGCTGATATAATAAAAACAAAACAAAAAACAAAGCAAAACCTTGGCAATAGTTTTAACCACTTGACCTCCAGAAGGCGTTACCCCTTTTTTGACTATGGCATTTTATGCTATTCAGCACTGTGCTATATTAATTAGCAATTGCATGGTCGTGCAATACTGTACTCAAATGAAATTTGTATTATTTTTTTCACATCAATAGAGCTTTAACTGCTTTAAGAATGCCCACCACAGATATGCTGCGGCAGGGCAGCTCTATTGTGCAAAACGGTGTACCTGTGCATCATTTCGTGCAATAGATAGCAGGGGTGTGCACGATGTCCGCCGGGACCTGCTGATCGTTCCCCAGAGAGGCTATGTAAACAAGGCAGATCGCGGTTCTGACAGGGAAGTACACAGTGATCTTGTGTTCCTGCTAAGCAGGAACACAGATCTCTGTGTTCTTCCAGTCAGTCCATCCCGTACACAGTTAGAAAGCATCCCCTAGGGACGCACTTAACCCTTCGATTGCCCCTGGTGTTAACCCCTTCCCTACCAGTGTCATTAGTACAGTAACAGTGCATATTTTTAGGACTGATCACTGTATTAGTGTCACTGGTTCTCAAAAAAGTGTAAAATATCTCAGTTAGGTGTCCGATTTGTCCGCCGCAATGTCGCAGTCCCGCTAAAAATCGCTGATCGCCATCATTACTGGTAAAAAAAATAAAAATAAATAAAGTGCCATAAAAATATCCCATAGTTTGTAGACGTGATTATTTTTGCGCAAATCAATCAATATACGCTTATTGGGATTTTTTTTACCAAAAACATGTAGCAGAATACATATTGGCCTAAATTGATGAAGAAATTTGATTTTTTAAAACATTTTTATTGGATATATTTATTGGATATATTTTATAGCGCAAAAAATAAAGAGGTAATCAAATACCACCAAATACCACCATTTGTGTGAAAAAAAGACATCATAAAAAGACAGTCCAAATTGTGTTTTTATTCCACACTTGAGATGATAAACTGTCACCAACATCTCCACACGTGAAAAAAGCAGGGGGGGGGTATAGAGTCCCCCATTATATAAAACTCTTACCAGAATATACTAGGTAATGTGCATAAACACCAAAACTTTGCTTGGACAATCTTTCTGGATGGTTCCTTTCAAATCCTATTGGAGCCAGGAGGGTGGATCACATGCTAATGGAATCATTCTCCATCCATGGATGTAGTTTGCAGATCATTTCAGAAACTTCCTGGTAGACAGAGGACCATAATAAATAATTAAATAATTGTGGTTCATAAATGTAGGCCAGAATGTAGTCTGCTACATTTCTTTGGTAAAAATAGCCAAAATCAGTGTATATTATTTAGTCTGTGTGAAAGTTATAGAGTCGAGTCTAAAAACTATGGTATATATATATATATATATATATATATATATATATATATATATATATACAGTATTTGAAAATTGATCAGTTCTGATGTACTGATATCAGGCCTATTTTATTTTTGGGACCCTGAAATACCAGGACAGTAAAAATAACTCCAAATTACCTTTTTTTGGAAAGTAGACAGTCCGAGTCATGGCAAGATTTTTGAAGTTTTTGTCACAATTTTTTGGAAAATTAAGAAAATAATTTGATTACTTTTTTTCTTCATACTGTCACCTGTCCAGTACAATATTATCATATGACTAATGTGACAGTGATCAGGGATATTGACTGGTGAGGATATGACATGAAAAAAACTATTCAAAATGTTCTTTAAGGTGTTTTTTCTTTTTTTTTACAATTTTCTTTTACATACTCACATACTCTCACCAGAGTATATCACCATAGTGACACTGTTTTTCTCTGGGGGGGGGGGTGGTCAGGGTTTTTTTTTTAATCTGTGATTGCTTGTTACAGTGAGGCTCACTGTAAAAGCAATCATGTGAACTGTAATGCCATTTGTTTACTATTGTTACGCTGTGATTGGCCCACAGGTATCACATGGTACAGGCTGCTGTGATTTGCCCAGGTATCATGTGATCACTGATGACCAATCACATGCCAGCCACAGTAGTAAACAATGATGTAATGAATGTATTAATTTCATGACTATTGTTTACAAGAGGTCATGTGATCGCACAGCAATCACGTGGTATCCAGGCCACTCATAGCGGCCCGATACCGAGCACCACAATCAACCGTGTCCGCAGAACACAACAGGTTACAGATCATACTGCTGCACACCCCATGTGTAACACGACGTATGGGAACATTGTGATGCCTGGAGGAGCCGCCCACCAGCAGTAATTGTACTGTTGGTGGTAGGCAAGTGTTTAAATCTTTCTTATCCTTTCCCTATCCTCTATCTAACACAAAAAATGGGCTTTAGATATACTTTAACTATTGTGTGGTCATTGACACTTTTATAGGTGCAATTAGAAATGTTATTTATAGCTCGTATATATATGTATTATAAATATAATGTACCTTTTTTATTTATCTTTTAGACCTTGCTCACACCATGTGAAGAGATGTGCATTTTTCTGCAACTGTCTCTGAAATGGCAAAACAAAAAAAAAAAATAGTTTTCTGTTCACCAGTGTTGGGGTGTGAACAGGGCACATGGAAAACAGCTGTTTTCTTTTTTTCTCAATTCTTCAAATCCTCATGTGTCCAAAAAAATTAAAAATTAAAATTCTGTGTTGTAATTAAGAATGAACACTGTTCATCCTCAAATCCTCATGTGCACTTCCTTTCCCCTCTAATATCTGTTTTGGTAATTGGTTGGAGAGGAACCTTTTCGTATGAGGTTTCTCATATTAAAATAAATTACCGTAACCCTTAACTAATAACTAATTACAGGTGCATCTAAAGGGAAAATCTGTTGCCATATGTACTTTAACCAATAGAAGGGGATCACTAGTAACCCTAGTCGGCAGGTACTTCCCTTGAATAATACATCCAGCCTGCCCATATATCTTTAAACTTATCCTTTTGGTCCTTAACTGTGAATACCCAACGTTCCACCTCCATTATTACATTAACCTCCTTTTTCCATTGCATCAAAGTGGGGCCTCTCTTCTGCTTCCAGAACCTTGGTATTAATGATTTTGCTGCATTCAACAAATATGGCGTAATGCTTTTTTTTAATAGAACTTTTTGGAACACGGCATCCCATGGAACAGGAGCTGTAAAGGAGTAACTTCTATGTTTCTAATTGTCAGTCGTTTAATGCATGATGCAATTGATTCCAAAAATAGTTTAATCTTGGGGCAGGACCACCATAAATGGATGTATGAGCCCCATTGCCTATATCTGTGCTAGGTGTACGGGGGTCCGATACCATCTGGTTAAAATTTCTCCTGTGTTTGGGAACTTATGGAGGTGAAATGGGTCCTTTTAATCAGAAACTTGATTTCATGGGTTTACAACCGCTTTAAAGACATGTTGCTCTGTCCTTTCCTGTTGTTCCTGAACAGCCACTTTAAAGCTCCATGCACACTTGCTTACAAATTGTTGCTTCTACAGAAATTTTGTGTTCTGCCTGTAGAAGCAGCTCAATGCTATCCTATGTGTCCATGTACATTAGGACGATTTACGAGGCAGAAAAAAAAACCCCTTCTGGTTCACGTTTCTGATTGGAGCTTACTGGCAAAAAAACGCAAAACTCTCCTCAACTCGTCTAAACTTTGTACAAAAAATGCTCTATATGAGTGTTTTTTTCTGCCAAGGGAACTGGCATTTTTTTAAGCCCAGTGTGCATGGAGCCTTGCTGTTCAGGAACTATGAATAGCAAGTACTTTGTGGCATATAAGCATGAGTTCTATTTCTGTTTTGGACCCCAGAACCTATTTCTGCAATTCACTTCATCAGCATTTATATGTTTCAATTAGCCAAAGACAGCTCACATGCTACTGTCTATGAGAAATATCCTTGTAGTTTCTACCAAAATATGTAGTTGTGTTTTTTGTGATACAAAGTAATGCAGCAAGAAGAATTTCATCCAGGGCCATAAAACAGATATATGTTGTCACTCTTGGAATTGGATTCCCTCTGCTCTTGTTTAAATTATGCATTAAGAGAGGCTGATGGTGTATCAGAGGTCAGGGGCTGGCTGAAGCAGCAGGGAAGCACAGATGAATCTTTACTGAGATCTTTAAGGTTCTACAGCAGTCTGGAGACTCAGAAATATGATTTATTAGTTGGTCTACAAAGCACATAGCTAGATTTGTCTGAGGGTCCCATACAGAGCTGTAACACAATGTGATATGCATTTCTCATTCCTTCAGTAATGGACAGTGTCATTGAGCAAGCCATAAAGGATATTACTGAACATTTTTTCCTTTCCTAGCATTATATAACATATATCAGGAATTTGTTCCTACCATAGTAAAATCACATAGAAATGTTTTGTATGTCCCTAGTGTACATTGACTTTAACCTCTTTTCTGCCAAAACATTGTTCACTAATATTTTAAACTAAAAGATACCCTTTACTCACTATGTAGACAACAATTTTGATAGCATTTATGTTACTAGTTCTTAGTAAGTAAATGTTGCTAATATTAGGTCAATTGCATTATATGGTGTGACAAAGATATTGGAAAAATATTTATAAAACTTCTGCAGGGGATTATGCAGGATGCCCAAGACAGATCTTTAAAGTGGCACTCCAGCCAAGTTTGTGATAGTGTTTAGATGAGATAGAACCTTTGCCACATTTGTAGTACATTCTGGATCACTGTTGGGGAATGTAGACCTCATTTCTTGACAGTTGTCACAGAACAGAAAGTGAAGAGAAATCTAATATTTTACAATTGTCACTGGAAAATGGTTAGTTCGTGCAAAGTCAAATCTTTACAAACCACATATATACACATATATACATTGATACATTTAGCCCCTGCATCTGGAAAGGTGAAGCTTTTGACCTTTAAATCTAGACACTCATCGACATATGTGGCTTAAGCATAATTTGGTGCCCCTATCATACCATTGATATACTGCTATAAATGTAAGAGTATAGTTTGTTCCAGTACTAATACATGCTATTCTTATTAGCAAGTTGATTTTTATGGGCTTAGCACATTCTGTTGGACCATGAAAAATAGAGGGAAACATTACTATATCATAATGTAGTGTTTTATGTATAGTGTACCATTTTAAAGCTAAAGCATTTTATGTCTCTGTGTGTATAGGTGATGACGTTTCCACTGAAAAATTTCCTGAGATCACAGTTGGAGAGATTTCACCTGTTGATGATGGCATTGGCACCCCATCAGGAACAAATTTTCCAGATATATACTCTCCAGCTTCTTCCAGTGATGATTTCACACCTAATGAAGGATCACCATATAGGGCCCCCATTTATATCCCAGATGACATCCCGATACCTCCTGAGTTTGAGCTTTGTGAATCAAGCATTCCTGGGGCAGGACTAGGAATATGGACAAAAATTAAAATATCCACCGGAGAAAGGTTTGGACCCTTTGAAGGAGAGCAGTGTGAGAACCTTGAAAATCCTCAGTTTGGCTGGGAGGTAAGTAATATCACATATAACTATTTTCAAATGCAAACGTACCATGTTATCTTGCTAAAAAAGTGTGGTTTTAGATCCATATTTGGTATCTCAAAAGTTTAATAGAGATGTGGGTCCATCACAGTAAAGCAAAAAAAAGAGGTAATGTAAAATAGTTTTAATTAAAAAATTACTGTGAACTGTATAATAAGGATATATCACTTTACATTTCTTTCTGGAGATATTAAAAACACCCTTTTCATATGGACTGCTGGGATTTTCAGAATGACAGCTTTGGAAGAGAAGATAAAATCACTTCAAAATGTAGGGGTTGATTATAATACTCATAGGAGTTGATTTACTAAAACTGGAGAGTGCAAAATCTGGTGCAGTTCTACATAGAAACCAATCAGCTTCCAGGTTTTTTTTTGTCCAAGCTTAATTGAACAAGCTGAAGTTAGAAACTGCTTGGCTATCATGCACAGCTGCACAAGTTTTTTGCACCCTCCGGTTTTAGTAAATCAACCCCAACATGTTTGTGTAAAATGTCATCTTCTATATCTTGCCGTTGGCAGGGTGAACACTCACTAACATTTAATGCAGGAGAAAAGTGGATGTTAACTTGATTCATGAAATTTGAGCTGGGCACATACAGTGCCTTGCGAAAGTATTCGGCCCCCTTGAACTTTTCAACCTTTTGCTACATTTCAGGCTTCAAACATAAAGATATAACATTTTTATTTTTTGTGAAGAATCACCAACAAGTGGGACACAATTGTGAAGTGGAACGAAATCTATTGGATTTTTGAAACTTTTTTAACTAATAAAAAAATGAAAAGTGGGGCGTGCAAAATTATTCGGCCCCCTTGCGCTAATACTTTGTAGAGCCACCTTTTGCTGCGATTACAGCTGCAAGTTGCTTGGGGTATGTCTCTATCAGTTTTGCACATCGAGAGACTGAAATTCTTGCCCATTCTTCCTTGCAAAACAGCTCGAGCTCAGTGAGGTTGGATGGAGAGCGTTTGTGAACAGCAGTTTTCAGCTCTTTCCACAGATTCTCGATTGGATTCAGGTCTGGACTTTGACTTGGCCATTCTAACACCTGGATACGTTTATTTGTGAACCATTCCTTTGTAGATTTTGCTGTATGTTTGGGATCATTGTCTTGTTGGAAGATAAATCTCCGTCCCAGTTTCAGGTCTTTTGCAGACTCCAACAGGTTTTCATCCAGAATGGTCCTGTATTTGGCTGCATCCATCTTCCCCTCAATTTTAACCATCTTCCCTGTCCCTGCTGAAGAAAAGCAGGCCCAAACCATGATGCTGCCACCACCATGTTTGACAGTGGGGATGGTGTGTTGAGGGTGATGAGCTGTGTTGCTTTTACGCCAAACATATCGTTTTGCATTGTGGGCAAAAAGTTTGATTTTGGTTTCATCGGACCAGAGCACCTTCTTCCACATGTTTGGTGTGTCTCCCAGTTGGCTTGTGGCAAACTTTAGACAAGACTTTTTTATGGATATCTTTGAGAAATGGCTTTCTTCTTGCCACTCTTCCATAAAGGCAAGATTTGTGCAGTGTACGACTGATTGTTGTCCTATGGACAGACTCTCCCACCTCAGCTGTAGTTCTCTGCAGTTCATCCAGAGTGATCATGGGCCTCTTGGCTGCATCTCTGATCAGTCTTCTCCTTGTCTAAGCTGAAAGTTTAGAGGGACAACCAGGTCTTGGTAGATTTGCAGTGGTCTGATACTCCTTCCATTTCAAAATGATCGCTTGCACAGTGCTCCTTGGGATGTTTAAAGCTTGGGAAATCTTTTTGTATCCAAATCCGGCTTTAAACTTCTCCACAACAGTATTACGGACCTGCCTGGAACACCCTTGGTCTTCATGATGCTCTCTGCGCTTTCAACAGAACCCTGAGACTATCACAGAGCAGGTGCATTTATACAGAGACTTGATTACACACAGAGGGATTCTATTTATCACCATCAGTAATTTAGGACAACATTGGATCATTCAGAGATCCTCGCTGAACTTCTGGAGTGAGTTTGCTGCACTGAAAGTAAAGGGGCCGAATAATTTTGCACGCACCACTTTTCAGTTTTTTATTTGCTAAAAAAGTTTAAACTATCCAATAGATTTCGTTCCACTTCACAATTGTGTCCCCAAAATTTTATATCTTTATGTTTGAAGACTGAAATGTGGCAAAAGGTTCAAAAGTTCAAGGGGGCGAATACTTTCGCAAGGCACTGTATATCTGCAGTGTTTTCTTATCTCTCTTCAAAGGACTAACTCCCGTGGCTTTCTCCTGCTCCGTTCTTCTGTTATCAGCATGATAACTTCTGACAAGTTCTCCGACACATGATAAAACCGGGCTGAAATTTGTGTCAGGGTGGGTGCTATAAATAGATTAGCAGAAAAATGCTTTACCCACAGGACAGCTCTGAAAGTCTCTGCTTATGTGGAGGGAGGGGGGTGTGCCTTTCCTCCAATCAGCTGTCTCCCTGTGTAATCCAAGACTTCTCTCACAGTGCAGAATGAGGAAGTGAAAATTCTAACACGATCTGCACTTTCTAAACATTATATAAAGATGAAGACAGCAGATATACATGTAAAACTTATGTAGGATGATTTGTTTCATCTCTGTGTATCATCTGAGGCTGTTCACGCCACTGGGTATATGTGAGGGTTTACATCCACTTTAAAATGATTGTAAAGCTTCAAATATAAAAAAAAAGTTGCCCCGAACACCGACTTCTGGTGTCCTTCGGCTGCTCTTGCGGCTTCTTCCCGCATCAGATAACCCCCTAGGAGAAGCGCTTACCCGGGGGGGTTACCTTTGCGGGCGCATCCAGCATTCTGTGTCCATAGCTGCCGAATGTGTGACTCGGCCCCACCCCCGGAGCCCGCATCATTGGATTTGATTGACAGTAGCGGGAGCCAATGGCTGCGCGGCTATCAATCTATCCAATCAAGTGCCGAGAACCCAGAGCAGAGGGACAGCGCGTCCTCGCCGTTGGAAATTCCAGGTAAGTAAAACGGGGGGCTGGGGGGCCGGTCACTGCCAGGTGTTTTTTCACCCTAATGCATAGGATGCATAAGGCTGCTTTCACACTGGGGCGGTGCGGGGCGGCGACGGTAAAGCAGCGCTATATTTAGCGCTGCTTTACCATCGTTTTACCCACGGTATGCGGCCGCTAGCGGGGTGGTTTTAACCCCCGCTAGCAGCCGCAAAAGGGTTAAAAACCTCCGCAAAGCGCCGCTGCAGCGGCGGTTTGCGGGCGGTATCCCCACGGTTTCCCATTGATTTCAATGGGAAGGAGCGGTATAGGAGCGGTAAATACACCGCTCCTTCACCCGCTCCAAAGATGCTGCTAGCAGGAATTTTTTTACCGTCCTGCTAGCGCACCGCTCCAGTGTGAAAGCCGGCGGGCTTTCACACTGGAGTGAATGGGGCCGGTTTTTTCAGGCGGTGTACAGGCGCTATTTTTTGCGCTGTACCGCCTGAAAACCGCCCCAGTGTGAAAGCAGCCTTAAGGTGAAAAAACACAAGGGTTTACAACCCCTTTAAGAACATTTACAATTTGCCTAAAACTTACTCACCACCAGCAGCATAAGAGCTGCTTCAGAGAATTAACTATTATACAGAATTGATACAATATTGCAAAGACTTTCCTACTGGGGAAGTTCACCCTCTCTATTTCTACTGTCAATAAGACAAAAAGTAAGCAGAAACCCTACATTTTTGTTGTTATGAGAACAAGAGGTGAAGGGAGATTTTTTTAATGTGAATTTTTTTTTTGGTGATAATTGTCTAAGATAGGAACTCCTTTCACTTTGGGAATATTTCCTCCTATTCCCTGTATTTCTCCAGGAAAAGGAAATTGCGTGAAATTGTTTCCAGTAGGACACAGGCAAAAATCTGTTAGGGGTTTTGACCCTTCCTTTTTTTTTTTTCTTTAAGTCGACGGTGGTGCAAAAACGTGCATGTGCAAACACACTAAAAAGTGCACTTAAGGGTGTGCTTTTAGTCCACCTTCCGAAGGGGTAGCATCTCAACTCTGATCCCCCTGGGTGCAAGGCTCCTGGCAGGGACTAAGGTTTCCAAGGTCTGTCTAGCCAGAAGACTTGGCAGACCCCCGTTCTCCTAGTTCTACTTCTTGAGCCAAAGTCGACCGTCGAATACTTGGTTGAGGGGCTCTCCCGAAGAGAGAACCCGCAGGGGCAGGGGAGGAAGGAACCTGAGGGCCACACGTCCTCCCCCTAGACGTCAGGGCAAGCCTGAGGACTCACACCATTAACCAGTGAGAAAAACACCCACAAAAGTAAAAGTAATAACAAACAGTGGGAGAAGAATAAATAGACAATAAAAAAGTGGCCATGCAGATTGTGCACTGGCTAGGCCCTGAGGCCTGGTAGACAAAAATTGCCCCCAGACTTAGCCAAAAGGCATAGCCCTAAAAGGCACAGTGCAAAGGGAAAGCATAATTTGTTGCTGTGACCATGTGTTTCGTTCACACAGTGGGATCCCACACCCAAGTGTTACTAAGAGCACCCCTAGAGTGACCACTACCAGGGGGCACAGACACCACGGAACTTCTGCCTTTCTTGCCCATGGCCATATAATGGGCTCTTCCAGCTTTCCCCAGGGAATTACTCCCATGACCCAACTGCCTGTGGGCACCCCAGTTTCTGATCCAGCCGGTACTAACCTTCCAAGCCCCCATCACTCTAGCAGAGATTCATAGCCACCACTCCAACCTTCGTCAGGTCAGAATGATAGTGCAGAACCTCCACTGGATCATTGATAAGAGCAGATACTATCTTAACCCAAAGGGTTTTGACCCTTCCTTACTCTAACTGAAAAAAGTTTGGGCTATTCATACAATTTACGTTTTTTTGCCCAGAAGATGGACTGTGGTGTTTGCCAAATTAGATCAGTTATGGTATTATGGATTTTAATTATTACACATAATATTTTGACACATGAAAAATAAAATAAACACAGGTGCATACAGAGCACCCCTGTAATGACTTGTCCAGATTTACATCCACCATTATGAACATGTAAAAGATAAGGGAATTTACTGTCCTCGTGCTGTGACCTTATGGTTACTTCACTGATCCTTTTTCCAGGTGACTGTAAGGACATAATAACTGGAATCGCAGTTGAAAATGCACACTTTGGTGCCACACAGTCTGGTGACCTATTTAGTTACCTTGGGCAACCTTGACTTGTTGGTATGTTCTTTTTGTAAACCCTTCAGTAATTTTGCTAACTGATGCATAAAAACACTGTCGAAGCATTCAGTCCAGCGTCTAGCTTCAGTTTCAGCTGTTCAGTCATCTATTGGTAAGAGAAACACACAAGAATGAACGCAAGTCATGTTTCACAAACATTTGGATGTCGGCAATTAAGCAGACCACTCTGCATTGAAATAGTTTGTTTAGGAAGCTGCTGAATAAGTAGTTTGTACAGTGTTTATATTGATGTGTTTGTTGTTTCCCAATGTGCAGCCTGATAGTTTATGTTTATTTTACCAGCAAAGATGTTTTTTATTTAAAGAATTTGATTTCATGTATATTTTTTTTAAGAAGCTCCTGTATCTATAAATAGCCACTAATTACAGATAGAAGATCCTTTTTCAGGCTACACGGAACTGTAAATATGAGAACGTGACTCCTGATCCTGCCATTTTCAATAACATAGCATTACGATCTGGATATCTATGGGTAATTAATTTCATTAGGTCACATTTATATTTTAGGAAGGGTTTTGATGCATGGTTTTGCACGCATATTGTGCAGAATCTGCATTAGAGGGGTTGTAAACCCTCAAGGTTTTTCACCTTCATGCATTCTTTAACCTGTGGATAAGGATCTTTATTTTCAGCCATGTGACTATTTTTTTCAAGCGTCAGTGGACTTCTTATCCCAGTGTATAAGATTTGTGAATTAAGCTATTACTGATTATTGCAAAACAATAATAATATAATTTTTTACATTTTTGTTATTTGTCTTTTTTTTTTATTATTGTTCGATTAATAATATATTTATCAATACAATGTCTCCTATCCCCTTGCTTAGCAACTATAATGCTACGGTATGAGCCATAAAATAGAGTCAGAAGCCTCAAATTGCATTGTGAAAAGGATGCAGTAAAACACAACCCTTGTTACATAGTTGGTAAGGCTGAATAAAGACAATAGTCTATCCAATTCAACCTGTGTAAGTGTACGTGTGTAAATGTCGATAATCATTTTCCATATCCCTGTATGTAATGTTCTTTAAGATACACTTCCAAGAGTCTTTTAAAAATATCAATACTCCCCGCTGACACCACCAAATGTGGAAGAGAGTTCCACATCCTTATCGTCCTGACAGCGAAAAAAACCCTGCCCAGGACTGTAGCACTGCAAAGCAGGAAGCAGAATCCTTGATCAATATGGCTGCCCACATAATTACCAAATGTTCATTGAAACAAGGCTGTTAAACATTAACACACATTGATAGGACAATTTTATTTTATTTACACACATGTGATCTTTTATATGTACTGTATGCTAGGAATGGGAAAGATTGATTGCTTTTGCTTCACCAACATTTCTGACAAAATTGGGATATTTTGCATACATTTTGCTATTTTGGCTTAAAATATTGGAACTAATGTGGAGGATAAAATTTAGGTGTTTTGGTGGTGGTTAAGAGGTTTGCTGAAGGTCGTTTACTCCTTTTTTGATTATTTTGCTTTTATTTGACTCTTCCCACAGGACGAAAACAAATTAAATGATGACAAAAAGTAACATAAAACATTTAAAGCAGCAGCACACAGATATTTATGTGCTGTCACTTTCAAATATATATTGTACTTTACAATAAACAAAAAATGTCACCTAAGCAACACAATGGCAAAACAATAGGCTAATTTTGATGAAATCAAACATTTTGTGATGAAATTACTTTTACCAAAATCACTATGCTCACTCCTAATCTAAAAGTATTTGAAAAAACTATACATGACTATACAGTGCCTTAAAGGCTAAACTCAAGGCAAACAGCTAGATATATTATACATAAGGTGGCAGTTTTACCTGTCAAAGGATTTGTTTTTCCGTTCATCAAATCCTGAGAATTACACATCTCTTTTACACAATTCAGCCCTGTCTGGCAGGGCAAAACACTTGATTTTCTCTGCTGCAGTTTAATAACATATACAGGTCTTGTCCCCCCAGCCTGTGACTGGGCAGCGAATAAAGAACAGAATACCTGAGTGGTCCTCAGTCCTACCCTTCCCACTAGCAGTCTGAACGTTGTTGTGCAAGGATTGCAGGAGGCTAAGACCAAGTCAAATTAAGGTATGGGTACTGCATTTTAAAAAATGCATTAAAGTCTTATACACACAGGCCGAGTGTCAGCCGGCATCTGCTGGGTCAATAGGAACCGGCCGACATTCGGCCTGTGTGTATGGCAGCCGGTCCAACAAAAGCCGGCCGCTTAGTCTGCCGACCAACTCCCTATCCCTAACTGGAGTGTTCTGGTGGGGGGCTGCCTTCTTGTCACAATAAAACAGCAGAGGAGATTGATGTACTAACATTGAGTTGTTAGTACAGCTGCTCTGATCTGAGATGTCAATTTATTTGTGTTCAACCCAAAAAAACTAGTTGTGTGTACTAGGCTTTAGGCTGGGTTCACATTGTAGTTGTAGGCTTTGGCTGAGAGCCCTAGTCGGGAGCCAGTCGGCTAATGGTTTTCCAGCATGCTTGTCCGTCAGAAGCCAGCCAAACGGCCACCTTCTGTCGGACCAGCTTAGATACACACAGGCTGAATGTCAGCTGTTTTTTTTTTCTTTTTTTCTCCCGACATTCGGCCCATGTGTACTAGGCATAAGGCATCACAGAAGGCGCTTGCACTATTTTTTGTAACACAATGCACTACAACTCAAGATAGTCCATTATTGTGCATTTTGGTGCATTGCAATGCAAGTATGCTTGTAAAGTGCATTAGGGTGCTATTAATAGTGCACATGTTTTTAAGTGTTGCAGTTACCAATGCAATTATTCAGGGCAGCAATATGAACCCAGCCAAGATGTATTAATGAATCCCGGGCTGTATTATTTTTTGTCTTTTATATCTGCCTGGAGTTCAGCTTTACAAAGATAAAGAAAATGCAGCAAATTACAGTAAGAAACATAAAAGAGTGGAACTTAAAATGGCTTTCTACTTTTGTAGTCAACTTTGAGAAAACCCCACTATATATTTGGCATGTGTTCCCCTTCACACTATATGTGTTAAAAAAAAAAAAAAAGAAAAATTCTTACCTTGACTACAAGGTTTTACAGAGTAAGCCTGTCCCAAGTCTGTCCTCCTTAACATATAATGCAAGAAGCACAGCCTCTAAACCAGGGTTCTCAAACTGACGGCCCTCCAGCTGTTGCAAAACTACAAGTCCCATCATGCCTCTGCCTGTGGGAGCTATGCTTGTAACTGCCAGCCTTGCAATGCCTCATGCGACTTGTAGTTTCACAACAGCTTGAGAGCCCTGCTCTAAACCTTTAACCTTTGGTGAGGCTAGACAATGTTTAAATCTAGTTACAATTGAAAATGAAGATATGCCTGCACAGTACACAAGGTCAAATATGGCAAACAGTCCCTCATAAACAAAGAAAACTACCTAGGATTTTTCCTTGCTGTAGGATCCCGAAAGGAACATCTAAAAAGGTAAGCTGCAATTTTTACATATTATTTTTTAAGTTATCCTATGGGGTTGCAGACATGTGACAAATATAAATTAGGTGCTATCCCAGTTTGGTTGCACAAGTGGAAATACACATTAAAGTGTTACTAAACCCAGGACACAACATTCACTATATCTGGTCTCCCTCAGTACTCAGAACATGGAAATGCAATCATTTTAGTAAATATAAACTGCTAAATACCTTTTCTCATCAGCAGTATAGAACAGTCTTGTGACTTCTATTAGTGCCTGGTTAAAGCTTGTAGGAGGCATTTTCATACTGCACTGGCTAAAAAGGGTCATGTGCGAGTTGGATCCGATGTGTTGCTAAATTCAGCTCCATACACTTCAATTTACATCAAATTTGCATTAGAATTGCACTTGACACACAAAAATCGCACTGTGAATTTGCACTGCAATTGCGCTCAAAAACTGATGAAATCCGCACTGCAGCAGAGTGAATAAAGCCTTAACTAGGAATCACCTTGAAAGCAACAAATCATCTAAAGTTATTGTAGGTGTAGTCTATATTCCAATATATTTATTGATGTACAGAGTAAACACTAAACTTTGTCTCCTGAGGTCCACTAATTCTCCTATATATATATATATATGTATATATACTCTGTAATTCTACCTCTGTATTTTGTTGACACAACATCTTTTCTAAAGAAAATAGGGACTGTAATGAACATTTTTCGCAAGTCCGCAGTTGTAGTCATTAGGAAATACAATACAGTTATACAATGGTGATGACATTTATACTGATCATCTTTTCAGTGCATCTTTGGATAAGTCAGTTATTCCCTCCGATAAGATATCATGAGTTATCTTCTTTCTTAATGGAGGGAGTGACAGGAAATCATAACTCTTTTTCAATAAGTAAACATGTTGCAGACATTTATTGCAAGGTTTCAAAGATGACATGGCTTCATTAAACCCAGCAGATGCCATTAAGCAAAATGGTCAATATGTCACTATGCAATTGGCTGGAAAATTAAATTGATTTGATAAATGTAAGTGAGATAGTTCTGTTTGCTTTGGTCATCAGTTTTAAAGCAGGTGAGGAGGTGATGTCACTAATCATAAAGCAATAAAAAGGCAAGCGAAAAGGCTGCCAAAATATGAATCAGAAGATGTTCTGTTATGCTGAGTCACCTGGGATGCACAAATATATTCATTGCTGCATATTAACTGTTGTGTCAATATTAATAGATATCAAAAAATCTATTAGAATGCAGGTGAAGTGGTTAGTGGACTTGATTGAGATATCGGAGGTGAGTTTAGAAATGAAAGGTAAGGCACATATAATTTTGATTAAAGTGTAGCTGCACCTTTAATGCACTTATATCATAGCCCCCAGGCCGAAATAGCCTTATGCCTACCTGCCCAGTAAGTTATCGCTGAACAGGGTAAATATTTGTTAGGCAAAACCTGCACTGTCATTCCTTCCGAGAATAAGCTTTTACAGCTTAAGTGTGAGGGAGGTGTGTATAATCTGGCTGCATTGGATTGTAGAGAACTTACACTCTGACTTCAGCACAGTTGCAGTGGTTGCTGGACAGTGTTAGCCCAAAATCACACTTGAGTTGCAGTGGTTGCTGGACAGTGTTAGCCCAAAATCACACTTGAGGGCTTTTCTGCTCTTTTCCCTATGCCTGACTGCACTCAACATGCAGAATCCCATTCTTTATAATTGTTCCTATTCACACTTGTATGCAGGGCTGTCTTTAATATTGATTGGACCCTGGGCAAAACTAATCCCCCCCCCCCCCATGCAGTTTCGCTCTTCATCTGCTCTGAGACACAATATTTAGCAGCTAGACTCAAAATCAGTTTACTGAATCAGATCAGGCAGCTATTGCGATTGGTTGCCAGAGGTTACAGTGTATCATTACCGCTCACTGACTGGTTGCTAGAGGTTACAGAACACATTACAGCTCACTGGTAATTTGTTAGAGGTTTCAGCACATGATTTCGGCTTGTTGATTGGTTGCTAGAGATTACTGTGGACATGACCTCAGGGGGGCATGATATACATATCAATGCTGCCAGCCGTCTCTATTTACATATGAATGCCACCGCTATTTACATATGAATGCTGGTAATTTACATGTAAATACAGGGTCTGCAGGTGAGTCATCTGTACACAACAATAGGGCAGAGCTGGGCAGTATTAGTACCAGCACTTCACACTGAGATATTGGGACACAGCACAGGACTAAAATCTCAAGGGGTGAAGGAATTTAAACCAGGATAGTTGGCAAGTATGAGGCAGCTGCTTTGGGCCCCACAACAATAACAGGGCCCAGGGCAGCTGCCCCTTTTGTCCTGCCTTTAAAACGGCCCTGCTTGTATGCGTGGTCCCCTCGACACTCTACACCAGGGGTAGGCAACATCGGCCCTCCAGCTGTGGTGAAACTACAACTCCTATCATGCTTCTGCCTCTAGGAGCCATGCCTGGGATTGTCAGGGTCTTTCAATGTCTCATGGGACTTGTAGTTTCAAAACAGCTGGAGGGCCGAAGTTGTCTACCCCTGCTCTACACCCTACACTCAAAAAAGTACATGAGCTTTTTCTTTATAGGCCTTTTTTTTTTTGCCCCAAAGATTTCAATGGAAGTTCCTGTAAATGTGTGATATGTGAATTTTTGTGAAAATTTTACACATGAAGAATTTCTATTCTTCTTTGGAATTGCTCTCTTTCCCTTTCCTTGTCCAGAAGCTTGATATACATGCAAAAATGCTTGTAAAATACCTGAAAAAAATGGTTAAAAATCACAAGGAATATGCTCTGTTTACGCTCTGCTCAGGTGTAAATGCAGGATTAGCTCTGATTGGCTTTTGCTCATTGTCTGACCATGTGCTATTGCTTTTTAATTTCTATCCAGACTTTCAAGTTGTAAATTATACCATTGGTATTACAGAAACATTTGCTACATGACCCGATTTATTATTTTAGTATCTCTGCATTGTTAAACAGATGTTCTCAATTTAAAAGACAACATTGCACATGTATCATAAACTGGCTGGATAGAGTTAATGCTTCTTTTGGCTGTGTTTTTTTTATTAGTCCTAATGCACAATGCGTGTGAAGAATTCTGAGCATAAGATGAATCTGCAGATCAATCATTTAACATGATTTGAAAATAGAGCCATTGTGTTTCAGGAATATAATTAAATCAGTGATGGCTTTTTTTTCCTGAACAAAAGATATAAGCCTGGAGAGACTATCAAAAGCTCTTCAGACATTTGATTTCATTCTTGTTTTCTTTTTGGCAAAGGCTTTCGGCTTCAGTTTTAAATTCGTTTTGCATACCGTAGCAGTGTGAGTCTTTTCAATTAGGTGACTCTCTATCATTTCTATTATTGCTGAAAAGAGGACTAGTGGCCTGTTAACAAGTGGTAGAGTTCAGGAACTCTTAAACTGGTTTCCTCAGGTCAGAGGTGAAAGTTACTTTCCCCAGTAGAACAAAGGTGTACCCTGATATTTCTACAAATAAAGGAGATCATTTGTAGAGTCTTATAAGAAAATGCTCATGCATACATCCTCTAAATAATTGTTTAAGAAGCACAATAATGACATTAGAATTTCAAGATCTGTAAAATAAATGATACCTACATGGTCCTCTTTGGATCCAAATTCTCTATTGTCTTTCTTGAAGAGTCCATCCACTCAAAACTGATATACCATTATTTGGTAGCCCACTAAGAGGGAAACCACTTGACAATTTCGTGTATCTTCCATGGAGTATTGGAAAGATACTGAATGTGTGTATGTGTTCCTGGATCTGAAAGTTTTCATCTTTTCCTGCTGGATTTTTTATGTATTTTTTTTTATATAAATCATTTTTTTATTGTTTTTGTGCAATAAATACCGAATGACACATTCCAAGTGAAACTACCCACGCAGGGGAGGTCACCTATACATAGAACAACATACATGGTTAACAGTTGAGAACTAGACAGTTGGCTCATGTATCAGTCCACAACATTCTAGGTCAGGTACCAGAGTGTCTCCTCTTAGCTAAGATAACAAAACACTAGATGAAAGAGAGTGCAAGGGGTTGGATCTGATTCTTAGTAACAGGAGGGAACAGAATCAAAGTCTGAGAGATGTAGAGACTGGTCCAGAAAATATGGAAAAAGTCTCCCATTATATTGGCCAGAAGGTAGAGGACAGGGCTGAGTTCAACTTGTGAAACCTGGGAGGAGTAAAATACGCCATGTGAAGGATTTTGAATTGAACCAGCCTGTGCAGAGACTGGCTGCTTGAATGGCATATTACAATTATAGGATCAGTCCTCATTATCCATTTCCGGTATATCCCTCAGTCATGTACTCTGGATACCAGAAAAATCAGAGAGGGTATTAAATATGAGATGCTAATATAACGAGGAGGCTGGTTTCTGGAGTTGGTCATTGCACAACAGGTTTTTCAGTGGAGAATATACTAAGGATAGGTCTTGGCAAGGCCATTGGCTGCAGAAGGCATGAGACAATTGCATATGTATATAAACTGGTAGTATAAGAGCAGATTGAATTTTAGACAAAAGGCATCAAAGGACATCAATTTCCTGTAGTCAGTTATGTGTCCCAGGGTCCTAATTTAGAATTTGGCCCAGCTCTGGGGTGGGAGCACCCCAGAGCTGGGCCATGAAAGTGTGTCATATTGGAATTGTTTCACAGTGGGTAAAAGGGGAAAAAGTAAAAGGAACCTATGATTCCCACTTGAGTCCCACTGACAATGTTTTCAAAATGGGGGTCAGTGGATAAGGGGCTCTGATGCCACAAAATCGTAGGTGTTGTAGTACCTCCAGACAAAATGGCTGCCTCCAACATGACAGGGAAATTGCTCAGATTCGGCACTAACCAGTAACAAGTAGGCAGTAACAAGCTGTGTGACTGTAAACTATTTATATATTTATAAACATATACTGTAATAAACCCACCATGTATGGTTGGTCCAGTTAATATGGCAAGTTTGAAATGTGGGGTATGTGGTCCCCATAAAAAGGAAAGTAGAATTAAAATGAATTGTTTTTTAAAAAAAATGAATTTTGGGACCCAAGTGGTTGAATTTAGAAAAATGTGACATTTACCTTGCAGAGAAGGTCCAACATCATTCAAAAATATCAGGTGGCTGTCTGCATATAAAGCAAGCCTCTCATCCAGCCAGTTAATGCTGAGGCCTCTAATGCCAGTAGGGACACATAGGGCCTCCACGATAGGCTCCATGGCTTTGGGAAATAATGCAGGGGTAAGGGGACAAACCTGATATGTGCCTTCATGTACTGTGAATGAAGGGGAAAGCTTGCCCCCCAGGCACTCAGCCACAGGGGGTCCATGCAATAAAACATAATGGGAACCCTATTCTCATAGGTACCTCTCATAGATAGGGCCCTTCCATGATATCAAAAGCTTTTCCCATATCTAAAGAGGCCAACGCCCTGGAGCCTGGATATTTTTAAACAACCTGCAGATATTTATATCCATTGACTTGAAGGGAATAAATCCCATGTGGTCCACATCAATGATAGTGAGCAAACACTGAGTGAGCCTGGAATTGAAGTGTATGGTGAGAATTTTGAGATCGCTATTTAGGAGTGCAATGAACCTTTTTGACGTACATAGGGATGGATTGTTTGTGAATTAAAATTATATGGGCCTCTTTCATAGATGGAGGAAGGACATCAGCCTCCAAGCATGTGGGTAGCAGATAGAATGAGAGCAAGTATATCTATATGGGTTTAATAAAACTCTATGGAAATCCCATCAGGACCTGGGGCTTTTCCATTAGGGAATGATGAGACCACTGATGCTACTTTCCCAGCAGTGATGGGGTGCATTAGGAGGTTGCTGTTCTTGGGATAACCAACCCAACGTCACAAGATTCAAGAGCACAGAGAATGCAGAGGGACTGAAATCTGGAAAGAGGGTGGATCCATCACCATTTTAAAGATAAAACATTGTTACCTATTAAGTGGGATTCTTGCATAAATAGAATTTGTGGGGTATGGGATTTGACGTATTGAAATAAAAAGGCTCTTTCGAAGTTAGAGTTCAGGCCCCTAATATTCCAAAAATATACAGTGAAAAAAAGCCGCGCTGAAGTGATAATATGAATAAAATCACATGAAAACACTTAAATGAAAATTATTGAAATAAAAATATTGAAAAAAATCTGTGTGAGCAAATTATTCATGCAATAAAGTCCAATTCAAACTAAAAGTGATGGTGACACAAAAAAAAAGTTTATGGTGACATATAATTTCCAAAAACGTGGATGTGAAAGGAACTCCACCAAGTGATCTTAATCCACCACCGCTCTAATAGTGTGCTTACCAGAAGGCAAGCTTTAGTAAGCCTGTAACTCGAAAGCCGTCAGGGTATGACCAAACCACTAGGTGTCGCCTCTAGAACTCGTGTTCGGCTGGTGATAGCGACCAAAAATCCTTAGTAGCACAGTTTGGCTGTTCCTCTCCCAGTTATAGGCCTCCTACACAGCTGTTTCTGTTTCAGTTAATGACAATGTTCAACGTCTTAGTTTGAAAGGAGCTATCTTTTGGAGCTACATGATTTGCATTGCAGTTTTTTTTTTTCCCCAATACAACAGTTTGTTGTAAAATAAGATTGCTAGGGAAAAGGCATGTGAATACTGTCTGCAGTCTGGCAAGCATTTGCCAGACTGCAGACAGTATTCACATGCCTTTTCCCTAGCAATCTTATTTTACAACAAACTGTTGTATTGGGGAAAAAAACTGCAATGCAAATCATGTAGCTCCAAAAGATAGCTCCTTTCAAACTAAGACGTTGAACATTGTCATTAACTGAAACAGAAACAGCTGTGTAGGAGGCCTATAACTGGGAGAGGAACAGCCAAACTGTGCTACTAAGGATTTTTGGTCGCTATCACCAGCCGAACACGAGTTCTAGAGGCGACACCTAGTGGTTTGGTCATACCCTGACGGCTTTCGAGTTACAGGCTTACTAAAGCTTGCCTTCTGGTAAGCACACTATTAGAGCGGTGGTGGATTAAGATCACTTGGTGGAGTTCCTTTCACATCCACGTTTTTGGAAATTATATGTCACCATAAACTTTTTTTTTGTGTCACCATCACTTTTAGTTTGAATTGGACTTTATTGTATGAATAATTTGCTCACACAGATTTTTTTCAATATTTTTATTTCAATAATTTTCATTTAAGTGTTTTCATGTGATTTTATTCATATTATCACTTCAGCGCGGCTTTTTTTCACTGTATATTTTTGGTTTATGTGTATATCTCACATTTATTAGCTGCTGCTATTATTATTTTATTTGCATTTGGGTATATACATATATATATTTTTATATAGGTATATTTATACAGTACTCACTATTTGTCACATTTAGGGATGAGCGCGGTGTTAGCTTTTATTTTTTCCCCTAATATTCCAGGACATCAAAAAGCAAAATTCAAAGTCACGATCAAACATATAATAATAACATACTATAAATGTGGGAGAATATATAATAGAGGAGCAATGTAAAGGTATTGTGGGGAGCACATGACCCAAAGGAAAAAAACAGTTTTACCCTAGTGGAGAGGGGGTAGAAGCGAGTGCACCCTCAATCATCACTCTTGGATTGACCCTTACAGTCACATTGGCTCAGTCACTTTGTCCTGCAGCCACCACTGAAAGTAATAAGCAATATATCCAAAATTAGGGGAAAGCCCTTCTTAGACAATTGTCTCTGGTACTAGTGTTCCCAGATTTTCTCTCTATTCTTGCACCAGTATCATCCATAATATTTTTGATTTCTCATTACTTTGTTTACCAGTGACAATGGTCAGCATAATTAGAGGGTAAACATTCAACAGAAATTTGGACTCTTAACCACTTTAAGACTGGGCCTCTTTTTCAGACTCAGTGTTTACAAGTTAAAAAAATGTTTTTTTGCTATAAAATTGCTTAGAACCCCCAAACATTAGGGGTGCAATGGATTGTCACCGATCCGTGATCCGAACGGGACACCCTGTTTGGATCGGCACATGCCGCAATCCGCGGCCTTGGCTTTAGGAAAGGCAGCGGCTTCGGCCTAGCTCCGGAGCGGCGGCCATCTTGGTGCACCCGTCGGCCGTTTACAATGTGATCGCTCCGTAAAATGACGGAGCAATCACTTGTAAACAAACCGGCGTCAAAATGACGCCGGTTCCTCTCTCTCTCCTCTGTGTACAGATCTGTACAGTGGAGGGGAGAGATCTGATGGCAGCAGCGCTGTGGGCTCGATCTGTAGTGCCCACAGCGCTGCTCTGTGACAATTGCAGTCACAGTCATCCCTCCATACCCTGCCAATACTCTGCCAATACCCTGCCAATACTCTGCAATACCCTGCAAATACTTTGCAATACCCTGTCATACCCTGCCAATACTCTGCAATACCCTGCCAATACCCCGCCATACTCTGCCAATACCCTGCCAATACCCTGCAATACCCTGCCAATACTCTGCCAATACCCTGTCAATACTCTGCAATACCCTGCCAATACTCGGTGATACCCAGCCATGCTCAGCCATACCCAGCCATGCTCAGCCATACCCAGCCATACTCAGCCAATATTAAAGTGGGGGAGATGACTTGGATATTACAGTGGGGGAGATGTATATTACAGTGGGATCCAAAAAATGATCCGATCCGTGACTCTGATCCGAGGATCGATCCGATCCGTGAGTTTTCTGATCCGTTGCATCCCTACCAAACATTATACATTCTTTTTTCTAACACCCTAGAGAATAAAATGGCTGATCATTGCAATACTTTTTGTCACACCGTATTTGCGCAGCGTCTTACAAGCACACTTTTTTTTGGAAAAAAATCACTTTTTTTAATAAAAAAATAAGACAACAGTAAAGTTAGACCAATTTTTTTTATACTGTGAAAGATAATGTTATGCCGAGTAAATTGATACCCAACATGTCACGCTTCAAAATTGCGCCCACTCATAGAATGGTGTCAAACTTTTACTGTTAAAAATCTCCATAGGCTACGTTTAAAAAATTCTACAGGGTGCATGTTTTAAGTTACAGAGGAGGTCTAGGGCTAGAATTATTGCTCTTGCTCTAGCTCGAGTGAATGTGCAAAAAATACCCAATCACATGTAAAGAAAATAAAATAGAACAGCATTTTTGCATGCACGTAATTAGATGATACCAAAAATTTGCCTCCTTTAGGCCCCTTTCACACTGGGGCGGGAGCGGCGGCGACGGTAAAGCAGTGCTATATTTAGTGCTGCTTTACCGTCGTTTTAGCCGCGGTATTCGGCCGCTAGCAGTGTGGTTTTAACCCTCACTAGCGGCCGAAAAAGGCTCGCCGGCTTTCACACTGGACTGAATGGGGCCGGATTTTTTCAGGCGCTGTACAGGCGCTATTTTTAGCGCTGTACCGCCTGAAAATGCCTCAGTGTGAAAAGGGCCTTACTGAGCTCTTGGACAAATTCCCTTGCAAAGTGTACAGCCTGATTATCTTTAGTAAGTCAACCACAGTGAGTGCTAACTCTTGGTATCAGTGATTGTTTGCTTCTACCCAAAACAAGTGAAGCCTAACCTGGTCTCGTCACTTGCTTTTACCGAGCCTTGTAAAGAATTACTTTAATCTAAATTAACTATTTTAAAGACTTTTCAGACTTTATTTCTATTTTTACATTAATAGTAGTAAACAGGAACAAACCCCTCTATATCCTGGTATGTACAATCAGCTAGATCAAAGTAACCTAAAACGATTGCTGGATATTGTAAAAGCCAAACTCTGGAAATTTTTAACAGTTACTTTGTAAAAACATAATACTTCTAACTGTTGTCCTATATCTGGCTTTTGCCACAAGGTGATTTTCACTTTGCAAGGGAATATTCCCTTAATGAATAAGGTGAAGCTCTGCTGACTTTCATCATCCAGTGATGTGGAAACAAAATATATTTTTTTTATTTCTTTTGTACATTAACCACTTGACATCCGGCCATAGCCGAATGACGGCCTCGGCGCGGATGTCAATTCCCGGGAGGCCGTCATATGACGGGCTCCCCTTTCCTCGTTCCCTGTGCGCGCTCACGAGCGCGCAGCAGGGAAATTCTGTGTTGGCCGTGTCCCTCGGACACAGCCAATCACAGATCGATGTAAACGGCCAATCACAGCGGCCGTTTACAGCGCGATCGGCGTGTCCAATGGGAGATGATCTCATATGTTTACATATGAGATCATCTCTCAGCGCCGCTCCTCCTCCTCACACAGAGACAGCGTGTGAGGAGGGGGAGATGAATGGCTGCAGCGCTGTAAGTGGAAAAAAAAAAACAGAAATAAATGTGCCATCTGTGCCCACTGCTATCTATCCCCAATGCCATCTGCCAGTGCCAAATGTCCCCAATGCCATCTGTCAGTGCCAAATGTCCCCAATGCCATCTACCAGTGCCAAATGTCCCCAATGCCATCTGCCAGTGCCAAATGTCCCCAATGCCATCTGTCAGTGCCATCTGTCACCAGTGCCATCTGTCGCCAGTGCCATCTGTCGCCAGTGCCATCTGTCAGTGCCACCTGTCCCCAGTGCCACCTGTCATCCGGTGCCACATGTCATCAGTGCCACATAGTGCCATCTGTCATCAGTGCCATCTGTCATCAGTGCCGTATCAGTGTCACGTGTCATCAATGCCACATATTAGTGCCATCTGTCATCAGTGTCACGTATTAGTGCCATCTGTCATCAGTGCCACCTGTCAGTGTCACGTGCCTTCTGTTATCAGTGTCACCTGTCATCAATGCCACGTATCAGTGCCATCTGTCATCAGTGTCACGTGTCATCAGTGCCACGTATTAGTGCATCTGTCATCAGTGCCACGTATTAGTGCCATCTCTCATCAGTGCCACGTATTAGTGCCACGTGATATCAGTGCCACGTATAAGTGCCATCTCTCATCAGTGCCACATATTAGTGCCATCTGTCATCAGTGTCACGTGTCATCAGTGCCCCTTATTAGTACCATCTGTCATCAGTGCCACATCAGTGTCACGTGTCATCAGTGCCACATCAGTGTCACGTGTCATCAGTGCCACGTCAGTGTCATCAGTGCCACGTTAGTGTCACGTGTCATTGTCCTGGTGCTCCAGGGCCTTCAAAAGTGTAATAGGTAGTCAACAAGTTTAGTAATTGTAAGTAATTGTAAGTAATTGTAAGTGTAATTTATGCTCCTAGAACACGTGATTGCCCCCCTTCATGTTGGGCCTCTCTAAGTGGCCAGGCTGTGAAAAAGTCCCACACATGTGGTATCGTAATACTCAGGAGGAGTAGTAGAATTTATTTTGGGGTGTCATTTGTGGTATACACATGCCATGTGAGAGAAATAACCTATTACAATGACAATTTTGTGGAAAAAAATTAAAAAATAATTAATTTTGCAAAGAATTGTGGGAAAAAATGACAACATCAAAAAACCTCACCATGCCTCTTACTAAATACCTTGGAATGTCTACTTTCAAAAAATGGGTCATTTGGGGGTATTTGTACTTTCCTGGCTTGTTCGGGTCACAAGAAATGAGAACTGGTCACCAGTACATCAGGTGTGATCAATGTTGTATAATTTGCACCACAGTTTGTAGAGTCTCTAACTTTCACAAAGACCAAATAATGTCCACTAATTTGGGTTATTTTTACCAAAGATATGAGGCAGTATAAATTGCGGCCAAAATTTATAATTTCCTAAATTTTATCACAGAAACAAAGAAAAATGCGTTTTTTTTTTCAAAATTTTCGGTCTTTTTTTCATTTATAGCGCAAAAAATAAAAAAACCCAGAGGTGATCAAATACCACCAAAAGAAAGCTCTATTTGTGGGAAAAAAAGGACAAAAAATTCATTTGGGTACAGTGTTGCTTGACTGAGTAATTGTCAGTCAAAGCGTGAGAGCACCGAAAGCTGAAAATTGGTCTGGATGGGAGGGGGTTTAAGTGCCCGGTAAGCAAGTGGTTAATGGGTACAGGCATACCCCACTTTTAAGTACACAATGGGGTTTATTTACTAAAGCTGGAAAGTGCAAAATCAGGCTCCCTTCTGCATAGAAACCAATGAGCTTCCAGGTTTTATTACAAAAGCTTAATTGAACAAGCTGGGGTTAGAAGCTCATTGGTTTCTATGTAGAAGTGAAACGTTCCAGCTTTAGTAAATAAACCACATTGTGTACTTAAAAGTTGGGTATGCCTGTATTGTTTGAAAATGAGATTTTACCATATTTACTAAGGAAAGGGAAAATTTGCTTGTAAATTAAAAATTCCCTTTCAAAGACCCATTTTGTTTCCATGCACTATTTTTAACTCGTACTTTCAGTGTGTTCAAGACAAAATAAAGTAAAACAAAACTTTAGTTCAGCTTTAATCACGACAATTTTGCAAGGTGCACTAAACCAGAAAACCATAATTGCTATATATAATATATATATGATATACAAAGTCTCTTTTATCAAAAACTCTACCTACTAGCATTTAGTTATTTTTATTAACCTCAGTTCTGCTTTAAAATCCTAAACATTTAGCAGTAAAATAGGACGGTACGTTTAGAATAGAGAATAGAATAGTAAGCTGGGTATAGAAAAAACTGTATGCATCTAAATTCCTGGCATTCTAGTGCTATTTCCTACTTATCGGTCAGCAGGTGGCATACTGAGCAGTGAAAATGAAAAAGCTGGATTGAGTAAATGGTTCACATCATTTTATTCTTTTTCAATAATACACTGCGGGTGAGATGATTTGCAGAGATTAATATATATATATTGTGGTCTCTAAGAATAAAAAATCAATTAGGTTCTATTAAATAAGGGATATGTTTCATTGTATTATACAGTATCCTCTAAACAAATTGTATCATGAATCATTTGCACTTAATCTAATTGAAATAAAGGTGCATGGTCAGTGTACTCCAAGAGGTCAAAGTAGTATTTTATATCGGAGTCCTTTAACCTCTTTGTACATGAATCTGTCCTCCCTTCCCCCTAGTACCTGGGATCACAGTATATCAAGGATACCCCATTCATTAAATTACACTGTAAGTCACAGACTCTGTAAATGTCCTCATTATTGCTGATAACGTCACTACTTTTTCTGTGTTATCCAGTTAGCTTTTATTAAAATAAAATAGAAAATATTACGTTTTGTAGTTATCCCGCTGAGAAAATTTAGCATCAAAATATGCTATATGTATAAATACTTACAACTGTTTTTTCTGGACACATATTGTTAACAAATGAAATAAGTTATTTAAATATTTGGAAAATTTCAATATGAGGAAGGCTGCATGTGACATAACACTGGTTCTGTATGTTGAACACCCAGTAAAATATTGACTTTTGTAGTTATCCTGCTAAAGAAATTTAGCACTAAAATATGTTATATGAATAAATACGTATAATTGATTTTTTAATCAGGATGCACATTGTTAACAAAAAATAAATAACTTTTTAAAGGTTTGGTCCATTTCAATAAGTAGAAGCCTGCATGTGACATGGTATGCATACAAAGTAATACAATAATAAATACACACGGATCTACATATGCATTCCTAGCAAATATATACACATTTTCCTGGAATGTATTTTTACAGTTTATCACAAGCTATTTTTAATAAAGTAGGGTTAAAACCAATGTTTTTTTTTCCAGCTGTATCTGATTATTAAGATTTCCCTTCACTACCTCTTCTGTATGCTCATCTGGAAGTGAGAAGATATCTTTAAATGTGAGGTAGAATCCTTCTTACATAATGGTCACTAACAAGAGGTCACAGTGTTTTTTTTTTTTTTTTTTTATTAATTCTTTATTTCACATTTTCTTTAAAATGCATACATACTTATTCCCTCCACAACATATGGGGAAGAATTAACAACCAAAAAGGAAAAATATACAAACGCATTTCACATTTTCCACCCACTCCCCCCCCCCCCCCATTCCCACCCCTGTCCCTGTCCTGCATAAACGCGTTGCATGGGTGCGGCCCCTGCCAGGGGTAAACCAATAATTATCATCTCTACTTCATGATTTCTTCTGCGAATCTCCATGAGTCTTTGAAGAGTTCCCAACTTTCCCATTTCCCCCGACCCTCTTCTGCTCTGTGTACTTCAGGAGTTTTTATTTTTTGATGATGGTTTACACAGTTTATCCATTCTGTTATACTCGGGCTCTCTAATTCCCGCCATTGCCCTGTAATGAGGTTTTTTGCTTCATTTAGGAGTATCGGAGTTATTGAGGACTTGTATTGTCTCATGGGCTTATCCGTCCCATGAAACAGCACCGTCCAGGGGTCATGTGGTATGATTTCCCCTGTAATTGTTTTAATTAAATCCAATATATGCAACCAGTATTTTTTGATCTTAGGACAGTCCCACCAGATGTGGGCCATCGTTCCCATATTCCCACATCCTCGCCAGCATTCCGCCGTTTTATCTTTTTGAAACTTGCTAAGCTTCACGGGGGTTAGGTACCAATCTGAGATGCATTTATAATTAACTTCCAGTGTTTTAGTGTTCCATCCCGACCGGTGCATTAAGTGATATATTCTTTTAATTCTGTCTTTACTACAAGTGATTCCCACTTCCCCTTCCCATCTCTTGACGCCTGGAGGTACCCAATCTATATCCGCTTGAGTAAGCATCTTGTAGATTCGTGATATATTATTTCTAGTTGATGTTCTCAAACAAATTTTCTCTAAAAATGTATGGTCCTCTCCGGTCCGAATTGGCTGTGGAAGACTATCCACAAAATGCTTAAGCTGCGCGTACCTCCATGCGTCAATCGTCATCAGGTCTCTTTTATTTTTTAAATCGTGAAACGTGTCAATCTTTCCTAGCTTAATAATATCTCGTAGCTGTGCCTCGCCGTTTTTAATCCAGTTTCCCCATAGTTTACTTCTACCCGGTGTAAAAAAAATATTGTCTTTTAGATATATTAAAGGTGAATTGTAGACCCATTTGTTTTTCCTATGTATTCTATCCCATTCTCTTAGTGTAACCCGAGTGATTTCATGTGTTCCTTCGCCCAGTTCTCTGTATTTTGGGGGGTTCCAAATTATGTGACCTAATTGTGTATTACTTAGTGCATTCTCAATGTTAACCCATCTTTTGTTGAGTCCCCCTTTAAACCACTCCATTGCTCTTGAGATGACTATGGCGCTGTAATAACTCTCGAAGTCCGGGCTAGCTAATCCTCCCTGTTCTTTGCCTTTAGATAATATGTTTTTAGCTATACGGGGTTTTTTATTAGACCAAATAAATTTAGAGATAATTCTATTTAAAGTTCTGAAGAAGGCTTGGGGGACTGAGAGTGGGAGCATTTGGATTTTATAGTTTACTTTTGGCACTATTACCATTTTGACCGCATTTATTTTCCCCATCCACGACAGAGGGCAGGGTGACATCCTTCTAATTTCTGTATTAACTTCGTCCAGCATGGGAGGGAAGTTTAATTTATACATTTTTCTTAATGAGGACGCTAGTTTGACTCCAAGATATTTAACCTCCGTCCTCCATGGGAAATGAAACTCTTGCGCCAGGCAAGCCGCTTCCGATTGCTTAATATTTATGTTTAGAATTTCTGACTTAGAAAAGTTGATTTTAAAATTGGATAAGGAGCCATACAATTTCAGAGTACTTAGAAGATTAGGGAGGGTGGTCCTGGGCTGAGTAATGAAAAAAAGTACGTCGTCGGCGTATGCCGCCATTTTGTGCTCCTCCCCCCCGACCTGAATTCCCTTTACATCTATGGTGTTCCTAATGGTGGAAAGGTCACAGTGGTTAACAACAAGTGTCTCTACTGGAAGATTTTCCCAAAAATTCCTGTTCTTATGGCAGCTTAAAACTTTAGATTTACCCCAGGGACATTGGTAATTAGTACAACTAAGGAAAGGTAATCTCACTAACAAGGAGCCAGCAATATTAACTTGACAACGGATTTAGCCCTTTAACACCATATGAAATCTTAAAAAAAAAATTGTTTGCTATAGTTTTACTTTAAATTTCAGAGCAGGTGTGCCCACAATGGACCACCCCCCAAAAAGTGCCAAGAACAATTAACTATTTGCAAACAGGATGGGTGTATGACTGTCACTCCAGACTGGTTATGTAGATGTATGGTCTTTGTTTATGTAAAGCCTTAAAAGATAAGTTCTCCTTTGTAAAAATAAATAAATGAATCCACATCTTTTTGAAGGTAAAAAAAAATTGCATTTATTATTTTTGTATACAGTGGTGTGAAAAAGTGTTTGCCCCCTTCCTCATTTCCTGTTCCTTTGCATGTTTGTCACACTTAAGTGTTTCGGAACATCAAACCAATTTAAACAATAGTCAAGGACAACACAAGTAAACACAAAATGCAATTTGTAAATGAAGGTGTTTATTATTAAAGGTGAAAAAAAATCCAAACCATCATGGCCCTGTGTGAAAAAGTGATTGCCCCCTAAACCTAATAACTGGTTGGGCCACCCTTAGCAGCAACAACTGCAACCAAGCGTTTGCGATAACGTGCAATGAGGCTTTTACAGCGTCCTGGAAGAATTTTGGCCCACTCATCTTTGCAGAATTGTCCTAATTCAGTTACATTAGAGGGTTTTCGAGCATGAACGGCCTTTTTAAGGTCATACCACAACATCTCAATAGGATTCAGGTCTGGACTTTGGCTAGGCCACTCCAAAGTCTTCATTTTGTTTTTCTTCAGCCATTCGGTGGTGGACTTGCTGGTGTGTTTAGGATCATTGTCCTGCTGCAGAACCCAAGTTCGTTTCAGCTTGAGTACACGAACAGATGGTCGGACATTCTCCTTCAGGATCTCTTGGTAGACAGCAGAATTCATAGTTCCTTTTATCACGGCAAGTCTTCCAGGTCCTGAAGCAGCAAAACAGCCCCAGACCATCACACTACCACCACCATATTTTACTGTTGGTATAATGTTCTTTTTCTGAAATGCAGTGTTCCTTCTACGCCAGATATACTTGGACACACACCTTCCAAAGAGTTCCACTTTTGTCTCATCGGTCCACAGAATGTTGTCCCAAAAGTCTTGGGGATCATCAAGATGTGTTGTGGAGAAATGGAGACGAGCTTTGATGTTCTTTTTGCTCAGCAGTGGTTTTCTCCTTGGAACTCTGCCATGCAGGCCATTTTTGCCCAGTCTTTTCCTGATGGTGGAGGCATGAACGCTGACCTTAACTGAGGCAAGTGAGGCCTGCAGTTCCTTGGACGTTGTTGTGGGGTCTTTTGTGACCTCTTGGATGAGTCGTCGCTGCGCTCTTGGGGTAATTTTGGCCGGCCAGGAAGGTTCACCACTGTTCCATGTCTTCGCCATTTGTGGATAATGGCTCTCACTGTGGTTCGCTGGATTCCCAAAGCTTTGGAAATGGCTTTATAACCCTTTCCAGACTGATAGATCTCAATTACTTTCTTTCTCAATTGTTCCTGAATTTCTTTGGGTCTCGGCATGATGTGTAGCTTTTAAGGATCTTCTGGTGGACCTTACTGTGTCAAGCAGCTCCTATTTAAGTGATGCCTTGATTGTGAACAGGTGTGGCAATAATCAGGCCTGGGTGTGGCTAGAGAAATTGAACTCAGGTGTGGACAACCACAGTTATAGTATGTTTTAACAAGGGGGGCAATCACTTTTTCACACAGGGCCATGATGGTTTGGATTTTTTTTCACCTTTAATAATAAACACCTTCATTTACAAATTGCATTTTGTGTTTACTTGTGTTGTCCTTGACTATTGTTTAAATTGGTTTGATGTTCCGAAACACTTAAGTGTGACAAACATGCAAAGGAACAGGAAATGAGGAAGGGGGCAAACACTTTTTCACACCACTGTACTAGGATCTTCCAAAGCATTGCACCCACGATCAGCTGATCACGGGTTCAATGCAGGACTCCTGCAGACTGTCTGTGTAAGCTGTCTGCTTGTACCTCCCACGAGCAGGCAGTTACACACTTACAGGAAGAAACAATGAACGACCGCAAAGACTGTCGGTACTTGTAGTTTTCACATTCACAGAACTCTTTTAAATTGTGACAGCGAGTTTGGGGAGAAGATTCCTGGCTCGCTTCCACTAGAGGTGGTGGGTCCGGGAGAGACTACAGCAGTGGGAACATTTTACATGTTCCACCCTAAAATTGAGGGAAACATGTAACATGTTCCCAAAGGTGAACTTATGCTTTTAATTATTTAGCCATACTTTAAACATGTACTGAGCATTTTTTTGGCATGACAAATTAAGGTACCAATGTACTAGCATTAAATTGATGACATGGATGTTCCTCATTTATTATCCGACTAGGACAGTGTACCTAGATCGGAACCAGAAATGTTCTCACTGACATGTTCTTGTGTTCTTGTGTTCGGTCATTGAGAAAACAATTGCAAAAAGGTTGTTAGCACCATCTTGTTAAAGAAAATCTGCACTGAGAGAAAGTTAAAACTGACATGGCTGACCTCCTTCTAAAAATACCAATTGCCTGGCTGTCTGTGAGGCCAATACTTTCTGAGCCACTGACCTTGAACAAGCATGCAGATCAGAGAAGTCAGAGTGAAGTCAGAACTCCTGATCTGCACACTTGTTCCAGGCCGGTGCCTCAGAAAGTAATAAAAGTCATTAAATTAACAACGCAACCAGGCAACTGTGACTTCAGAAGAAGAGGACAGCCTACACTAACTTCAGATTTTCTTTGATGGAGCTATTGATTAAAAATGACCAGCGCCTTTTCTACTGTATATGGATATATTTCTCAGAAGCAAAGTAGTATTACCATTTGATTGGCTTTTCCAGAATATTCATTCTTCATCAATTTTGGCTATCCTTAAGCTTTATTGACCTAGGTTGGCTGTTGGAGTGATTAGGACTCTAGGCACAATGAAAAAGTCAAATTGGTTCTTCACTACTTTTAACTGTATTTGCTGAAGTCATTAAAACCTTCAGTCACTGCCAAAAAGTTCATCTGGGGTTATGAAAAGTGACTAAAGTGAATCATTTGTTTTCTTTTTTTTCTATTGGGAAAGGTGTTGACAATGTGATGACATCTTTCAGAAAAGCATGTTATAGCATCTGGCTGTTTTCCTAGCTCTCGCATCAAGATACAATGTATCTCAGACAGAACATCTCTGAGATAATGACTGTTTAATGTATGACATGCTGCATGAGTGGAAACATATATCCATGTTAGCATGATAGCAGTAATTGATTAAATGATAGATGCAAAAGGGAGTACTTTTGTACACTTAAAATCTAAAAACTACAACCAAGCTTATTTTTCACTGTGTAGCCACCAATGAATTGATTTGCCTGAGGTTCTTACATCGCAGATAATCCAATTTTAGACGTTATCTGCAATCGTTTCGTGAACCTCCTCTCACATACCCTCAATTTAGAAGTTACCCTGTAACAGCTGATTAATAATTATTTGACATAATAAAAAATGAATTATGGCAGGAAGACAGCATCCTCATTAGGACTGTGTGATAGCCTTGGGTGGACCTGGACATTTCAGTGAAGATATTCTGCCACAGAAAACTGAAACATCAAATTCTAATTTTTAAGAAAATTGGAGCTACCTAGTCATCAGCAGTTTTTAGTGACTTAAAGTTTCATTATTTACATCCATAAACAAAACTTTTTTCTTTACTTTGAATAGTCTTGACTAGGGATGAGCCAGCAGGTGTTCCGGTGTTTTGATTCTTCTAAAATGAACCGAACATATGGGGTGTTCGCAGGAAATTCGAGCGCCGCGGAACGCCCCATAATGCACTGCGAGATCGCAGTGCATTGCTGTATGATGATTGGCCAAAGCATGCACCTGACCTGCATGCTTTGGCCAATCACAGCATGCTCTGCATGGCCAATCATGGCTCAGGGGGACTAAGTCCACGCCCCACACTATATAAGGCTGCTTACATAGCAGCCGTGTGTAGTGTTGTTGGCGTGGATAGAGAGATAGCTTGAGTTAGATTAAGCGGGCAGGTTATTCAGTTTGTGGCAGTGTATTTGATATATATATATATACATATATATATATATATATATATATATATATATACATACACAGTCAGTCTAGTATATATATATATATATATTATATATATATATATATATATCCGTGTATTAATATATATATATATATATATATTTATATATATATATATATAGTCTAGTGTGTATATATATATATATATATATGTATATATAATATACTCTGCATCCAGTGTAGCCTATATCTAGAGTGCATTCGGTGGTGTATAGGGATGAGCCTGATGTTCGAGACAAACGTAAGTGTTCGCCCGTTCGTCGAATACCGAACATTATGGGGCGTTCGCAAAACGCGCCATAATCATCGGTGAGACCGTCAATGCACTGCAAGATTGCAGTGCATTGATGACTGCTGATTGGCCAAAGCATGCAACTGACCTGCATGCTTTGGCCAATCACAGCGTGCTCTGCTGTGAGAGCCATGATTGGTCAAAGGCAGGGTGCCTTTTGCCAATCATGGCTCAGGGGGCTCAGGAGAGTCCACGCCACACACTATGTAAGGCTGCTTACACAGCAGCCATACATAGTTTTATGAATGAGAGCAGCAAAATACATTTGTAAAGAAAAAATCTTAATTTAACCCCTTCCCAAACAGTATGTAAACAGACAGATCTCCGTGCTGTCAGGGGTGAGGAGAGCGATCTGTTGTTCATACTCGTTCTCCTCACTCAGGCAGTCCCATCCCCCCAAAGTTAGAATCACTTCCTAGGACACACAATTAACCCCTTTATCGCTCCCTAGTGTTAACCCCTTCCCTCCCAGTGACATTTACACAGTAATCAGTGCATTTTTACAGCACTGATCGCTGTATAAATGCCAATGGTCCCAAAAATATGGCAAAAGTGTCCCATCTGTCAGCCATAATGTTGCAGTCCCGATAAAAAACGCTGATCAACGCCATTACTAGTAAAAAAAAAAAAAAATGACAGAAATATTTCCCCTATTTTGTAGATGCTATAACTTTTGCACAAACCAATCAATATGCACTTATTGCAATTTTTATTACCAAAAATATGTAGAAGAATACATATCGGCCTAAACTGAGGAAAAAAATAGCTTTTTTTTAAAAAAACATTGAGGATATTTATTATAGCAAAAAGTACAAAATATTGTGTTTTTTTTTAAATTGTCGCTCTTTTTTTGTTTATAGCGCAAAAAATAAAAACCACAGAGTTGATCAAATACCACCAAAAGAAAGCTCTATTTGTGGGATAAAAGGACATACATTTTGTTTGGGTACAACGTCTCACGATCACGCAATTGTCAGTTAAATTGATGCAGTGCCGTATCGCAGAAAATGGTCTGGTCATTGAGCAGCCAAATCTTCCGGGGCTGAAGTGGTTAAGACTGCTCATGACTGTAATGTATTGTCGGATCCCGGCAATATAGATAAAAATCATTGAAAAAAACGGCATGGCCCCCCCAGTCCCTTTGGGTATGGTATAGATATTAAGGGGAACCCCGCACCAAAAAAAAAAAATTGTGTGGGATTCCCCCCAAAATCCATACCAGGCCCTTCAGGTCTTGTATGGATATTAAGGGGTACCCTGCGCCAATTTTTTTTAATGGTGTAGGGATCCCCCCAAAAGCCATACCAGGCCCTTCAGGTCTGGTATGGATTTTAAGGGGAATCCTGAGCCAAAATGTAAAAAAAATGGTGTAGGGGTCCCCCCAAAATCCATACCAGACCCTTATCTCAGCACGCAACCTGGCAGGCTGCAGGAAAAGAGGGACGAGTGAGCGACCCCCCTGCTGAACCCTACCAGACCACTTGCCCTCAACATGGGGAGAATGTTTTGGGGTCCTCCCCAAAAACCCTTGCCCTGTGGTTATGAGGGTCTGCGGGCAGGGGGGCTTATTGGAATCTGGAAGCCCCCTTTAACAAGGGGACCCCCAAAAAACGGGGGACCTGCCCCCTCTGACATTACGTGACTTCACATGATTTTTATCTATATTACCGGAATTCGATAATTCATTACAGCCACAAGCAGTTTTAAATGAAATTTTTTCCTTTAGAAATGTCATTTTGCTGTGGTATTGTTCTAAACACAGGAAAGATGTGCTACTTTACAGGCATACTATAGACACCCCCCCAGGCATGATATTTAAAGGAATATTTTATTTTTATTGTTTCACTGGCCTTTTTCATGTGTTCATGTGTTCGCACACATTTTGTGCCTGTTCGCAAGCTCTGGTGCGAACCGAACCAGGGGGTGTTCGGCTCATCCCTAGTCTTGACTTTGTGCTATGTGAGAATGCCCTGATCCTTTTAAAAAGCTAACCTTTTAATGTGGAAAGGGTGCAATCCTTAATCATCATTTTAGATCTCTCCCAATTTTTCTAATCCTACACTATCAGTAAAAGTAGTTAATTCATAAAAGCTGGTTAAAAAAATAAAAAAAAATATACAGTCATTACTCACAGAAGTATCCCAGAATTCCTCTTAAGTTCTTTAGTAATATGAAAGGTGAAGACTGATTGGATGTTATTGAATGCTGTTGGCATCAACTCCACTTTTGTTCCCTCATTCTCCAGTTTTTATGAATCAGACACTTTTTGCTAATGATGCTTAATTTAGTTATATTGTAAGCGAAAGCTGGATAGTGTACAGTTGACTTTGCAGTCTTTGGTCACTGAGACTAGCATAATCACTAAATTGCATGTGATTTTAGTACTAACCACAACATATGACAATACCAAAGATAAAAACGAAACTTACAAAAACTAAAAGTGATAACCATAGAACAATATGTTTATGCAAACCTAATCGCTATAATCTCATATAAGGTTTAACATATTATTATCATAAGTAATATTCAAAATTTTTTTTTTTAAACTTGAATATTTAACATTTTTAAATCTACAACTGTTATTAAAAAAATGCAAAGTAATCCTGCCATGAAAATCCTTGTTCAGGTATTCCTTGACATTTTTTGCCCCCATTTCTTTATGTACTTCTGTGTTGTAACCTTGTCCCATGTACTTTCAAAAAGAACTACATGTGACTGTTTTAACATGTTATGCAGACATCATCCACTTTAGTCACCATAAGGAACCCCATAATAAAAAACTGAATTCCTTTAAGTCTTACATCTGCTTTAAAGGGTAAGAAAACTTTCAAACCTACCCTTTTCGTGTCAATCCCTAGTCAGCTGAGCTCATGTAACCCTAACTCTCCCACCTCAGCTACATACATACCTAGTTATGATACCAAGTCAAGCCCCATCCTGCAACAATGTTTACATCCAGCCAGTCAGGCCAGTTATTCTTACTGCCTGTAATGGGGGGCTGAGGACAGTAGTTGAGGGGCTGAGGACAGTCAGGGAGGGGACAGAGGACAGTAATGGGGTGCTGAGGACAGTAATGGAGGGGCTTAGTACAGTTTAGGGGGAGCTCATGACAGTAATGGGGGGACTGAGGACAGTAATGGGCAGGCTCAAGACAGTTAAGGGGGGAGCTCAGGACAGTAATGGGGAGCTCAGAACAGTAATGGGGGATTGGGGTCAGTAATAGGCAGGCTCAGGACAGTAATTGGGGAACTGAGGACAGTAATAGGGGGCTCAGGACAGTAATGAGGGGCTGAGGTCATAAATGGGATCACTGGGGACAGTAATGGGGGTCTCAGGACAGTAATGGGGGGTGGAGGACATTAATGGGGTCACTGAGAAATGTAATAGGGGGAGCTGAGGTCAGTAATGGGGGGGCTGAAGACAGTAATGGGAGGGCAGGCTCAGGAAAGTAATGAGGGGATGAGGACAGTAATGTGAGAGGGGGCCGATGGCAGTAATGTGAGGGGGCTAAAACAGTAATGTAAGGGGGGGGGGCTGAGGACAGTAATGTGAGGGGAGGAGGACAGTAATAAGGATAAGGACAGTAATGTGGGGGGCTGAGGATGGCTGTAATTTGAGGGGGGCTAAGGACAGTAATGTAAGGGGGTTGAGGACAGTAATCTGAAGGGGGATTTTTATGCGAAGGGGAGTGACTGTGATGTGGAGGGGGGAATGAGGATACTGATGTAAGAACAGTATTGTGACATGAGGCTCAATTCATATCTGTGCATGCGCCCATCATGGCAAACGCAGAGAAAGAAGTCCCAACCTTTATTTTTAATCGCACCCCATCAAGCTTCAGGGTTCTCCAGCACCATGTGGTTTGGTGCACGCAAAAATGTGCTGTAGGTGCTGATGCATGGGGGTGTCATTAACCACTTCCCGACCGCCCCCTGTATATATACGTCGGCAGAATGGCACGTACAGGCAGAATCACGTACCTGTACGTGACATTCTTCCGGCGGTTGGGGGGTCCGATCGGACCCCCCTCCGCCGGCGGGGACGGTCGGGATCGCTTCAGGAGCGATCCGGGACGAGGGGACGGCCAGTGGTTTCTGGCCACCCCCTCGCGATCGCTCCTGGCCAATGAAAAGCTTCCCCTTCCTGTCTATTGTATAGACAGGAAGGCGGAAGTGATGTCACGCTCGGTGCGCCGGTCTATGTGACCGGAGACGCCGAGCGGCGAACATGTACAGGTTAGTGCACAACACTACACTGACACCAGTACAGTTAGGCACATATTCCACCCCCTGTCACCCCCTGATCACCCCCCAGATCACCCCCTCCCCCCCCCCAGTCACAGTGTCACTAATTGCAGTGATCATTTATTTACTGATCACTGCATTTAGTGTCAGTGTGACTGTAATAACTGTCAGGGCAGTTAGTTTTAGGTCCAAGGTAGCCCCCTACCCCCCCTAATAAAGGTTTAACCCCCTTGATTGCCCCCCAGGTAACCCTTTCACCCCCTTTTGCCAGTGTCACTAAGCGATCGTTTTTCTGATCGCTGTATTAGTGTCACTGCTGTCGCTAGGTAACCATTTTTTTTTTTTAGGTAACCGCCATGTTTATATAGGTTCATAAATAGGTTTATAGGTCAGGTACCCCCATATTACAACCTAAATAAAGGTTTTAACCCCCTGATTGCCCCTAGAGTTAACCCTTTCACCAGTGATCACTGTATAACTGTCACTGGTGACGCTGGTTAGCCAGTTAGTTATTTCGTTATTTAGGTTCCCCGTCAGGTTTTTATATAGCGTCAGGTACCCCCATATATTACCTAATAAAGGTTTTAACCCCCTGATTGCCCCTAGTTAACCCTTTCACCCCCTTTTGCCAGTGTCACTAAGCGATCGTTTTTCTGATCGCTGCATTAGTGTCGCTAGGTAACCATTTTTTTTTTTTTAGGTAACCGCCATGTTTATATAGGTTCATAAATAGGTTTATAGGTCAGGTACCCCCATATTACAACCTAAATAAAGGTTTTAACCCCCTGATTGCCCCTAGAGTTAACCCTTTCACCAGTGATCACTGTATAACTGTCACTGGTGACGCTGGTTAGCCAGTTAGTTATTTCGTTATTTAGGTTCCCCGTCAGGTTTTTATATAGCGTCAGGTACCCCCATATATTACCTAATAAAGGTTTAACCCCCTGATTGCCCCTAGTTAACCCTTTCACCCCCTTTTGCCAGTGTCACTAAGCGATCGTTTTTCTGATCGCTGCATTAGTGTCGCTAGGTAACCAGTTTTTTTTTTTGTATTACTGTTACGGGTGACGCTGGTTAGTTAGCTTGTTTTTTATACTGTCAGGGCACCCGCCATTTATTACCCAATAACGGTTTAACCCCCTGATCGCCCGGCGGGTGATATCAATTAGGTTTTAGGGTCAAATAAGGTCTGCGTCGCCCCAGGTTAGTGCCAGTACCGCAAACACCCACGCGCAAAGCATACACCTCCCTTAGTGGCACAGTATCTGAACAGATCAATATCTGATCTGATCAGATCTATACTAGCGTCCCAGCAGTTTAGGGTTACAAAAAAAACCGCATTGTTAGCGGGATCAGCCCAGATACCTGCTAGCACCTGCGTTTTCCCCCTCCGCCCAGCCCAGCCCACCCAAGTGCAGTATCGATCGATCACTGTCACTTACAAAACACTAAGCACACATAACTGCAGCGTTCGCAGAGTCAGGCCTGATCCCTGCGATCGCTAACAGTTTTTTTGTGGTAGCGTTTTGATTCAGTCGCTTCAGTCAGGAGCTTTTTTACCTGTGAATCTCAAAAAAATAAAAAAAAATAAAATAGTTGTCGTTTTATTGTTCTCTCTCTCACTCTATTCTCTCTCTATTGTTGCTCTTTTTTTACTCCATTCTATTCTGCAATGTTTTATTATGTTTTATCATGTTTTATCATGCTTGCTTTTCAGGTATGTAATTTTGTTTACTGTGTTTTAGTGTTGAGCATTTTTTTGTTTTCAGGTGCGCCATTCAGTTGCAACGCGGATTTATTTATCTTGACAGCAACAGCGTTTGCTCCCACGATACATAAAGCCGCGACTCCAACGCTGTAGGAGGTGATTTCACCACCACAGTTAAAAAAAAGAGCATATATGCCGAAGCATGGGGGCAGCAGGGGGGGGGAGGAGCGATTGGCTCCTAATGCCACGTACATACGGTCGAAATTCCGACCGTGTGTACACGGCATAACTTTTGCGGGAGGATGCCCCCATGCATCGGCATATATAAATGGTGCATGTATGCCCATCATTAGAAGTGGGTGGATGAAGGGAGGTATTCTAATGGTGGGCATACCCACCAATCAATCTCTTTTTTTCGTTCAGCCAAGAGGCTGCATGAAAAAAAAAAAGATTACAATATATGTCCAGTATGTTGCTGGACTTTGAATGGTTATACCAGAATGATGCCTGCAGGTTTAGGTATCATCTTGGTATCATTCTTTTCAGCCAGTGATCGGCTTTCATGTAAAAGCAATTCTAGCGGGTAATTAGCCTCTAGACTGCTTTTACAAGCAGTGGGAGGGAATGTCCCCCCTCCCGGATATAAACCGCGCCATTGGGAAATTGGGAAAGCATTTTATCACACCAATCTTGGTGTGGTCAGATGCTTTGAGGGCAGAGGAAAGATCTAGGGTCTAATAGACCCCAATTTTTTAAAAAAAGAGTACCTGTCACTGCCTATTGCTATCATAGGGGATATTTACATTCCCAGAGATAACAATAAAAATCATAACAAAGAAAAAAAAATGGAAGGAACAGTTTAAAAATAAAATAAAAAAGCTAAATAAATAAAAAAAAAAACAAAAAAAAAAAAAAAATCACCCCTGCCCCCCCTTCTCTTGCGCAAAGGCGTACACAAGCGTTGGTCTGGCGTCATATGTAAACAGCAATTGCACCATGCATGTGAGGTATCACCGCGAAGGTCAGATCGAGGGCAGTAATTTTAGCAGTAGACCTCCTCCGTGAATCTAATGTGGTATCATGTAAAGGCTTTTAAAGGCTTTTAAAAATGTATGTAGTTTGTCGCCACTGCGTGTTTGTGCGCAATTTTAAAGCATGTCGTGTTTGGTATCCATGTACTCGGCCTAAGATCATATTTTTTATTTCATCAAAAATTTGAGCAATATAGTGTGTTTTAGTGCATTAAAATAAAAAAAAGTGTATTTTTTCCACAAAAAATGCGTTTGAAAAATCGCTGCGCAAATACTGTGTGGAAAAAAAAAATGCAACACCCACCATTTTAATCTGTAGGGCCTTTGCTTTAACATTATATATAGTGTTTGGGGGTTCAACGTAATTTTCTTGCAAAAAAAAAATATGTTTTCATGTAAACAAAAAGTGTCAGAAAGGGCTTTGTCTACAAGTGGTTAGAAGAGTGGGTGACGTGTGACATAGGCTTCTAAATGTTGTGCATAAAAATGCCAGGACAGTTCAAACCCCCCCCAAATGACCCCCTTTTGGAAAGTAGACACCCCAAGCTATTTGATGAGAGCAATGTTGAGCCCATTAAATATTTTTTTTTTTTGTCCCAAGAGATTGAATAATGAAAAAAAAAAAAATATATATATTTTTTTTACAAAAAGTTGTCACTAAATGATATATTGCTCAAACATGTCATGGGCATATGTGGAAATACACCCCAAAATACATTCTGTTGCTTCTCCTGAGTACGGGGATACCACATGTGTGGGACTTTTTGGGAGCCTAGCTGCGTACGGAACCCCAAAAACCAATCACCGCCTTCAGGCTTTCTAAGGGTGTAATTTTTTTATTTCACTTCTCACTGCCAATCACAGTTTCGGAGGCCATGGAATGCCCAGATGGCATAAAACCCCCCAAAATGACCCCATTTTGGAAAGTAGACACCCCAAGCTATTTGCTGAGAGGTATTGTGAGTATTTTGCAGATGTCGCTTTTTGTCACAAAGTTTTGAAAATTGAAAAAAGAAAAAAAAATTTTTTTTTTCTTTACTTTCTTCATTTTCAAAAACAAATGAGAGCTGTAAAATACTCACCATGCCTCTCAACAAATAGCTTGCGGTGTCTACTTTCCAAAATGGGGTCATTTGGGGGGGTTTTGTGCTATTTTGGCATTTTATGGCCTTCGAAACGGTGATAGGTAGTGAGGAGTGAAATCAAAAATTTGCACCCTTAGAAATCCTGAAGGCGGTGCTTGGGTTTCGGGGCCCCGTACGCGGCTAGGCTCCCAAAAAGTCCCACACATGTGGTATCCCCATACTCAGGAGAAGCAGCAAAATGTATTTTGGGGTGCAATTCCACATATAACTATGGCATGTGTGAGCAATATATCATTTAGTGACAACTTTTTGAAAAAAAAAAAAATCTTTTTTATTTTTGTCTTTATTCAATCACTTGGGACTAAAAAAAAAATATTCAATGGGCTCAACATGCCTCTCAGCAAATAGCTTGGGGTGTCTACTTTCCAAAATGGGGTCATTTGGGGGGGTTTTGTACTTCTCTGCCATTTTAGCACCTCAAGAAATGAAATAGGCAGTCATAAATTAAAAGCGGTGTAAATTCCAGAAAATGTACTCTAGTTTGTAGACGCTATAACTTTTGCGCAAACCAATAAATATACGCTTATTGGCATTTTTTTTACTAAAGACATGTGGCTGAATACATTTTGGCCCAAATGTTTGACTAAAATTGAGTTTATTAGATTTTTTTTTATAACAAAAAGTAGAAAATCTCTTTTTTTTTCAAAATTTTCGCTCTTTTTCCGTTTATATCTCAAAAAATAAAAATCACAGAGGCAATCAAATACCATCAAAAGAAAGCTCTATTTGTGGGAAGAAAAGGACGCAAATTTCGTTTGGTTACAAAATTGCATGACCGCGCAATTACCAGTTAAAGTAGTGCAGTGCGAAATTGAAAAAAGACCTCTGGTCCTTTGGCTGCCAAATGGTCCGGGGCTGAAGTGGTTAAGTACAGCACATTTCTCTGTAGGTCAGGAACCCTTGAGGTTTCCTACATGTTCCCCAGCCACAGATATGTAAACCTAGCCTACGAAGAGAGTGGGTCTGTGATGTGAAGGATCTGAGTCATAGCACAAACATGCAATTTGGACCCCTTCTGGAAGAACATTTTACTGACTGGACATTGAATGTGAATTTTATTTCAATAGCGCTGGTCTGTGGGGTTCTACTGCACACTGTGAAATAGTTAAGAATGCAGCTGGGGTGTACCACATGAGCTTAGCTGTGGGGTCAAGAGGCAAAAGGGTAGGGACATTTTTTTTTTTATTTCCTTACCCTTTAAGGTTGTACACTAATAAAAAAAAATTGCCTTCCACTGACTCAGGAGCAAAGCTTAAGGAGTGGTGAGAATATGGCACTCTGGATAACAAGGAGACTTTAACAAACAGTACAGGACTGGCTCTGGAGATGTGATTAATGCACCACAGCAGCACTTCAGAAGAGGGAAGCACACTCTATAGGCAAAACAAAGCAGAGAAGAAGGCGCTTTTTACTGTGTCTCTGATCCAAGATGGAGGGCAGTGCTGTTAGGACCAGCATGAAATCCAGGCAACCGGGAGTGACGTCAGAGTGGGCAGTACATGTTTTGGAGCATGCCCAGTCGCTCCTTCTTCAAATCAATCCCTCCATCTTGGATCAGAGAGACAGTATTTACCACCGTTGGTCAGCTGGAACTTTCACCTGCCGCTGGATGTTATGGATTTATTAATATGCCTGTTTTTCACTTTCATCTTGTAATTGATTTTAACCCTTCATTGTCATTAAAGTGTTTTATTACTGCACTTAGAAGCACCTTCTTCTTAGCTTTGTCAGGAGCAAATCTTGCCTGTTAACTGGGTCTAATTTTCATTTTAACATTAATCTTATGGAGCTACATGGTGTGCTTTTCTAAATCCCTGTGGTTGTCTGAGTAGTACTGTATCTTAAAATGTAAGGTAGGGTTATGGGCCCTATGGGTATGGGTGTTTTCTTCTTTTGTATTGTCTGATTTTCCCCCTGGTGTATGTAATTTACAACCCTTTAATAATTAAAATTGAAGTGCAATATAAGTTGGTCATTATAAATAAAGGATAATAAAATAATATTAATTTACTGAAAAAGCAGTCAAAAGTATGAGAACTGAGATCTATCCTTTGTTATTCTCAGGGAGCAAAACGGCACAGATCAGAATCCTGCACACAAAAATAGTAAAAATGTTTCTGATGTTGGCTACAATGGGGACTATCAGGATTAGAATATTCTAAGTGAATCCAAGTGACAATTTTTGGAAGCATTTTATTTATTTATTTAAACAGAATATACAGTATATGTGTGTGTTTGTATATTTACAAGCTTTTGGTAACTTTGCTTAGTCAAGATGACTTCTGTTTTCCTCTGTAAAGAAGCAAAGGGAGAGCAAAGTATTCACATTTCTTTGTAGGCCAGTTTTATAATGCTTTAAGAGATTAACAGTGAGCATGAATGAGGGCCTGAGGATTAGGCAACCAAAAGCCCAGGCTGTCATCCACCTTGTTTGCAGATTTTCCATTTTTCAGCCTTGCCAGGCCCGGCATAGAAAGCAACGAAAGATAATAAGTAGCAGGGTCCCACAAGTGTTTAGTGATTCAAAAAATTCAGATGACATGTCAAAGCTGACAGGATGATGGAGCATTTGGTGGCAGCAGTTACTTTTTGTCTCATGTTAAGCTCTTATATTGAGTGAATGCAGATGTTATCTCAGTGTCCCAGACAGACACCCTCCGTGAAATGTGACTAGCTGTCAGCAGAGTTACACAAAGTTGATTATGTTTAAATAACCCTTTTGTAGAGATATGTTTTTATATATGGTTTTAAATCTGTCTAAATTTAGAAAAATAGAGAACTGCAAATTTCTCCTTGGGGATCTTCGATATTAGAGAAAGTTATATTTTCCAAATATGACTTAAATATTTAGAAATGACAGGTTAGCAGTATAGCATATTTAATGCAAAGTTTGATATTTAGAAGTAATTCACTTCCTAAATTGTATATTGTTCACAGACTGCTTGCGTGATTTTCTTTAATTTTTTATTTTATCTTTGTTGAGCATATTTCAGGAATATGTTCCTAGGATGTTCATGGGATGCATAAGTGTATTTATACCCAAAATCATTAGAACCCCTGTCAGGTTTTACTGCTATCATGAGATTCATTAGATATTTATCTTTATTTTCTGCCTTGGAAACAACCTTTTTACCAGACAGGAAGTGACAAAATCTCTCCAACAGAGCTCCCCAACTGCAGTAAAACCTGACAGGATTTCTAATCCTCCCTTACACTATCAGAAAACCAAAAAAAAACATAAGTTAACATTGTTCAGCAATAAAAAATAAAAATAGTCCTGCACAGTATAAAATGTAATTAGTTGATTCCACACAATTTACTATGTAGTATTGGTTGACGTGCCAGTCTTAAACTATGTAAAGTAGAACTATAGGCAAAACTTTTTTTTTTACTTTTGGATAGAGTAAGGGAGGGTTATAACCCCTGTTAGATTTTTTTTGCCATCTGTGTCATATTGCAGAGATTTTCCTTTAATTTCCTGTCCCATAGCCAAACAGGAAGTGAGAAAAAATACCAGCAAATTAAGGGAATTCCTTGGGGATCCCCAGGTCACCAGAACTAGGGTCCCCATTGGAAGATTTCCCCTCTACTACTTTTCTGGGGACAACCCAAAATGATTTGCTGTCGGAAAATCTGATCGTGTGTACGCGGCATAATAATCATAAGATGAGGAGCTCATCTCTATGACACTTGACTCTCTCCTTCTATTACCATATCTCTTGTAGCACATGAGCACTTTAGCAGAACTTATGGGCTTCTTGTGCTGTTTCTCCATTTCCCAGTCAACGTGTTCCAGTGGATTGCAATGCATACTAGCACATTATGACATTTTTTTGCAGGGCCCATTTTTTTGTTGTTCTTTTTGAGTTGTTTACAACTGCTTTAAATGGGCTATAAGCAGAGGTATTTGATGTTTCTTCACTAGTGACCAAGTGCACATCAGAAATGTTGACCTTTGTTTTTTTTGTAATTCGTTTTTTTTGTAATTCGTTTTTTTTGTAATTCGTTTTCTATGTAATATTTTTAAATCATTTTATAACTACTTCTTTCTAATAAACTATGGGATGGAGTTTGGGCTGAGATGATGTAATTTCAGATTGGAGATAAATGAGCAGTGAGATACTTCCCCATTCTTTCTTATATCAATGGAACACTGTAACACACTTTAACTCAGCCAGCATATGGATGCAGCACGTCAGGAAAGTCTAATTCCCTTTTACTTTACCGAAAAGGGAGTGGCGATCATTTGGTTGCAAAAAAGTTTTCTGATGTCTTGTAACATCTCGACGTGCAATAATAATTGCATTTAAATATCAGAAGCACATATTTTTACAACCTTTTTTAAAATTCTTACACACTATTACCATGTAAAGCAATGATTGAATTGGTTTTGCCATGTTCTCAGACTGTGCTTGGGCACCCTTAGGGTCTAAGGTGCATCAATAGTTAGAATTTATGCGGGAGAGTTTTGGTGGTTTTACCTAGATAGACAAAGAAGGGGAAAAGACCAATGCAGAACAAAAATATGTAGGATAAATGTCCTTACAGAAAGACAATAGGCCCAATTCTGGCTGAGTCAGACTAACTGTTTCTATGGAAATATGTCAGACTGAAATGTATTAGAAAATGTCATACTTTGATTAATGAATAGCATCAAGAGGGACAGTTCTTTAGAAATGCGGGATCCTTAAATAAAAATTTAGATTCATGCCGTAAATTTATACTTTGTACCAATCATTAACTATGCTAATTGCCTTCACAGAAATGGCAGACTCAGTATTTTCTCATTATTGTATTCCATAACCATGTGTGGTAGAGAAATGTAGCACTAATTTAAACTTTTTTATTCGAGGGACCGACCCTCTTATGGAACCAAATCCTTTGGTCCCCTTTCTTCCTCTGGTGTTCTTCATTTTGGTGTGATGTATAGACCTTTACAAAAAATGTAGCATTTACATATTGCACTGTATTAAAAATGACTTATACTCAATCGTTAACTATGCTAGTTGCCTTGACAGGAATGACAGTCTCCATAATTGCAGACTGTTGGATTCCCTTAATAGCTGTCTGGGAGAATTATAGCTCTCATTTTACCTATCCTTTACTGGAAGGGACTGTCCTTCGTTTGGAACCAAATTTTTTGTCCCTCCCCTTCCTCTGATGTATAGACTTCTACACAAATGAGAAATGGAAAAAAGCACTTGTGGGCTTAAAGCCCAATTGAAGCCTCATACTTTTTACTTGTTATGCAGTAAATAATATGAGACTCCTTATTTTTTCCAATACTAAAAGCTGTCTATTTTCCCATCTCAGAAAGTTGGGTGCTATAGAGAAATAAAGATGAAGGCTCACACTGTCTATCTTGCAGAAAATGCAGTTCCAGGCTCTCCCTTGTTCTGGTCATATCACCAGAAGCCAAGCATTTGTTCCCACGATCTCTACCTAAGGGAAGAATCTGCAAGACTGAAAACTAACCAAGTAAACTTTTGAGTATAGATCTGCTTTATTGTGTGTTTATCAGTTGTCAGTGTCACAGTCAATTGCACAGATTTAGTGATAAGAATCCAATGCATGCGTTTGTAAATATATTAATTCCACTTTAAGCATATTATGCCTAAATAGGGAAAATAAATACTTTGGGATTTATAGTATGTAACCCACTGGTATGTATAACCATATTTTCTGGGTCATTGAAGATTTCCGAAAACTTGATAAATCCAAATCAAGCAACCAGTCCAGCTTAACCAGTTATGGACCGCCCACTGCAGTTGTACTGCGGCAAGTTGGCCCCCCTGCGTGAGTTGCTGCCATTGTACATCGGGCGCATACATGGTGATTTGTAGGCAGGTGCACGTGCCCATTCACCAGTAGGGGATCGCTCCAGAGACAGGTAGAACGGGGATCTGTAAGGCCCCTTTCACACTGGGTGGGGGCGTTGTCGTATTTGTGGAGGTATTCGGCCACTATCGGTGCGCTATTAACCCCACTAGCGGCCGAAAAAGGGTTAAAACCACCCGCATAGCACTGCTGCAGCAGCGGTGCTGGCGGTTTCAATGGACAGGAGTGGTGGAGGAGCGATATACACACTGCTCCTTCAACGCTCCAAAGATGCTGCTAGCAGGACTGAAGACACAGGAGCGTCTCTTTCGGGGCGCTTTGCAGGTTCTATTTTTAGCGCTGTAGCGCCTGCAAAGCACCCCAGTGTGAAAGGGGTATTACAGTTAGCAACACCTTCCAGGGAACACACTAAACCCCTTGATCGCTCCCTAGTGTTAACCCCTCCCAGTGACATTTATACAGTAATCAGTGGCTATTTTTAGTTCTGATCGCTGTATAAATGTCAATCGTCCCAAAAAGTGTCAAAAATGTCCGATCTGTCCGCCGCAATCCCACAAAAAATCGCAGATCACCGCCAAAAAAAAAATGCCATAAATATATCCCCTATTTTGTAGATGCTATAACTTTAAGACCCCTTTCACACTGGGGCATTTTGCAGGCACTATAGCGTTAAAAATAGCGCCTGCAAACCGCCCTAAAACAGCTGCTCTATTCACTTCAGTGTGAAAGCCTGAGGGCTTTCACACTGGAGCGGTGCACTGGCAGAGCGGTGAAGGAGCAGTGAACTCACCACTCCTCCACCGCTCCTCCCCATTGAAATCAATGGGGCAGCGCTGCTATACCGCCGGCAAAACTCTGCTGCGGTGGCTTTTTGTGGGCAGATTTGACCCCTTTTCGGCCGTTAGCGGGAGTTAGCACCGCACCGCTAAAACGACGGTAAAGCGGCGCTAAAATTAGCGCCGCTTTACCGCTGACACCCTAGGCGGCTCAGTGTGAAAGGACTCTAACGTAAACCAATCAATATACGCTTATTGCAATTTTTTTTTAACAAAAATATGTAGAAGAATACATATTTGCCTAAACTGATGGAGAAATTGTTTTTTTTACATTTTTTGGGGGGGTTTTTATTATATTGTTTTTTTTTCAAAATTGTTGCTTTTTTTTGTTTAACCACTTGCCTACTGTGCACTTAAACACCCTTCCTGCCCAGACCAATTTTCAGCTTTCAGTGCTCGCGCACTTTCAGTGACAATTGCGCGGTCATGCAATGCTGTAACTAAATGAATTTTTTATCATTTTGTTCGCACAAATAGAGCTTTAGTTTGGTGGTATTTATTCGCGACTCCGTTTTTTATTTTTTGCGATATAAGCGAAAACATAGCGGAAATTTTGAAAAAAAACAATATTTTCTCCTTTCTTTTTTAAAAGAAATCCAATAAAATCAAATTTTGTCATAAATTTAATCCAAAATGTATTCTGCTACATGTTTTTTGTAAAAAAAATTCCGTTAAGTGTATAATAATTGGTTCGCGTGATCACGGACATATGTACGCAAATGATCATGTAAAAGGGGTGTGCAGGTGATCACGGACATATGTGTGCAGATAATCATTGGCACATGTGATTTTAGTGGGACATATGTGAGGGACATGTGTTTTTATTATTTAGGGACATGTGTGTTTTGGGGACATGTGTGTTTTACTGTGGGGACATGTGTGTTTTACTGTGGGGACATGTGTGTTTTACTATGGGGGACCCTAGACTGGTGATCAGTGAGTAAAAAAACATCTCATACTCACTGATCACCAGCCGGCTGCAGCGATCCGCTCTCCTCTCCTCACCGACGACTTCCGTGTGAGGAGAGGAGGGCCGATTGCCTAGCAACCGGCTGTTTGTTTACATCACATGACAGCCGTGATTCGTCACGGCCGTCATGTGATCAGGAGGGCCAATCACCGTGCCCTCCTGCCGATTCGAGATGCGCCGTGTCCGGGTGACACGGCCGCATCGGGATCGCGCCGCTGCGCGGGCACGCGCGCGCGCGCGATCCCGCTACTTCTGAAGGACGTTCCTGAACGTCCTATCAGAAGTAGACGGCTCCCACCCGGCCGTATATCTACATTGGCCGGGTGGGAAGTGGTTAAAAAAAAAAAAACGCAGGCCGCGCAATTGTCAGTTAAAGTGACGCAGTGACGTATCAAAAAAAATGGCCTGGTCATTAAGGGGGCAAATCTTTCAGTCCTTAAGTGGTTAATTTCCCCCTTTAATAAGCAATGAAACCAAATCGTTTTCATACATTACAGCGTCACAACTTCTATTCTAGTTTTCTGGTATTCATAAATTGCCCTAAGTTGCTGTGTAGTCAGTTCAGTTGCAGCTGCTTATTAAGTAAGTGTACGGTTTGAAGAAATAATTACTGTTCACAATTAAAACTCAAGTTCAGTTTTGTTGCGCTAACATATTGATTTACATGATTAAAAATAACATGCTCCATAATTACCATACTACTTTGTACTTTGTTGAACTGGCTAATTAAAGTTTTGAGTTAACATCCACTTTTATATATGCATATGGAAGGTTATGTTAAGCTGCTAATTGTCCCGATGGTAAAGTTTTAAATTTCATCTGTCTGTTCAGATGCATTGTTATCTATTAAGTGGCTTCCTTTTTTTGACAAATTGAATGCTGCATCTGTGAGAGGCTCTTTTGTTTTTATAATTCAGTCAGCATGGAAATGATTTTCTCATTTCAGACCCTTTTCTGTCCTCTCTTCATTGTGTCAATAAAATAGAGTTGTGCTCAACTGCTCTAATCAGCTTAAAGAGCTAATTCATTGCACAGGGCTGTTATCTGTGCTTGGCTACAGGTGGGCTCTCGGAGAGGTTGATTTCCGGAGGAGACTCATTGTGTGCCTCTTGAGGATTCCTGGGAGGATATCTTCTATCTGGATGCAAAAGCTAAGGAATGCAATATTCTGGCTATATTTTTTTTTTTGGAATGGATGGGTGAGGGAGTTTTGCACTATTTATAAGTTTCGAGTCAGAAAATACTAACATAAGCAGTTTAAGGAGCTAATTAAAAATGATTATGTGTTACATAAAAGAATTACTAATGGAATTCACAGAACTATTTGTATGCACAAAGGATCTGACAGAATACAAAACAGAGCCCCATCTAAATATTGCAGGCAGTTTTGGTGGGTTTTTTTTTTTACGTCCAAAGAACGCAATACCAATGTTATAGTCCTCAGTTCAAGTGTATCTTAAGCCAAAACTATGTTTTAGGGGGTGGAAAGGTTAGCAAGGCTGTTAAGGTTTTTTTTATTTTCCCCATTGTGGAAATCTCTCGGTTTGTCTTGGTGACCATTTTGGAAAGTAGAAACAGAGAATCCAAAAGTTTGAGTTGTTACCAGCAGAGGGAGAGGGGGAAATCTGATGGAATCACATGCTGTGGTGACAGCAGTCTAAGATTGGATTTACTTCACTATGGAGAGATTTCTGTTCACATATTTCTGTGTCTACAGCAGAGGAAGTGAAGGTAAATCACCTTAATGGAACAAAGATGTATTTTACAAATTCACATTTAAAGCATAACTCCACTTTGTTGAGAAAAAACATTCCCCTCTGGGGGATCTATGTACATTGAAAGGATTATAACAACCTTTGTTGCCGATTCCTACCTTTTGTTATTCTGAAGAAATCACTGTTTGCTCCTCTGTGCCCCTGTGCTCAGTGGGTCTAATGGCAGTGTCTTTCATAATTATCAAGCAGCTGTGCAGCTGCAGAGCACTAATGAGGAAATCTGCTGGGCCTGCATCCCTTTAAATGTGTTCCTATTGGAGTATCTCACCAAAAAGAAATTTTTGTTGCAGGGGATGCCTGAAATCTGACTTGTATCTTAGTGCAGACTGGGAAAATTGGTGTGCCAATCATGCAAGCAGGAAATTATGTTTCTTGGGGGTGGTCAGTACACATTCTGTGTACAGAACAACTCTAGGTAGCCATATTGCATTGCATTTTAAGAAAATTACAGCAGCTGCAGATTGAAAAGGTAAGGGATTTTTAATAGCATTCAATTACAATATGACTTGTGTCGCAATTGTATATGCGATATTAGTTTTTCTTTATTTGCTATTTGTTCCACACGAAAGTGGATTTACCCTTTAACTTTCCCTCATTCTCAGAGCACTATGGGTTAGCTAAAGTGACAGCAGGACACTAGCTACCTGTCTTCAAGCTCTATCTGTCTGAAATCATTTGAGAAGGGTGGACATCCCTGACAAAATACCATTCAGTCATTCCATATGTAATATATCATGTACCTAGTCTTTGCCATTACCATGAAAACAGGAGGCAATATAGGTTGAAGAGCCTCTCAGTTTAAGGCAGGTTAGAAAATAAACAGCTTTCAATGGCCTGTAAGCATTGTTCAGTCAATGCGGTGTGAGTTGAATCAGTTTTGCAGTGTAATTTGAAGGAGCAGCTCTAGTGTGAGTTGATGCTGGTCATAAGTGATTTTAATGCGCTTTTGATGCGATTTGGATACAGTCAGCTTCCCTCTTTCTCTCTCTCTCTCTCTCTCTCCTGACATAGACTAGGAATAGGCGATGAGGAACAAAACAAAGACTTGCAGACTTGTGTTATCGTTAAACAGATAAGCGATCTGCATGGGATTTCCATTAAAATCTATGTAGCTACAAATTGCACTGGACTGCACTAAACTTGCACAAGACCCTTTTTAAATTTGAACCGAAATCGCACTGCATATATGTGAACGGCCTCCATAAAAACTCATGCTAATTTACTGGTCATGAAATTTCATGCCTTCTGGAGTACATCAGAAATTGTATCATTATGAACCAGGGCTAACACTAAATACGTGTTTCTTTGGTACCTGCATTGAAATAAAGATTATGTAAAACTTTAGGAAGCACTATAATAAAATATTCAAAATAATGGCATTATTCTAGTTTATTTCTGCCTCCTGTTTATTTATTGATCTTAAATACTGCTTTACTGCATTCTACAATAGCTTTAGAGTGCATTCTCCGCATATCACTATGGAGAAGCCAGTAGAAACACAAAGAGATCAAGCACACCTCTCCAGGTCGGTCACCTGTTCAACCTCCAATACCACACTAATAAATGCAGGCCCTGTCCACTGCAGTCTTCATATAAAAGAAAAATTCTACCGACCGCTGCACGCCGATATACATCGGCACAATAGCAACGGTGGACAAATGGGCTTACCTGTACATCCCCTTTAATTGGCAGGACTAGCGGGTGCATGCCCGCCGCTTACAGCATGATCGTGCCCACGGGTGCCGTGGATTTAATGTCCGCCAGTGTCCCACAATCGTGTCACAGAGCCGCAGAATGGGGAGATGTCTATGTAAACAAGGCATTTCCCTGTTCTGCCTAGTGACATGACAGGGATCTACTGCTCCGTCATCGGGAGCAGTGATCGCTGTCATGTCAGTGGTAACCCACCCCGCCACAGTTAGAATCACTCCCTAGGACACACTTAACCCCTTGATCGCCCCCTAGTGTTTAACCCTGCCAGTGTAATCTACACAGTAATCAGTGCATTTTTATAGCACTGATCGCTGTATAAATGACAATGGTCCCAAAATTGTGTCAGAAGTGTCCAATGTGTTCACCATAATGTCGGAGTCTGGATAAAAATTGCAGATTTTTCTTTTATATGGAGAAGCCAGTAGTCATCAAAATACTGGTGTCTTCTTCTTGCTGTGGTTTCTTTATAGATAAAGCGACTTCAATCAAAACCTAAAAAAATAAAACCACATTCATAAAGCAGAATTTTCTTAAAAATAAATTAAAATCCCTACACACTTGTGTCAAGTTACAAGTCTCCTTTCTTCTCAAAAGGCAGAGTCTGTCTTCATGTTCCCACATGGGTTCAGATTTTGCCCTGAAATGGGCTTTAAAGTAAACTTGCCATAAGAGTAATACTTTGATTGCCATCACTGATCCTGGCTGTTATGCTGACAGTCTTTCTGTATACTATCTAAGTCTTTGACAAAGAACAACTGTCCTTATCTCCCTACTCCTTACTAATTTCAAGTCAGTGACTCAAAATATTGAATCAAGAGGGTCAGCATGGCAACCATGCTAGCAATTCAGAAGAGGTCAGCATTGCCAGTCTTCCACATTCTCCTTACTGGTTTCCTTTAAAGATGAAATAATATGTAATTCTGCTGTCCAGTCCAGAGTTTTACATAGCCATACTCGACAGCACAGTCAGGCAGTAACCTTTCTTTTTTCTACTGCATTTAAAAAATACAGTATGGTCACCTCCCTACAGCCAGACAGCCAGACAGTGACAGCAAAGGAGTGGTGCATACTGCTGAGCTTGTCAATTTGATCACTCAAGTGAACCAAAAACAATCAGCGCAATTAGTAACTAACCAATAAAAAAAATGTGTAATTCTTAAGATAAGTAAACAAATAGCACATGTTGCCTGCTAAAACACTCAACATTAATTCCACCCCACCAGTACAGAGAAACTCAATTTTTTTACCAGGGTTTAAATGAAGAAGCCCAGTTATGGGGGGGCAACACTTGTAGGAGGGAGGAGCTGAGCCCGTGATATCACGCCACTCTCCTGCCGAGGTGGTGAGTCGGCTGATGACTGATACATTTTAGCACTTTGGAAGCTTGTTTTTAGTAAGTGTATTTGCTTGTGGGGGGATAATAAACTTGTAAAGCAGAGTACACTATGTCCGTACCTTATATTTTTTATGATCTGTGTGTAGATGTGAGAGCACATTGGAAAAACCAGAGGAGACGGCCATCCCAAACAAACTATTCTCTGTGGATTCAAAGTATTGGGGAATGTAGAGCATATGTGTGTTTCCTATTCCTTTGAGGTGAGCAGGTCTTTTACCTGGTGATGAAGTGAAATAATATTGAAGACACTTGGTTGTTGTTTTTCATAATTTAAAACACTGGTCTTTTTTCATATTATTTAGACTGGACACTGTTGTTAATACACTTTTATATAATTTATTACTATCATATTAATTATTATTTTTTAGAGGTGATACATGAAGTGAGATTTATTAATGGTTTATGAGTGTTGCGCTACACTATATTGCTATTGAATTTGATCACTCAACAACAGCACACCTGGCTGGCTCTTACAAAACCCTATATTTCCCCATTCTGCTGGGTAGAGAGATCCATAATATTCAGATACATGCACTACTATTAAACATCAACCACACTGTGATTTGATGTGCAGTGGTTCACTTTAAAGTGCTTGTAAACCCTTACAAACCACTTTGGCCTACAGGTAAGCCTAGATTAAGGCTTACCTGTAGGTCCAATAAATATCTCCTAAACCTACATGGTTTAGGAGATATTTAGAAAAAAAAGAGGCATCGCTGTCTACGGCGCATGCACCGTAGACAGCGGCGCGCAGGCGCACTGCGCATGCCAAGATCACGGCGATATGCCGCTTTCGTGCGCATGCGCGGGAGTGACGTCATCGCCGATCCAGCGAATGACAGCGCTGGAGCGGCGAGACCCAGAAGTCACTCCGGGCTTGATGGCGGTGGAGAAGGTCGTGGATGAGGGTCACTTCGGGGGCTTCGTTCTCAGGTAAGTTATTCATAATGAGCTAGTATGCATGCTAGCTCATTATGCCTTGCAGGTTCCTTTTTTTGGAGGAGGCTTTACTTCCTCTTTAAGCATCCAATCAAGAGCAAGAAAAGCACCTTTATAGAAATGCTTCTACAATTGCTTGGATGTTTGTAATCACATTACTTAACCTCACATCACATTTTAGTAAACTGGATCCACAGAATGCTTTACTTTTGCTGAGTTCCTCCAAACCAGATTGGGTTTAGCTAGTAGAAAGCATAGGTTTAACAAGATATTTACACATGGGTCTTTTTCCATGTGTTTTAGTGTAAATCAATACAAATGTCCAGTGCATACAGTATATTCAACAGTACAGTGCACAGGATGATGATAATGATATGCAATGTGCAGTTTCAGAACAACCAGTCACATCAGTTTACAGAAGTCATTTACTACTATTAGGAAAACGTGTCCCATTCCCAAGGAGAGGGGGTAAAATCTTTATAATGTATCTACAGTACTACATACTATATGTAACAACTGCTCATCTATGTGCCAGACTAATAATCTGCAATCACCACCTTGCTAGATATTTGTGTTAGGGAACAAAGGATTTGCTCTTTGTGAAAAGGGGTGCTTGGGAAATGAATTACTTGAAATCTCTTTGGAGTTTTTATTCCACTTGTTTACATATTGTCGGCAAATTTTAGATATTGAATGCTAATAACAATATGTGCCCGGGAATTCAATGCTGAGGTAGTCAGTGAACAATTGGGTTACATATTACATTATAACCCAGCAAAAACTAACTTGAAAAAGGAAATTACAGTCCTAATGAAGGAAACATAAATTACAAGGGTGGAGCAGGTTCCGATTAGTGCAGATAATCTCTACTTTTTTGGTACAGAGATAGTGTAAGGAAATGAAGATAAGGTAAAGAGGAAATAGTAAGCCATCAGAGGTCACTGACCTTATTAGATCTTCAAAAAGCTATTACTTGTGATCACATATTCTAGTGATTTGTACACAGTGGAAGCTTTTCAATTTCTGTAAGTTCCTGGGGAAGTGATAAACATGTAAATGAACTATAATCACAGAGTGTCCAGTGTTGTGAAGGTGCCATATAACATAGCTAGACTTGATCAAGTATGGTAATATCATGAGTCAAAATGTTTGGAATTTGTATATACAGGTGCATAACTATGCAGATACTAGTATACAATATGAACAAAAAGAAAAGCCCTAGTGTTTATGAAATTATCTGTGGGCTCCCACTTATTGCTGAACTTTGTTGCCCTATTTACTGTAATTGTTTGTTCTCAACCAGTCTGTTGATTGTTGGCACAGTGTCTGCCTACTGCAAGCAAGCTAGAAATCTACATTCAATCTGCAAGTTCTTCCTTGGTGTAGCTCACCTCCTTGTGCCTCCTTGTGTACTGCATCATACACAAGAGTCACAGAACTCCTTGACTGGCAGAAGCTTTATGACCTCACCAGTGGCAGCGGGCATTATGACTATACATTTTAAGCATCTTGGCTTGGTCCTAGATCCCATACTGGTGATAACCAGTGAAAGAAAAACAGAAATGGGCCTTCTATGCCCTATGGTCCCCTATGCAGTTTCACCAGACAGCGGGGGGGATTAAAGTGCCTCGATAGCTAAAATGTTTTTACCTTTTAATACATTCCCTGCATTCAGGTAAAAGTTGTTTTGCCACTTGCTGTACCCCATTCCTCTCCCCTAAACACTTACCTGATTCCTGTACCAACCCAATGCTGTGCCTGGCTCCATCTCTTCTACCCTGTCTTTCTCTTCTCACAGAATGTTCAGGTAGCAGCTGAAACCATTGTCTTCTGCTGCTGTCAATCAAATTCTGTGAACAGGGCTGAGCTACTCTGTGAGTGTCTATAGACACACATTGCCCAGCTCAGTAGCGAGCCTGCATGTCAGCCCCCATATCCAGCATCTTGCTATGGGGGCAGACACAAAAAAGGAGAAGTGGACAGCGCCGGGAGAGGACACAGAAGGGTGGTTCCGAGCCACTCTGTGCAACCATTGCACAAAGCAGGCGAGTATAACATGATTATAATTTTAAGAAAAAAAACTTGCATTTAGAAATGCTTTAATAAAAAAAGTGTCTGAGAGTTCTATCTCAACTGATGCCATTGCCCAAAGCAACCAATCGGCTACTTTTTTTTTCAGTTATTCCACACAGGTTAGAAAATGAAAATTTAAAAGCTGATTGGCTAAACTCTATTTGAGATAAAGTTAGGGCAAAGTTTGCTTAGACTTTTTATTTTATTTCCCTCAGCGTGTCTGCCACTATTTCTATATTATTGATAATTAGTTTAAAAAGGCACCGGCTCCAAACAAATTACAGCTATATGACAATTGGTAAAATCTATTTTACACTGATAAATGATCTCATTTGTTATTAAATATTTATTAAAGCTTATACAAAATAACTGTAATGCCACACCTGTAAGGTATACCAAACCTAAATCAAACAGGAAGTGTTTATTGGACTTTACTTGCAAAAAATCAGGACACACAAATTTTCCATAAAAACATGTACAAATGTTATTACAAATTTCTGAGTAAAATCACATGAAGATCTATTACAGGTCATGAAAGCAGTTCCTATATACAATAGTAAGTAAATACCAACTGCAACTTATCTCCCAAAGTATTATTTTTTTTTCATTTTCCTCTGAAATGTATTAACGCATGTCCATATAGGTCAACACGTTTCTCATTTTGCTTCTTCAGGACTCATAGAAGAAATTTGCAGTAGTAAATCCAGATTACAAATAAGGCTTATGTGCAGAGGACTCCCTGGGCGGGCACCCAGACACAAAATGTGATCGGAGGAGAGGGGAAAACCAAAACCAGTTATGAAGGATTGTTTAGTTGCTATAAAAATAGCACACAGTGTGTGGCCAAGTGTGCATAGTTATTCCAAAAAACAATAGCCCACCAGTGCAATGGTGACCTCATCACTATATGTTGCCCCCATGCATACTAACAGTAGTAATAAACCTTATATGTAGATGCTGACATACTGCCTTAATTTATTGAATCAAAGGCTGTTGTGGTATAGAGTATTTCACATATATAGATCAGTATGCAGACTCATTAATTTAATGAAGCAACTCAGATCGTGGCCTTTGCCCCAAAAAGAACGCCTGCCAGTGCCCATAAGTGGCTAACAGTGCCCACAATAGTGCCAATCAGTGCCCATAAAAGTGCCGATCAGTGCCCCATCAGTAATGTCTGTCCTTTCAGATGCCACTCATTAATGCCTGTCAGTAGCTCCTCATCAGTGCTGCCTATCCAGTGCCATCTATCTGTGCCCATCAGTGCCACCCATCAGTACCGTCCAAACATTTCAAATAAAATAGTTTATCACAAGTCACAAAATTACCCTATCATTCTCTGTTTAGGTATTTATTTGCAGTTCCTCTACATTCCTGAATTGAACATCGACCTCATGTAATCCCCTGTATAGCAAAACTAAAAATCTATAAATGAGGAGCAGCAATAGGAGCCATTCAGGTCTTCTGCAAACACATGTGCTGACAAGGAACATGCTGATGTAAGATGTTAAATTGAGGAGTATCAATATAAACCATTCAGGCTTTGTGCAACATGCTGACAGCAGGGGAGAGCAGAGTGAGCAGGGCAATTATCTAATGAGTTTGCTATTTCTGCTGCAGAAAAAGCCATGTAACAAACCCGGCTGTTCTGTCTGGCAGGGCTGTGTACAATCTGGTCTGGTTGGACAGGTATACAAATCTTTTGGCAGGTGAAACAGTGTCCGCGTATGCATTTTAACTGTGCAATTATCTTTTTGCCTGAAGTACACCTTTAAAATGTTGGGAGCAGATTGGATAGCTTTCGTAGATAATCATCTGTGCTGCTTGTAACTATTACATGATCGGATATCATATAACATTCCCATTTTTCTCTTTCCATTACTTGTAATTCTCATATCTCTATATTCAGTTCTACAAATAATAGCGCTCTGCTGCTTTTAAATGTTCCACTTAGGAATGACCTTTTCTGCCATGTTGAGTCTATGGTGTTGAGTGTAGTGTTATGACAAGTATAAGCCAAGTATGTTGTGTTTCCTATACCTGCAAGCTGATCAGGAATGGCAGAGTGTATCCTCTCTTTAGAAAAACGGTACAAAACTAAAGTGCTAAGTGTAGCTGAGCATCAGCAGGAACAACAGAGCTGCCATGACCGATTAGATGGTTTGTAATATTACTATCCCCTTCTCACTCACCACAGTAAAACATTTTACTGGGATAACAAGGCCGAGGGTAATAAGAAACATGCCAAGAGAGAGAAAGGAGGAGAGGTCTAACCCATGTACAGGAAACAAATGCGATCAATTACCCAAGTGTGGAGCTAACAGATACCTTATCTCTGGGCTTCTTGAAATAAGAATTTGATTGTTACCAAATGTGTCCAGGAGCTAAGTGAAAAGAACACTTTCATTCTGGCTGAAGACTGGCTTTAGTGAAATAAAGTGTATCTTAACCCATTTCTCAAACAGCTGAAGAAGTCACATTGGAGGATTAGGATGGATGATACATTGGGAATAAAATAATTCTCATTTGTTGAGCCTGGCTGAGAACAAAATGAAACTTGAAAGCACTTTATTTGAGAAATGTATTCCATGCATAGTGCAGACATAGATGGATCTTAAATATTTTTAGATTCATGATAATCTCTTATAAGTAGATGTGAACATCGTGTCTCCTGTGTGGGAATACCGTGAAGCTGTATTTTACATTTGATTTATGCTTTACGCTTTATTTTTATTAAAGGGGCACAAAACATAAATTACATAATTTTCTAAAACTGGCTTATGTAAAATAGGATTTAGTACTATTTACTGACAGAGTTGTAAAAGTTTCAGAAGATTCAGAAGATTATTAGAACGGAAAATAATTTTAGATGATGTGATGGTGGTGGTGTTGGGGGGGGGGGGGCATATTTTCCATCACACAACTAAATTCCTGTCTCATAGAAGTAAACATCAAACTCTCATTTGGCTTCATTCCAGTGGCAACTAATATACAGCCATAAGATACAAGCAAACTTAAATATATGCTGATTATCATATTTTCTGTAGTTGTACAGAAACTTTTAAATGTATCAATTTTTTATGTCATTTAAAGGACTTGAATGTGTAAAAGCATGCATGGAGTTCTGAAAGTCTACTAAATTAATTGAACCCCTCCTACAATAAATGTCAGAAGGAATGAGAAAAACTCCCTACATTTCATTTGTAGTAAGTTCATCAAATCCTGTGTGAAGTCTAAGAAATCTGAACTTAAAGGCTATTAGGGGTGAACATTATAAATAAATGATGTCCATTTTTAAAGCTAATAGACAAGGTATTGTATAAAACATACCATACAGCAGCGAGAGAGTCTTTTCAAATGGGTTTAAGTACAACATTGTAAATACAATGCAACTTAAAACCAACTCACTGACTCCTGTAATTTTACTTTCTATTTCCCCTAGACCACATTACCTTGTTTCTAAATAGCGTGTATTTTTAATGCATATGTTGTATTATGCTTAAAGTGGTTGTAAACCTAGTTACACCACTTGTACCTACAGGTAAGCGTATAATAAGGCTTACCTGTAGGTACTGTAAATATTTCCTAAACCTGTACGGTTTAGGAGATATTTACCATAAACGCTTGCGCCAATATAATTGGGTGCATTCGCACTGAAGAAATGGCCTGCTTGTGCCGTTTCTTCAGGGCTGGTGCCATGACTCCACTACTTACAGTATATTTTTCTGGGAGCAAATTCTGCCAGACTATCCATAATGTTGCTTTTCCAAATTCTACCTAGGCATGTGACCTTCACCAAAGCAAAAAACTGGAGATCGGTTTGGCTGATCCTTCATAAAATTCTTGTGTCTAAATGTTTAGGCTTGTCTCTAAGACAGCAGCTTTGCATGAAACACAAAGTAATATTTTCACTTTAAAGTATGAATATAGGTCCACTTTAATTATACTTTTTATTTGTTCATTACCTGTATATCCCTTACTATGCAGAATAAATTGAATTGGTCATTCTTTTTTGAACAAAATATTTTCTTTCACTTACAATCTATAGTTTGCAAATGCCTTCTTCAAACTCTTATGTTGGGGTATGATAACTCATTACTACAATCATTTTTCTTGTTTCATAATGTGCCAAACTATGCAATAAAAAATTCACATAAAACAACAAAATCTATTTGGGAAGGCTGGCATTTATTACACACAAACATTGTTAGATAATTCTAAATATTCATATAATACCTTGATTTGATTCATGCTCTTTTTTGTCTAAAAGTTCAAGGAGCACAGCCTCCCTGTAGAATAACTTCAGAATGTGGAGCAGTTTATCAGAAATATTGGCAGGCACATCATAAAACCCCTTAGCCGTGTTAGAAGTTTAGTAAACAGACTGCACAGCTGACAGTTATCTTACTGAAGCACATTGATGGCCTATTGGCTTCCAACCCCACCAACCCACAATGAGATTATTTATGTATATATTTATTTATTTAGCAGTAATACATTTTAATATCTAAATTTAATTCAAATGATGTAACTTTTTTTGGTGATCAATGATTTCCATATATCTGCAGCTGTCCATACATGCTGAGATTGGGCTGCCAGCCTTTAAAGATTTGGCCATATACTTTTCTTAAAAAAGAATTTCACTAAGCATTATTTACATCTAAACAGGAGCATGGAAATATACAGACTAGGGAGGGAGGTAATTCTGGCACTTGCAGAGGGCCTGTAAGATGAAAAATAGGGATGGGTAAATCTAGATATTAAATTCTGGCCATTCAAAGATATTGAGCAAGCTATTGTCAAAGAAGGGTATGGAGAGCTGAGCACTGCCACGGGGGACATTTAAGAAAGCAAAAAAGATTTTTTTTAATACCATACCGTGGAAGAGGGTCCTTTTTTAAGGTGACTTCAAACTGGGGAAAAAACTGTCTTTTACATGACATGCTTAGAAAATGCTTTAAACTCTTAGGATATGTTATGGAACAGTACAATTTTCACAAACAACATCAGCAATACTGTATTCTGACATCATATATTTGGAGGTGTAGCTGATTTTTACTGTTCTGCATTTGGCTTGGCTGAAATACAGCAGCAGCACCCCAGTCTCATTCATTTCAACCTTTTAGATAGTTACAGGCTTTTCCACGTAGTAGTAGTAGGGCTGAATGGACCCGTGAAAGTAAGAGCAACAGATCAACAGATCTATAGGAAAGTTTACTCTTCAGTCTGCCTCTTTCACAGTGCCACACTGCATCTTTCTAAAATTGAATAAAAATGTCAAAACATGCCTCGCCCCAGTTATCCCCATTTATTTCCAAAATATGAATAACATTGACACCAGGTACGTGTTTGGTAGAAAATGTCTAGCATCAGGACAGTATGTAAGCAGCTCATCTAGGCTGCAACATAAGATGGAGAGACAAGTTACAGTGCCTTGAAAAAAGTATTCATATCCATTGAAATTGTCCACATTTTGTCATGTTACAACCAAAAATGTAAATGTATTTTATTGGGATTTTATGTGATAGGCCAACACAAATTGGCACATAATTGTGAAGTGGAAGGAAAATGAAAAACGGTTTTCAATTTTTGTTTACAACTAAATATCTGAAAAGTGTGGTGTGCATTTGTATTCAGCCCCCCGTGTCAATACTTTGTAGAACCACCTTTCACTGCAATTACAGCTGCAAGCCTTTTTAGGTATGTCTCTACCGGCTTTGCACATGTAAAGAGTGACATTTTTGCCCATTTTTCTTTGCAAAATAGCTCAAGCTCTGTCCGATTGGAAGGAGAGCATCTGTGAACAGCAATTTTCAAGTCTTGCCACAGATTCTCAATTGGATTTAGGTCTGGAATTTGACTGGGCCATTCTAACACATGAATATGCTTTGATCTGAATCATTCCACTGTAGCTCTAGCCCTATGTTTAGGGTTGTTGTCCTGCTGGAAGGTGAACCTCCACCCAGTCTCAAGTCTTTTGCAGACTCTAACAGGTTTTCTTCTAAGATTGCCCTATATTTCACTCCATTTATCTTCCTATCAACTCTGATCAGCTTCCCTGTCCCTGCTGAAGAAAAGCATCCCTACAACATGATGCTGCCACCACCATGTTTCACGGAGGGGGTGGTGTGTTCAGGGTGATGTGCAGTGTTAGTTTTCTGCCACATGTAGCATTTTGCATTTAAGCCAAAAAGTTACATTTTGGTTTCACCTGACCAGATCACCAGATCACCTTCACATGTTTGCTGTGTCCCCCACATGGCTTGTCGCAAACTGCAAACTGGACTTCTTATGGCTTTCTTTCAACAATTGCTTTCTTGTTGTCACTCTTCCATAAAGGCCAGATTTGTGAAGTACACTACTAATAGTTGTCCTGTGGACAGATTTTCACACTTGCGCTGTGGATCTCTGCAGCTCCTCTAGAGTTAGCTCTTTGCTGCTTCTCTGATTAATGCTCTCCTTGCCCGGCATGTCAGTTTACGTGGATGGCCATGTCTTGCTATGGTTTGCATTTGTGCCATACCCTTTCCATTTTCAGATGCTGGATTGAACAGTGCTCCATGAGATGTTAAAAGCTTGGGATATTTCTTTATAACCTAACCCTGCTTTAAACGTCTCTAAAACTTTATCCTTGACCTGTCTGGTGTGCTCCTTGGTCTTCGTGATGCTGTTTATTCACTAAGGTTCTCTAACAAACCTCTGAGGGCTTCACAGAACAGCTGCATTTATACTGAGATTAAATTACACACAGGTGGACTCTATTTACTAATTAGGTGACTTCTGAAGGCAATTGGTTCCATTCGATTTTAGTTAGGGATATCACAGTAAAGGGGGCTAAATACAAATGGACGCCACATTTTTCAGATATTTATTTGTAAAATATTTTGAAAACCATTTATCATTTTCCTTCCACTTCACAATTATGTGCCACTTTGTGTTGGTCTATCACATAAAATCCCAATAAAATACATTTACGTTTTTGGTTGTAAAGTGATAAAATGTGCAAAATCTCAAGGGGTATAAATACTTTTTCAAGGCACTCTAGGTTTTATCTTGAAATAGTATCATTTGTGAGACAATATTCACAAATATTGTATAGTGGTTGAACAGTATGTAAACTGCTTGGCTAGGCCATAATATAAGAGGGAGAGATGAGGCAGGTTTTATACTTAAACATTAGAGTGTATCATTTGAGAGACAATAGATAGTATGATAGACAGTATGCAGGCATATTGGTTATGTCACAATATAAGAGAGAGAAGAGGCAGGTTTTATCTTTAACTACTTCAAGACCAGACTGCTTCACCCCATCCTGCCCAGGTAATTTTTCAGATTTGTAGTACTGTCACGCGTTGAATACCAATTATTTAAATAATGTTTTTGAGACAGATACAGTCTTCTTTTGGTGGTATTTACACATCACCGGGTTTTTTATTTTTTGTAAAGGAAATAAAAAACTGAAAATGAAAAAATAAATAAAAATTTTCTTGTTTTTGTTAAAAAATTGCAAATTAATGATCTTTCTTCATAAATTTAGGCCATCATATATTCTGCAACATCTCTTTTGTAAAAATACCCCAAATCAGTGTATATCATTTAGTCAATGTGAGAGTCTACAAACTATGGTATACTGTATATATTTGGCAATTGATCAATCCTGATGTACTGAATGCATTGGGATTGGACTTCACGAGACTCTAAAATGACAGGACAGTACATATACACTCAAAATTACCCTTTTTGGAAAGTACACAGACCAAGGTGTTTATTAAGAGGCATGGAAGGTTTTTGGAAGTTGTACAGTAATTTGTTTGTCATAATTTTTTGACAAACTAAGAAATTAAATTATTTCTTTTTCACAAAGTTCTAATTTTAACAAGTTATTTCTCACACACAGCATATGTATACTTCCAGTTACACCCCAAAACACATTCTGCTATGCCTCCTGAGTATGGGGATTCCACATGTGTGAGACTTTTTCACCGCCTAACCACATAGAGTGGCCCAACATCCAAAGAGCACCTTTAGGCATTCTTGGGGCATAAATTACACATCTAATTTTCTAAATACCGTATATACTCGAGTATAGGCCGTCCCGAATATAAGCCGAGGCCCCTGATTTACCACAAAAAAACTGGGAAAAGTTATTGACCCGTGTATTAGCCGAGGGGGGGAAATGGAGCAGCTACTGTAAGTGGAAAAGAGTGTCAGTAAATGCCCATCTGCATGTCCCCTGTGTCTTATACAAACCCCCCGTGTCCCCAGTGCAGCCTACCTGTGCTGATCGATCTGTCTCCCGCCGATCTGTGTCAGATCGCTGGCTGTCCGGTGTCCGCTGTCCCGCTGTCCCTCGGGGGCCGCTGTCCGGTTCCCCCCATTGCTGATCCTGGCGATCAGCGTACACGCTGAGGCGCCAGGCGCCATTACAGGTTTGAAAGCCGCGCCTCCTCCTCCTCCTCGTCCGTGATAGGAGGAACACTCGGTTTTCCCAGCAGTCAGTGTGCAGTGTTCCGCCTATCACGGACATTCTCTCATCCTCATCTATGAGATGAGAATGACAGGACATCCGTGATAGGCGGAACACTGTACTGCTGGGAAAATTAGTGTCCGCCTATCACGGACGGGCGGGATGAGGAGGCGCGGCTTTTGAAAACTGCCGTCTGTCTGCATGACACGCTGTACATGTAGGCAGACGGCGGTGACTCGAATATAAGCCGAGGGGGGGACTTTCAGCCCTAAAAAATGGGCTGAAAATCTCGGCTTATATCCGAGTATATACGTACTATCACATTTTTGGAGGCCCTGGAGCACCAGGACAGTAGAAACACCTTCAAAATGACCATATTTTTGAGAGTAAACACCCCAAAGTTATTTTTTTAAGAGGCATGGTGAGTCTTTTGAAGACTTTTTTGCAACAAGTTTTTAAAAAGTTTTGAATAAGATATATTTCAAACACAGCATGAGCAGAATTACAACACATAACACATTCTGTTACTCTCTAGTAGGGCAATGCCACATGTATTAGTATTTTTCACTATGTAAACTGATTATGTACTGGACATTGTATCTTGTGTACCACACAAATATACCAATTGTATCAAAACCAATGTAGTGAAATGATCACTTCTGTACGAGTGGTCATGGAATTCAGCTTAGTGTAGCATCACCTATAGCAGTCGTATTTCCTATGAGCCTTACCTATTGGTATGTGGCTGCCCCCAAGAATGCCATGTTCACTGCCCAGGGAGTACAGATGGCTGAAAAAAGGAAGAACAAAAGAGTTTTGTGGTCCCAGAAGTGCAATTGTCAACAGGGGATGACTGGGACTGGGGTCTCGCAGGAATGTAGTTATTCTGATGTGCAGATGGGTCAGTTCAGGTGGCAGGCAGAGACATGGTCAGCAAACAGGCAGAGGATTTGTCCAGGTAGGAGACAGAAATGACTGGAACAGGCAGAAGGTAAAACTGCACTGGTGTGGCGGTGATTAGGAACACTGTTCTTGGCTGCACTAGTCGGGTGGCACTGGGACATGTGTAGCAGTGATCAGGAACACTGTTGCTGAGTTACACTAGTCTGGTGAGATTAGGGACCAGTGTGGCAGCAATCAGGAACACTGTTGCTGACTTACACTGGTCTGGTGACACTGGGACTGGTGTGAAGACAATCAGGGACACTTGTTGGTATACACTGGTCTGGTTAAATGTGCAAGAATTTAAACATAAAACACCCCATTCACCCCAATCCTTTGTGTTGCTGAGGACAATGCTGTTCTCCACAGTCCCACCCCACCCAGGGCTAAGACATCTCTCATGTAGCCTTCCCAATTTCCTCTTCCTCACTGCCAGGACATCAGCCTTTCTCCTCCTCCGCTACCTATATTGCTTCTTCTTCCTTGGGAAGTCCAGTCTACCAGCTCATGAAGTGTGTGCTGCAGGTGTATCATGAGAAGGATTGTCACGCCGCTGCTCACCATTTTGGTTGACTCTTTAAAAATTTCAAAATGTTGCACACATCTTGAATGATGAGCTATTATTGCAGTGAAAAGAACCCTGGCTCCCATGATCTAGAATGAAAGAAGCTGCAAAGCCAACAGTTTGGCCAAACTGGTATCACACCTATCTTTGGAATGCTGCTGGAGATGGCTTGGAGGATGTCAGAGAATTCTGCAGAGGTTCAAACCTTTGGCCTCGTGACCCTCCTTCCCACTTGATATGGTGTAAGCCTCTGAAATCCCTTGTGAAACTTCCCTCCCTGTCACTTAAGATTTTGCATTAAGAATCTTGCTGGGGTGGGAAAATGCAAACAGTAAGGAATGAAGAGGAGGATTGCGGGACTTTTGTTGTCGACTTGTTTAATGAGGTGCTGCTCCCACTGAGCTCTGTGGTGCAGAATCATGTGTTTTCTCATGCATGTGGTAACCACATGTCTGGTACTTTTACCATGGCTAATAGGCTGCAGGCAGAGGATGCAGAGCATAACTGTATTGTCGCCTGCAAATACATCATAAGAGCTCTGTGGTCTGGCCCTGGGGATATCAGTTGGTGGCACCCATTGGCAGTTCATGATCCTACACATCACTGGAACTCCAGCTTCTGGATTGCTACTGTCCCTTGCTTCCTCTTTGCCCAATGTCCCCTCACTCTGCAGTCATGGCATTATAATCATCACCCTCATCATCTTTTTCAGAAGCAAAAAAGTAATCATGTGATCAAATATTTATTTTTTGGCTTTTTTCCCTCAGTTTTCACCTGGTGGTGTTAGATGGGCTAGCAGATTTAGATACACTAACAAACTAAATCTGAATCCCAGCTGACACCTTTTAAGCAGTTACATCAACATTTTTTCCCCCGTTTTCTCTTTCCTATAGCTACAACTGTTTGTGCAGACTTTACAAGAGGGTAAACAGAACATTTATAATACAATTCAATACAGAAGGAATCAGAGGGTCCTGCTCGTAAGAGATTACAATCTAAAAGCGAGGGTCAAGTGATACAAACGGTAATAACTGTGGGGGATGAGCAGTTGATAGGCAGAGCCAGCATTGGCTTATCTGAGGAGAGAGGTTTTCAGGGACTGAGTAGGAGATAGTCAAACAGATTGGGATAGGGAGTTCCATACAATGGGAAGAGGCTCAGGAGAAGTCCTGGAGGTGAGCATGGGAGGGGGTAACAAGGGAGCTAGGGAGGAGGAGCTCTTAGGAAGAAAGAAGAGAACAAAAATGATTGTATTGATAAAGAAAAGTTTTGTATTATGGGAACAGTCGGAGAGGCCAACCCAAAGCAAATCAAATGTGTTCTTTTAGGCTCATGTTACTGAGAAAATAATCAAGAATAGAGTATACTGTTATTATATTTTTTATGATATACTTTATATTTACTTATTAAAAACAAAAAGCTATTATAAAATCCAGGATCAACTGGTCCTAGAATGCTCTGGTTTGCAGGGTCAGAAGTGGGAATGGTGGTGGGGACCTAACCATTAATATATTTATTGTACAGTATGAACTGTCCCCAGTGAGTTTTTAGTAAATATAAAAAAGGACATTTTTACAGCATTACCAAGGACTATTAACCCACATCCAGTACCTTGAGCTTTAGTAATTAAAATCTAAAGATGACAATAATATACAGCACAGAATGAATAATTACTTCACTATCACAATAATATATTAATAATTTTAACAGCATTATTAAATAAAATGAATGTATGATAATACTTTTAAACAGAAATCGATAAACATCACATGAAAAAGTAAACATACAAAATGCAAGCAAAATAAAATGATATTGAAATACTTAAAACACATAAATAAAAATAACAGAAGGAAAAAAAATGATTTTACAAGGGAAAATCAGTCTCAGATTTTTTTTAAAGAATAGCTTTATACTGTATGTGCAAAACGTTGTCTGTTTATTCTTTCTAGTCTTTTTATTATAGAGTTTTCCTTTATATCACATTTGGTTAGAAAGTAGCAGCTTTTTGTGGCTGCTCAGCAGTTCGTAAAGTATCTTAAACAATTTTATAATTCTTTTTTAAACCACTATACTTTATTGTGCAGATTTGCCAGAATTTACATCCTGCAATCGTTGGATGCCTGATTCTGTAATGTGCATTGCAGTTTTCTTTGATCTCAGCCTTTTTATAATTGCAGCCAGAACTCAATTACAAAACCCGGAGGAACAGAAAGTAGAGGTGTTACCCATGGCAACCACACTGCAGCTGTCTTTTTGATGGAAAAAAAATGATTATTTATCTAATCTCCATACTGTCAGTTTAATTATTTAAAAAATTTAACTGGTTGTGCTTTTTAAGACTACTGTATGTTTTTTTAAACTATTTAAAATGAACATTTTGGTGGAATGTTTGACTTCAATTTTACTTCCTTGTGGATGTACATGGTTCATCTCTCGGGAGGATTATACCTCAGTGAATCTGGCCCATACAAGGTAATGCCTATTTTAACTTGCATGTACAGAAGTGGAACTGAAGAGATTAACTTGTGTTTGACCTACTTCAGCTCTTCTGGTAATGAGGGGTACAATAGCACAGAATTAATCTCTCTCAATTTGTTGCTCTCAGGGGTGCTGCAAAGTTTTAAAGGTTTAGATTTGTGAGCAACTCCTGTTGTGATGAATACTCTCGAAAAGTACCGGAACTCTTTAGAACCCTGTGTCCTTTTGCAGTTATTGTCAAAAATATCCACAAACGCAATGTGAACATTTCTTTCATGCTATGTAATAAGTTCCTCCTAATCAATATGATTGCCTATAAATTAGTGGAGTAATATAAGATCTTCAGAAATACATTATGAACATGATTTACTAGGAATAGAGCTTGTTTGCTTTCAAAGTAAAATTTCTCTCTGCAAAGTAAACTTTCTTTTAGCTTCGTGAATGAGCTGAAATTGTGCTATCTTCAATCATGTGCAAGCAAAAATCCATTTTTATTTTTTTTCCCTTGCACATAATAAAGTATTCTCTGCAATGTGAAATTTAATTTTGTTCTACCTTATTCACAAAGAAGAGTGCTCTACTGCTTCAGTAAGTAAACCCCAGTGTGTCATGCATTTTTCTGACAGTTTTCTACAAGAGCGATATACCATAGACACACACACACACACATGTGTGTGTATATATATATATATATATATATATACACAGTGATGTGAAAAAGTATTTGCCCCTTTATGATTTTTTATTTTTTTACATATTTGTCACACTTAAATGACTCAGATCATCAAACAAATTTTTTTATTACACAAAGGTAACCCGAGTAACTACAAAATGCAGTTTTTAAAAGATGGTTTCATTTATTAAGGCAAAAAGGCTATCCAAACCTGCCTGGCTTTATGTGAAAAAGTAATTGCCCCCTAAAGCTAATAACTGGTTGTGCCACCCTTGGCAGCAATAACTGCATTTAAGCATTTGCAATAACTGACAATGAGTCTTTGAGATTGCTGTTGAGCAATTTTGGCCCACTCTTCTTTGCAGAATTGTTTTAATTCAGCCACATTGGAGGGTTTTCCAGCATGAAAGGCCTGTGTAAGGTCATGATACAGCATCTCAATTGTATTTAAGTCCAGGCTTTGACTAGGCCACTCTAAAACCTAAATTTTGCTTTGTTTGAACCATTTGGAGGTGGACTTGCTTTTGTGTTTTGGATCATTGTCCTTCTGCATAACCCAAGCGCACTTGAGCTTGAGGTCACAAACTGATGGCTGGACATTCTCCGTTAGGATTTTTTGGTAGAGCTCAGAATTCATGGTTCCATCAACTATGGTAAGTTGTCCAGGCTCTGAAGCTGCAAAGCAGCCCCAGACCATCACGCTACCACCACCATGTCTGACTGTGGTATGATGTTCTTGTTATGAAATGCTGTATTAGTTTTATGCCTGATGTAACGGGACACACACCTTACAAAAAGTTATTTTTTTGCCTCAGCAGTCCACAGAATATTTGCCTAAAAGTCTAGGGGATGTTTTTTGGTAAATGTGAGATGAGCTTTTGTGTTATTTTTGGTCAGCAGTGGCTTTGGCCTTGGAACTCTCCCATGGATGCCATTTTTGCCCAGTCTCTTTCTTATTGTTGAATCATGAACATTGATCTTACCTGAGGCAAGTGAGGCCCGCAGTTCTTTAGATGTTGTTCTGGGTTCTTTTATGACCTCCTGGATGAGTCGTAGTCATGCCCTTGGAGTAATTTTTGTAGGCCGCTCCTGGAAAGGTTCACCACTGTTCCATATTATCTCCATTTGTGGATAATGGCTCTCCCTGTGGTTCACTTGAGTTCCAAAGCCTTAGAAATTGCTTTGAAACCCTTCCTAAACCGATACATGTACATTACATTGTTTCTAATCTGTTCTTGAATTTTTTTAGATTGTGGCATTGTGTGTGGCTTTTTGTGATCGGTTAGCATGCTTCACTTTGTCAGACAGATTCTATTTATGTGATTTCTTGATTCAACAGGTCTGGCAGTAATCAGGCCTGGGTGTGGCAAGTGAAATTGAACTCAGCTTTACAAAAAATTGTGGTTAATCACAGTTCATTCATGATTCAGCATGGGAGGGGGCAATTACTTTTTCATATAGGACCAGGCACGTTTGAACAGCTTTTTCCCCTTAATAAATTAAATAATAATTTTAAAACTGCATCTTGGATTTATTTGGGTTATCTTTGTGTAATATTAAAATATGTTTGATCGGAATCATTTAAGTGTGAGAAATATGCAAAAAAATCAGGAAGGGGGCAAATACTTTTTCACATGACTGTGTGTGTGTGTGTGTGTATATGTGTGTGTATGTGTGTATATATATATATATATATATATATATATATACACACACACACACACACACAGTATACAGTATATGTACTCTATATTGTCAAAAGTATTGTGACACCTTGCTGCACATTAATGCGTCAATGGCATCCCAGTCTTAATCCGTAGGGTTCAATTCTGAGTTGGCCCACCCTTTGCAGCTAACAGCATCTCTTCTGGGAAGGCTGCCCACAAGGTTTAAGAGTGTGTCTATGGGAATATTTGACCATTTTTCCAGAAGCGCATTTGTGAAATCAGATGCTGTTGTTGGACGATAAGGCCTGGCTCGCAGTCTCCACTCTTATTTATCCCAAAGATATTCTATCGAGTTGAGGTCAGGACTCTGTGTAGGCCAGTAAAGTTCCTCCACCCCAAACTCGCTCATCCATGTCTTTATGGTCCTTGCTTTGTGCACTGGTCCAAATAATTTGGTGGAGGGGGGGGGGGGGGTTATGGTGTGGTGTTGTTTTTCAGGGGTTGGGCTTGGCCCCTTAGTTCCAATGAAGGGAACTCTTAAAGCGTCAGCATACCAAGACATTTTGGCCAATTTTGTTTGGGGATGGCCCCTTCCAGTTCCAACATGACTGCGCACCAATGCACAAAGCAAAGCCTACACTGTGAAGAAAAAAGAAACTACTTCATCAAGAATAAAAAAAAAAATAACAGCATAAAATAAAAGTAAACTGCAAAGTTTAAATTTTACTGGAATCATATCACTGAACAAAGTATGGTTGGTTTTTATGGGTAGTTACATTTTGATCTTTGCCTTATTGAATATTTGTTTATTAGCAGTTAAAACATTGGTTATGTTTTAATACAAAATCAGGAATGTAAAGTTTCTCTGGACTAGGATTTCCTGAGATACCATGACAAAACTCGCTATCCTACAAATTGAGGGAGGGCAAACAGAATAGATTTATTCAAAGTTACTTCATCCCAAGGCTTTGCCAAACCACAGACTTGGTATGGAAAATTAAGTGTGGGAATGTGCTTACTTCGACTAGGGAAGAAATAAATCTCAACTTTGCTATAAGTAGATGGTTTCAGACAGGCAAGGTTTATATTAAAGACATTTTAGGAAAAAAGCAGCATGGTGGGCTTTTAATGAAGGGCGACATAGTTGCTTGGAGATTATCACTATAGGCTCAAGCCACAAAGCTTTACCATGAAGTTAAGGCTCCCTAATTTAGCCATGTGACTGTAAGTTTTAAACCTTTTTGGACTGAATTTTTCAAATACGTGTACTTACCATAGCATTTTAGCTTTGTGAATTGCAACATATTTGATTTGAACCTTCCCTAAGAGAAATACATAAGTATCCACAGTTGACCTCCTTCTAAAAATGCTTGTCTGGCACTGTCTTCAGTAGTTTGTGAATCATGTTATAAGTAATCACTGACTGAAGTCAGAACTGCTTGTTCTTGCTCTATGACTCAGAAAAGAACTAAAAGTGCTGCCTCAGCAGAGTCAACAATGGCTTCTGAGATACTTTTAAGTACTGGTTTCCTTTAATTACCTGCCTAGCTTGGTGTACAAGACTATATTTAGCACAATAAAATATAAGCCAAGCTTCACTAAGGCCTGATATGAAAAACTACGAAGAGAACTGGACAGAAAGGAACATCAACGTTCTGTGTGAAATATGTTAGCACTAAATAATCATATAACTTAAAAACAAATGTACATTGTTATCACTAGATGTATATTTCTCTTTCCTATTTGACTGCCTGTCTTGCAGTATTGCATGTGTAATTTAAAAATTGTCTTAAGAACTTGGCATTAAATACATGCTTAAATAAATTGTTAATGGAAGTTTGGTATGTGGTCAAGAAATGGCAGGAAAATGGATTCCTTCTTGCAAAGACCATCAAACCAGATCTTTGCCGTACTCTTCTGTGGAATATGGTCATCATCACAGACTGCTCTGTTGCACTGGGATATTTTGTTAGCAGTGGCTTCCTGCTCTCAAGACTTTGGCATTTTTGTTTCAGCAGCTGCCAAAATTGTCAACACCGATCTGTCAGAAGGGATTTCTCCTGGCAAAACTTTGAAGCTACTTTTTGACATCTCCAGCAAACTAATTGTTGTCTCCTGCCTGGATAGGTCCTAACGAGTTAGTGTCTTCTCAAGAGATGAAGAAGAAAGGACTTATAAAATCAATTTACTAGGCTGTTATGTGTTATTATCATCCAAGACAAAAACTTGTTGAAGACAGGACGTAACGTAGAAGAAGTCTCTGAGAAAAGGTTACAGAACATCCATCTTCCCTCCTCTTCTAATTGTGTCTTTTCTTTGCTCATTTTAATACCCACTTCCCCCTTGCTTAAAGACACTTTATGACAAGCATTGTATTCTTCTTTGGATAAAGGGAACCCTTTTTATGTAGCAGTCTGTGAGTGACAGTGGGAAGGGGCCCAATTGCCACTAGGACTTTAGGCAATAAATCATCTCCTACTCGCATCAGCTGACTAGACAACACCCACTTACAGGGTCTGTAAGTTCTTTAAAGTGTGAATTAGATTCCTTAGTCCAAATTCTTTGCTCGGCTTCCCAAAGCTCAGCAAATGGAGAATTCAGATTACAAATTTCAGATGAGGGGGAAGTAATGTTCTTATGGTTTTGCTAAGCAATATTTCCTGTGCTTTTGATTAAGCAACAGTGACTAGCAGAAAGATTTGCATATAAATCTTTTACATTGTAAAAGACCTGTTCCCTCTCCCTCCTAAATGACATATTAAAGTATATATCATATTGTGCGGTCGTAAATGTAGTCTAGATGATCAAATACAATGGGTTTTGATTTTGAAATATTAGACATAAAATGTAAATATATTTCTGACAAAGTTATGGATGTAGTTTATTCTTTGCAGATTTCCTAGATGAAAGTCAGTCTCCACAGTGCATTGTCAGTGCGTCATGGAAAATGACAGTGAAGTCTTTCTCAGTTTAAGTATGCGAAAAACCTGCCTATAAACTAAGCTGAACAAATAGTGTGTCAGATCAGTGTAACAGGAAAAAGCATTTCAATGATAACATGAAAGATGCTTTATAGATTATGTGCTATCAGGTGGAAGTTATTTATTAACTGGTGAATCACGTTGAAAACAAAGGATTGTTAAGGATGAGTTTTTAGATTTAAAGAGCTTTATAAGGTCAAAAAGGGACACGGTTATACATGTCTACAACACTTTTCTTTCATTGATTTTTTTTAATGCCATTAAAGATTCTGTCCAACAAATTATCTTGTGTTATGGTAATTCTGGTTGATGATGGACAAAAAAACTCTGGATGATTCCTGCTTGGCTTCTCATAAAAATATAAAGCACTTTCTTGATGTCAGGAAGAAAAACTGGAATGACATTGGGGTTTACACAGTGAATTAGTTATGTTCCATTGACTTCTGTATTTGGTGGAATGAGAGGTAAGTAGAAAATCTATAAGCACTCTACTGTCTGCTCCTTTGCAGATCATTTTTTGTTTGCTTTTATTAGTAGTACATCTTTTTTTCCCTGCTCATTCTGTCGCTCGGTAGTTTATGTGACCATAGACAACCTTTTATATAGAATATATTTTAGAAGGGTGCAGAAATGCTATGGAAGCCTCATTTTTCTCACAGGTCTGTAATTTTATGATAACGATTATTGTAGAAACGCATCAGTCATTTGTGATCCCGTACACATTTTTGTTAAATAATACTTGATAAAGAAATTAACACTTGATTGAACAGACACTTTCACTCTTTGATGCTTGATGTTCCAGAACTGAAAAGGATGCTGAGGAGCGTGTCACATTTTTCTCTTAAGTGAAAAGAAAGAAAATCTGCAATGGTGAATGATATCATTTCGCAAAAACAGGATAAGGGAGATAAATCCAGGCCAACAGCTCAGGCTTGTAACCTAACAGCTATCATAAATAATCAAAACCTATTTGGGACTTGAAGATAGGACATTAGAGGCTATTTACACTAGTAGAGTGATGCCATCGATCAGTTACAGCAAGCCCCAAATAGGACTCCTATGATGTCACTGTTATTTATGGTCCACAATGGTATTAAAACTATCAGAGTTTTTTATATAACATATTAATTTTAAATTTTGACCTCTGTCTGTCTTTCTATCTCTATGTAACTTTGCTAACATGTGTACTTCATATCGTTTTATTCACTAGAAAACAAACTAATTGGGTGAAGCAATAGGTTAGCTGGGTGTAGCGGTATAATTAGCTTGAACTCTATTGTGCTTACTTACTAAAGGAGTTGAGAATTTTCACACAATCATGTGAATATTCACTGTAAATTTTCAATCATGTGTAGATAAAGAAGGTAGACATGAATGTAATTGTCATGTGATTGGACAATCAAAAAAAATATTCATACAATCTATTGTGTGAAGAGTCTCAGCTACTTTAGAAAAACAGCTTCCATATGTCTGGAACTATAATGGACATATTTCATAGGTGAAAAAGTGGTCAAAATGAAGCAAACTCTTACCAACCAATCAGAAGTGCTGTTTTAGCAATCCAAATCCAGTAACCTGGAGTCTAATTGATTGCCATTATTTAGCATTGCCGATAGTTTTTTTCCTGTAAATAAAATGTGCAGTTTGGACACAAGGTGGAAAAATACTAATGCTTAGACACCATGCTGCCTTTTTTTCCTCTTTTTACACTTAGCTGTATTGTTCACCCCCCTTCTGAAGAGAAAGCCTGTAGCTTCATATATTGATATGTTTTATTAAGCCTGATTTTAAAACATGAAAGATTAATTTCATTCAAACAGCTGTTTTAATATGTTAATGATTACCCAGTTTGGCTAATTCAATAACAATGTTCATTTAGGTAAACCTCTCTTTTATCCCTCCTGCACGATAGAGCTGATGGGGCCCTTTATTTTTGTTGATGTGTCCCAATGTTTCTGATAAAAGCATAATGTATGACAGTGCTAGGACATCTGATTTCTTGCAACTGATATTACAAGCACATTGCTCTGTTATGCACAAACAGGAGCCAAGAGGGTAGGTATTGCAACATATATTATACCTTGGCCTTGAAAACAGGATCACATGCTGTGTACTAACAAACAGAACCTGGATGCTAGTCACATTCATGGGTTGATTCTAGCATTCCTCATGAATAATAGTAAAGTAAAAGCAGTATGAATAGTAACTCCTTGCGCCATGGCTCTGCAAAAAATAAAGTCTGCATAGGCCTTGCAACAATTGCTCTCTAAGTAGTAATAGTTTGGCTAATAAAATTACTCAAGTATTTATATAAAAAGTGTAACACCTTGCGCACACTTTTAGTGTGTTCAGCCATTTGGCACTTCTATTTGTCAATAATACAGAAATGCCAAAACATGCAGTATTCTTAGGCTGGGCATGAACATATAGAATTATTTTTTGTATAGCCTGTGGACTGAAAAAAAAATCTAACGGCTCCCTTTATCCATGCTAACAGTGCAGATGGCTGAAATTCCCACTGTGCTCTGTTGTATTCCGATAGCCAATGTTGCTGGCTGTCAGAATACCCTAACAGTGCCTGAATATAAATGATTGCAATTTTCCCCCAGCTCCTTCACCAAAAAGTCAGTTAAAAATCAACATACTTTATATACTCGAGTATAAGCCGACCCGAATATAAGCCGAGGCACCTAATTTTAACACAAAAAACTGGGAAAACTTATTGACTCAAATATAAGCCTAGGGTGGGAAATTCAGCAGCTACTGGTAAATTTCCAGGATGTGGTGCGGCACGGACAACACAGAGGCTGCCGGCGTCACGGTGCCTATCAATGCAGCCTCACTGCCCCTCATTGCAGCCTTACCATGCCCATTATTGTAGCCTCACTGTGCCCATCACCGCAGCCTCACCGTGCCCATCATTGCAACCTTACTGTGCCCATCATTGTAGCCTCACTGTACTCATCACCGCAGGCTCACCATGCCCATCATTGCAGCCTTACCCTGCCCATCATTGTAGCCTCACTGTGCCCATCATTGTAGCCGCACTGTGCTCATCACCGCAGCCTCACTGTGCCCATCATTGTAGTATCATGCCCATCATTGTGTCTGTCATTGCAGCCTCAATGTGCCCGTCATTGCAATCTCACTAGTAGTGACTGTGTGCCCATTCATGCAGTCAGTACCTGGATTACACAGTGGGCATCTCCCGCTGTGTCTCGAAGCTCAGTGTAAAAAATGTTTAGCCGCGCTGTGACAAAAGCCCCGCCCTCCTCCTAGACTAGCTTGTGTGATAGACGCAGTGTTCTGTCTATCACACAAGCTGGTCTAGGAGGAGGGCGGGACTTTTGTCGCAGTGCTGCCAAAAGTTTCAGAGCCATCTCCGAGACACAGCGGTCTCCTGCTGTGTAAGGGAGGGAGAGAGGGGAGCGCTGCAGCCACAGTTAAAAGCAGCCCCAGGGCAAGCGGCCAAATATCTGGTATCCCTGCCCTCACTCGAGTATAAGCAGAGGGGGGGTTTTCATCCTAAAAAATGGGCTGGAAAACTCAGCTTACACTCGTGTATATATGGTATGTTGATCTGGGTATTGCCAACATGGTCACCTACAGAACGAATTTAAGGTGTTTTAGCATGAATTGGCTGAAATTCGATATGTGTCTGGCCAGCTTTAGTCACTTATAATTCCACAAAGGATATATAGACAGATAGATAGATAGATAGATAGATAGATAGATAGATAGATAGATAGATAGATAGATTATTTTGTGGGTCTACTTGGGCCGGCAATTTAAAAAGGAAAAAACGAAGATATGGAACTACATATCCTGAGACGTTTAGTTCTTGCTGCTGCTTGTCTCCCCTTCTTTCACAATCTGGTCTTGCTGTATCTAGGTTTGCTGTCTTCTCTTCCCCCTCTTATAGGTTTGCTGCTCCCTGCTACCCATACTTTTCAGCTTGACTTTACTGCCTGGTTCCCTCCTTTCTTCATAATCCAAGTTTGTTGTCTTTTTTTGTACCCCAACTCAGTTTCATTGTCTTTTCTTTAAAATAGGGTCTTGCTGCCCGCCCCCCCCCCCACCCACCCCAAAAAAAGTTATCCAGTCCTCTTTGCAGCCAAATTGGGACAACACCAGGTTCTACAGGCAGCCTCAAAGGGTACATTTTGACTTTGGGTCTATTTGACCACATTCTTAAATAAATGTAAGAGAATTTATGATAAAACATATTAGCTACTTATTCTCTGTTCTGGATAGGTGCAACCCTTAAAGAAAAATATTTTTCCATTTTGTCAATGACTTTTGTCATTTCCATTTTGTCACTGACAACATATGTAATGTTCACGTGTTATAGGCGTTGCAATGATAAGAATTCTTTGTGATAAGGATATTTTATTCAGTGTTTTATTAAAGTATGTCCATGTCATTTTTACACAGAGTAACAGTCATCTTTATCTGTTCCTAAGAACTTTACAATTAGTTACAGAATAAACTGTACTGTATATGTGAAAATTTACTTCACATGAATCATGTTTTTTAAGGCAATAACCACCTTTCACTCAAGTCCCACTACTAGTTTTTTAAATGTACTAGGCAGCCTCACTAATCTATAAAGAGGCACATAATTTAGAAGGGCCAAGCTCAACTTTTATAGGAAACTGTTATCTACTATATATTGTCTCCATATTTTTGGGTGGTTTTCTTAGATTGTTTCCTCCTATAATCCAAAAACATACTGGCAAATTACTGGCATCCATAGTACATTGGTTGTACTATGTATGATTATGTGACTGTTTTAGGGATATAACATTGCAATTATTTCAGGGCCAGAGACTAAAGGGAACAAAGTTTAATATACTCTGTGGGGTCATTGAGAATATGTCACCTTTAGGTAAAATTCTTGGCAAGCTTTTCTTAGTATAATCAGATCACTATCCATGACTGCATCCAAGTGATTTAACATTGTTGATAAAAGACATATTGCTATAAGAGAACTATATCCATGTTTAAACTTCAATACTGGCACTTTCATCCCTCTTCCTGCCCAGGCCAATTTGCATCTTTCAGCGCTGTTGCATTTTGAATGACAATTGCACGGTCATGCAACACTGTTTTTTGCTAAACAAATAAAAAAAGACCAAAAATGTAAAAAAAAGTTTTTCTTTTTATTAAATTTTGCAAATAAGTAATTTTTCTTCCTCACTGATGTGTGCTGATGAAGCTGCACTGAAAGACACTGATAAGCTGTATTGATGAGCTCTGATAGGCTGCACTGGTGGGCATTGATGGCCACTGATGCAGCAGCACTGATAGGTGGCACTGATGGGCACTGTTAAGCTGCACTGATGGGCACTGATAGGCTGCACTGTTGGCCACTGATGAGGCGGCACTGATGGCCAGTTGGCCACTGATAGGCTGCACTGTTGGCCACTGATGAGGCGGCACTGATGGCCAGTTGGCCACTGATGAGGTTGCACTGGTAAACTTCACTTATGGGGCTGCACTGATGGGCACTGATATGCTGCACTGATGGCCACTGTTAGGCTGCACTGTTGGCCACTGATGAGGCAGAAATGATGGCCACTGGTGAGGTGGCAATGATGGGCACTGCTAATCTGCACTGATGGGCACTGCTAGTCTTCACTGATTGGTACTGAGGGGGCTGCACTGATGATCAGGACACTGCTTATCAGTGTAAACATTCTACTGACAGGCTTGCTACTTGGACATCCATGGACTCCCACTCAGAACGAGAGAGCCACATTGTAACTGTCTTTTGACTATAGTGTGGTATTAAAGTGGTTAAACACATGAATTTTACACAACAATGAACTTTATTACATATTTCTTAGATCATTTATGAATATGTAAAGCAGACTAAGGGCAAGATGTTGCCTATTTTGACTTCTTCTAACGTCAGGTCTAGTTAATTGTTTTGTGACTCTCCCTATGTTGTGCACCTCACCACCACCTACTTAAGCAGCTCAGTACCCCTACCCTAAAGAGGGAGTAAACTCCCATCTCTGACTTTTCCCTATAGGTAAGCCTACAATAAGGCTTACCTATAGGTAGTGTAAATTTCTCCTAAACAGTGCACATCACTGGCACATGTGCTCTGAAGGAAGGGCCACCCGGTTGTTTCTTCAGAGCCCTGTGCCATAAACTGTGGCTCCCGCATGCATGTGCGGGAGTGACGTCATCGCGGCTCCGGCCACTCACATAGCAGGAGTCCGCAAAACCGGAAGGAAGATGGGTGAAGATGGGAATGTCTGTAGTAGTGACAGCTCAGTGCTGGAAGCTCAGTGCTGCCTTTACCTTGCAGGGTACAAAATAAAATAAAAAACATCCACCGGTTTACTACTGCTTTAAATGCAGTCAACAGCTGTTTTGAGGTATGCTTATCAGTTAGGTAATCCCTGCAGAACTCTAATGCAGATAGAATATGTAAAAGATTGCAGACCCCATGGAGATTTTGAATAAGCCTACTTTAAGGCATATTTTTTATGCAATGCTTTCCCTAGTAGAGGGCAGGCAGTTAATCCTTTGTGAGAACAAAGTGTCAGCAATTGTCAGTTCTAGCCAGCAACCACTTGGAGAAGGCATGCAGATTCAGTGAGACAACAGGCGAACATGTGGTCCTTTCCTGACAACCAAGAGGAAGCCCAAAAAGTAAGGGGGTAGCAAAGTTTGTGGGATAGAAAATAGGTTGTTAAAAATGAAGAGCTTTATTTCTGTAAAAATGTTAATGAGAAGCAGAGAAGGGTTGTTGGGAGCTACAAGCATTTCCTCTACTTTTTTGGTTACTATAAATTCAGATTGTACTTTATTTAAAATGTTAACAAATACATTTAGGTTGATGAAAAAACAATATTTAAATATCTTACTGTGAAGTTTGTTATAAATTGCCCTTTTGCTATCCCTACATTTAAGGCATAGGCAGCAGGCTGCAGAGAAGGGCCGTTGCTATCTAGGTGGGAACAGTGGTCTCTCTACAGCAGTCCATCACCCCCTTCTCTCCTTCAGCAAACTTACACCTCCTGCTGATTAGAAAGTGCCAACTCAGCAGGGGTTATATTGGACTGCTGATCTCATACAGCATTGGTCTTTCTCTGTAGCCTGCTGTCTATGCCTTATATTTTGGGCTTGCTCTGGGGGTGGGGGGGGGGGGTGATTTACATCAAATTTAAAAGTAAGACATTTTAACATATGACTTTTTCCATCACCTTCATTTCATATACGTTACCATTGGAATTCAATTTAGTAGACCTCTGTGTGCTCTGTCCAATTTTTCATTTATGTACGGTACTTGGGATTTAGTAAACTGGTGAATTGCACCATATAGTTGCTTATGTTCTTAATTTTTATATAGAATTTGTTTTAGTAAAGTCTTGATCTTTGTTTTTCATCTAAACAGACTGAGCTGAATCTTTCCCTTTTGAATGTCTTGCTTCCAATTTATCATCAATATATTACATTCATAGTTCAGCAAACTGAGACCTTTAATTCACAACGTCGTATGTTATGTTATCTCAGACTGTCAGCAACAACATGAACTTGACAGAAGATGTCGGATTGATAAGTGCAACAAAGGAAGATAGTGACAGCTGTACGCCTCTTGTGCTTCTCCTCTATATTCTCACTCTTCACAGTTGATGGTCTGATGGAGTGATCATCATGTGTCTGCTATTCCTTCCACAAAGACTGGAGTTTTCCAAAACATTGTAATAAAGCTATATTCACATGGCTTATTTTCGTATTTAACACCTTAAATGACCATCTGTCTTCTATTAGAATTTGTACTTACAACCACCTAATTAGTTAAAAAAATTAATTACTGTATAAAATAATTTTATGTTTACAATGATAAAAAATATTAATATTTTTATATTCAATGAAAAATAAAAATTTTGACATTCCTTTATCTCCTTAAGCCATCTCCGGTGAGCAGGCAGAACGTAAAAGATGACAGCAATCAAATACAGGCATATAATGGTGCCTGCACTTGCCGGAAATCATCCTATTAAGAACCCCAGAGCCTAGTACTGAGGCCTGATGAGCCAACAGGCAGGGGAGGGGAAGCAGGTTAACTCCTAACAGTGCAGTCCAGTGTTAAAAGTATGCAAATTAGAATGCCAGCGGGTTTGGGTCTCCCAGGAAGTTCAAGAAGACTGTTAAATAAATACACATGTATTACTTTATGTCTTCATTTGATTGCTGTTGCCAAATGTATATGCTTTCTTTAAATTACCTTTGTTTATAGGATTATTGCAGTTATAAACAAAATACTATACACTACCCCACTCGCCATCTTGGTTAAAGTGAAGCTTCCAATTCACCAAACATATAAAGATAGTTGTAACTTCACTTTTTTTTTTTAACTGGCGTGCCACCCATATAAAAGTCAGCAGCTACAAAAAGTTTAGCTGCTGACTTTTAATAATCGGACACTCACCTGTCCCAAAGTCCAGCGATGCGGGTGAAACAAAGCCCTGCTCCTCTCCCTTTCTCTCCTCAGCGCCGGCATTATGACTGTAGGGGCCCGGATATGGCTTCACAGCCGGGCACGAACTGCACATGTGCAAGCCTTGCTGCTCACTGTGATTGGCTGGGCAATCTTCTTGGATCTGTGACGTGTCACCGAAGATTGCACGGAGGGAGGAGAGAGAGGTGAACTTCCTTCCAGCTCCGTGGAGCCCCAGGAGGAAGTGGGAGCTGGATGCCCCTTGAGGGTATCCACTCCCCCCGCAAAAAAATGACATGTCAAGGGGAAAGGGGAACAAGCATAAAAGTGAGAAAGAGACAAAGTAAAATAACTGAGATAACACAACAAACAAAACAAAAAAAACAAAAAAAACAGAAATATAGGGAAATAGTGTCAGAGACTTAGCCACCGCGTCGGCAAACAGATTCTTATTTATGCGCCAGGTCCACTGTTTGGATTCTGGGGTAGCAAGGTGAGATAGATGGAGACTGGGACATGGTCAGAGATGGTTAGAGATCCGATGGATGCCCCGGATAGCGACTCTAGAAAATATTGCTCCACTAGCAAGATATCTATGCGGGTTAAGTTAACCAGGTGATTAGCATACAGGGAAAAATTTGTAAGAAATGCAAAGGAATGTACCGGGTGGCCAAAGGAAGTATCTAGCTGTGGGTCAGGGCTTACATTAAAATCACCCCCAAGATTAGTTGCCCCTCCTGGAACAAGGAAAGGGATTCCAGAACCTTGTCCAGGAATGTAATCTGCCTGGTGTTTGGGGCATACACTGTGGCAAGGGTAATTTTACGTGCAAACAGGGTGCCCTTTAGGTATAAAAACCTGTCATCTGGGTCGGCTTAATGATCTAAGGGAATAAATGGGCAGCGATCGCCACTCAATTTTGAAGTGAGTTACTAAGGTACCATTGATCATATAAATGTGTGAGAAGGCGAGGGATCGAGTCAGTCCAAAAATGTGTTTCCTGCAAAAAGAGAATGTGCACCCCCAGTGTCGAGTCACCTTACTGCGTTTATGTGGATAGCCCAAGCTGCAGACATTGTATGACACAATTTTCAGAGAAGCCATGAGGAGCCAGTATGTGGATGTCCTTTAAGATCATCAGGAACAGTGGAGAGAGATTTGAAGCAGCCTGAACCATGTAACAAGGAGTGCTGGGGAAACAAAAAAGGACAAAGAAAGCCTGGAAAAAACATTTAAACATAACATACACTAAACAGTACGTCTGACAGGCGTACAAAAAATACCAGTAACAATGGCACAGTACTTGCCACCTGGCCCCTTGGCCAAACAGGAGATGACAAGCAGTGCACTGCAGTTTTCCCCTTCCGGGAAACATAACTCAGAAGAGTTAACCTATTGGAGGTAGGTGGGGAGGCATCAGGCATGAGCCCAGCAGGTGGGCCCGCTTCAGCGAAGAAGCACACTCAGGACCTGGATGTGCAAGTAGGTAGTTTGCAGCAGCAGCAACAACAACATCCCTGAGGGAGAGTTCAGTGAAGACTAAGACAGTCTAAGACTAAGTCCCTGCTGAGAACAGGTTGCCAGGGTTGTGAACGAGTAGTAAACAGAAATCTCTGGGGAGGTACGCCAATCTGGAATGTCTATGGAGGGCAAACCGTGGCGAAATAGAAATTGAGGCAGATCCATTTTATCCCGCAGGGTGACCTGGCGACCATCCTTAGTGACCGAAAGGCTGAAGTGGAAACTCCAGCGGTAAGTTAAGTGAGCATCTTCTAGGTCCTCTAGAAGTGGCTTGAGTACATCAGAGTGTGCGTCTGAAGAGGTCTGGAAATAGGGACAGTTTGGCTCCATCAAAGTCCACTTGGCAGACACCCCAGACACGGTACATGATACGCTCCTTCGTTGAATATTTGTGAAGTTTGCAAATAATGTCCCTTGGCTTATCCGGATCATCTGAGGGAGGTCTTAAGGCTCTTTGAGCACAGTTAATTTCAATATGGTCGGGCGCTTCCCTGGCCATGGTCTGCTTAAAGATACCTTGAAGGGTGGGGACAATGTCCCTGTGTGCAGTAGCATCTGGCAAGCCTCCAATGCGGATATTGACACTGCGGCTGCAATTTTCAACATCATCCAATTGATCAAGCAGGGAATCAATTCACTGATCCTGTGTTTTGCAGTGCGTCTGCAGGGCTTGTAGGGTGGGTTTAATGTCCTCCACAGAGGTCTCCAGGGCCTCTACTCTACTCTCTAGATAAGCTGTGTCAGCTTGCAGGGCTTCAATGTCCTGCCTCAGTGCCTTCTCCATCCTGGCAGCAAAAATGTCCAGATCAGCCTTGGTGGGGAGGGACAGTATGTGCAGCTGTAAATCCCTGTCTCCCAGTGCTTCATCCATGTCTGAGCCCCTGAGCGAGCCTTGTGTGGAGCCAGGTGAGGAGAGGGGAGGAGTTGAAGCTGATGGCCCGACGCCACCTTGGATTCGTGGGTCTGGTGGCGGCCTCTGCCACCACCTGAAAAATAAACGTCCAGGGAGTGGGAACGGAGCTGGGGTGTTAGCTGAGGTGGCAAAGATGGTTTCCGCTTCAGTGGTATTCCAGTGTAGATGGTTTTTGTCCCCTGTGGTTGCCGCTGGAGAGGATTACAGAAGCGGGTGGCGGGAGCTCTGCTGGGACACGTCCTCAAGCTCTCATGCCGCGGCCATGCCCCCCTAAATTCTTCTTTAATCCAATAACCAAACACACTTGTTTTTCTCCCAAAATGTGCAGTCTAAAAAGACTAAATAGCACCGTAACTGATATGTACTTTCAGGGCTTTTTTTCTCAGAGAATAGGTGCAGGAACTCCCCCTTTCTAAACCACCCCTTTTCTCCACCCCTACCCACTTCCGAGCACCGTTCCTTGGTTCCATCCCCTACCCACCTTCCAGTACTGCCCTTTTAGACATTACAGAACTAAGTGTCAATTTGTGGTGCTAAGTAATCCGTAAGGAATTTGGTAATTATAACAAGAAAAGCAGTAAAATAGAACCCCTGCAGCCAGTAACAATAGAGCCCCCGCCAGCAACAATAGACCACCCCACCACAAAAAATCCCCCCAGCAACAATAGACTCCCAGCAGCAACAGTAGATCTCCCCACAGCCACCCCTCCCTCAACAGGAGATCCCTCCCAGCAACTGACCCCCCAGCAATATAAGTCCCAGCAACAGTAGGTCTTCCACCAGCAACAATAGACTTCCTCAGAAACAATAGACCCCCATGCAAAAATAGATACCCTTCAGCTAGACTAGATCCCCTAGCAGTGAGTATCAATAGACCCTGCAGCACACCCCAGCACCACTTGCTGTCAGTGGTGAAGGTGCCGGAACTGCGTTCCCCTGCGTTCTCGCTGAAAAAAGCCCTGTGTACATTGTGATTTTCTTCTCACGTTTCTTGATATTTTCTCAAAGTTTGCAAACTTAGGGGGTTATTTACGAAAGGCAAATCCACTTTGCACTACAAGTGCACCGAGGGGGACATGCAAGGAAAATAAAAAACAACATTTAAGCTTGCACATGATTGGATGATAAAATCAGCAGTGCTTCCCCTCATTTCAGATCTACATTTCAGATTTACAGCGACTGAAGGATTTGCCTTTCGTAAATAACCCCCTTAGTGTTAAACCTCAGTTAAATATATGGGGGAAGAAGTGAATTTTGTTATTTCATTTTGGCCACTTACAAGGCTAATAAGCAAACATTTGTCAAACAAAAGGCATAGGAAGCCAGGCATTGTCATGGATGGGTGGTGGGGGGCAGAGGGGGCATGTACTAAAGATGTGGCATTCAGAGTGACACTGAAAATACACAAATATTTTGTATTAAATTCTTGGGGCATAGTTCTCTATATTGTACAAGAGGCAGGATGGTGTTGGCCAATGGAGAAACAGCTGGGTCTCCAGGTACAGACATGGACAAAATGTTTGTTCACTGATATTCTCCGGTAAGTTGTTTATAATTGGAATACCTAATTTTTGGCTGCGATCTCTGTAAAAATTGGCAGAGGAAATGGTTGATTAAATATGTAACTTAAAAGTAACTCAAAAGACATTGGATGCAAAGAAAAGTGTTTTCTCACTTGTCTGCGTGCCCAGAGGGAAGAAGTGTTTACAGGGCTTGGCTGATCCAGAGGCAGGAGACTTTGGGCACCGTACTGGAGAGAGTGCAGCTGGGATGGAGCATCTGCTCTATGGCTGTCTCCTTCACCCTGTGAGACCAACCAATACGAACCGTCACTGTGGTGACGGTTCATGGAGCATGTTAAGATCGAGGTGCACTTGCACCCTACTTCTCTGTCTTTTTGGGGTATTTGTTCTTGACGGCCACTTCGAGATGATCATTGGCCTCTTTATATCAAGCTTTCTATATGGTCTAATGTCCATCAGACCAGGCTGGTAGATCTGGCTTCACCGCCCTTTTACTGTAGGGTGTGTCATCTCCGCTCCCTCTTGGTGTTGCGGTCGCTGAAGTATCAATACCACAAGTTTGATGCATGCCGAACTGCCTTGAAGAAGCAGGTAAGAAGTCTGCGAAACGCGTCGGCTTTCCGCATATACAAGCATCTGCCTTTATCCTGTTTATTGAGTATCAGTTATGGTCAAATAATTATGAACAAATGTTATTGTTGTATTGATCATTGGTCTACTTCTCTTTGACCAAATGTCCATTATTGTAACTTTTTAACTTGTTAACCTTTGTAATAAATTTAATATTTTTATGAACACTTTTTTTGTGGTTGTGCTTACCCCAGTGACAGTTTTAAACACATCCTTAAAAATCCCACCACCTTATGAGGGAGTGGTGTGCTCTCTTCAATTTTCTTAAGAGTATATGCTGTTTCAGGGGTAAGAATTGATGTGAATATACTTTTCAAAGCTGTGAGAAAAATGTTGGTACAGCATAAATATGAAGGATAATAATAAACATAAATGACAGTTGGTTATGTTCTTTTTCAATGTTTGCAACCTATGCAATGTGCAATTTTATTTATAAAGAATTAAACTACCTGTACCTGATTCAGCTCTGTTGTAAAATAAGGCTGTAGAAAGAGTTAAACATTTCAACGCTATTGCCTACTTTGAAAACTGAAAAAGTAAAACAGTAGTTATAGAATGATTGCTTTCTCTTCTCTGTACTTCCACTTGTACATAGCTTGAAAGCCTCCTGTTTAATGCTTTTTAGTACCCAGCGGGACACTCTTCTATTATAGATTCACATCTGATGTCAGCAACACAAAAGAAAGTTTTATGTGTGAATTCTACCAACGGTATAAGTGAAAAGTATATTTTAACAAACCTTTCTTTTTACAAAGTGTAGCATTGACCAGATTACAATCTTGGCTTTGAATAAATGCTGAAATCAAACACCTATGTTGTGTAGGCACTAATAAATGTAATATTTCCACATATGTATATGTATTGGCAGACAAGGTGAAAAGTGCAGCCCAGCTGACTTGGGAGTGGCTTTGAACGTAATAACAGGAACAAAGAGATAGCTGGTAAGATTTAAGAGCGTTCGTCAGTAGGGTGTTGAGAAGTCATGTTACATAGTTCAAGAGGGTCAAACAGAGTGCAAAAAGACTTTTGCTTATTAAGACTCAGTTGATCAGTAATATCAAATGCCTTCAGTCTCTGAAACAGTCTCCTTCACATTTTTCTCCTACAATCCAACTGTATCAGTACACATTGGAATATAATTCTGCCAGCTGCCCCTGTAGTTCACACATTTGTTCTGTGATAGCAGCTCACTTTATAATTTGTTCATAAAACTAGTGCAACATAAAAATATACATTAGATTTTTTTCCTTAGGCTATTACAGTGTTTGTTTAAAAAATATAAAGTTATATAAAATGGTTGTTTTTAAAATGTGTACTAAGAAAGTGTATGTAAACCCTAACAATTACATTTTATCATGTGTCCCCTGATGGTCTGCTGAACATACCATTGAATGTGTTTTGTCATGTTTGATAAGAAAAATACCTGTTGTGTTTACCATATATCATGTGAACTGATGATTTCTTGTGCTATCTGCCTTCTACCTGTGCACAAGTAGGGGTTATGGGGATGAGGAAGGGGGAGGGAATGGAGAGAGGCCTGTGTTCTTTGTAATTAAAGTGATTGTAAATTATTATTTTTTTTTTCTAAATAATAAAAATATTATACTTGCAACTTCTGTGCAGTTGGTTTTGCACAGAGCAGCCTGGATCCTCCTCTTCTCGGGTGCCTCTTTGCTGCTCCAGGCCCCTCCCTCCCCATAGCTTGCTATGGGGGCACCCGAACCAAGCTGCAGCTCTGTGTGTCCATTCAGACATGGAGCTGCCGGTCGGCCCTGCCCATCTATCCCCTGATTGGCTAACTGACTTTGATTGACAGCCGCAGGAGCCAATGGTGCCACTGCTGTGTTTCAGCCAATCAGGAGGGAGAGTCCCAGATGGCCTAGGGATTCATGGATGTCACTGGATGGAGATGGGGCTCTGGTAAGTATTAGGGGGCACTGGGAAGGCTGCTACACATAGAAGGCTTTTTATCTTAATGCAAAGAATGCATTAAGATAAAAAAAAACTTCTGGCTTTACAACTCGTTTAAGTAAGCAGGGCTGACACCATGTGCTTTGGAATTCAGAGCAAAAAATACACTATGGGGGTTATTTGCTAAAGGAAAATCTACTTTACACTGCAAGTGCACTTGGAAGTAAAGTCGCTGTAGATCCGAGGGAGACTTGCTAGGAAAATAAAAAAAACAGCATTTTAGCTTGCACATGATTAGATGATAAAATCAGCAGAGCTTCCACTCATTTCAGATCTACCCCTTAGATTTAGAGCGACTGCACTTTCAAGTGCACTTGCAGTGCAAAGTGGATTTGCCTTTTGTAAATAACCCCCTATGTTGTCATGTCAAAGAAGATTTTAGGTTACACTAAATTTCTGGCACATCAACAGTTATTTTTCTGTACCTGCAGTGTTTTTAATGGACCAAACAAGAGAAATGTGCATGTATTGCTGAGATGTACTATTTTTTTTTTTTTTATTTTGCCTTGACATTTGCGTTACTATTACTTTCAGTAATAGTGCTTTTTATGAATCTATGTAAATCTGTCATGTAGATACGACTAACTGATTTATACAGTATGAACTCAAAACATTTATGAATTTGTCATGAAAATTCATTTAAGAAAATTTGGATCTTTGTGTATTACTGGAGGAAATACATGAACAAACCAGGCTATAAAAAAGCTGTATGTTAGGAAGACACGTTTCTCTCACAGATTTAAATTAAAGGGGCAGGCTACCTTGGTCTTCTTTTAAGGTCCATCATTGTATGGTGCTGTTGAAAATTCAATCCCTGTACTGCTTTTTTGGAAGATGATGAGATGAGATAAGATGAGAAACACTGAAAGATGCCTTTCTATAGATTGTGCAGAAACAAACTAGGTGTTTGCATTTTGTAGGGAGCAACTACCTCATGTATGCTACTTTCAATTCATTAATTGCAATATGGGTGCTCACAAAGTTTTGAAAAATGTTCAATGCTTTACAAAGAGTTGCTTGATTGGCTTTGCATTGACTTGCAGATGTACAAAAAAATTGGTTCCTGATGCTGGCCAGCTAGCCCGAATCTTTTTTTACAAAATAAACCACTCCAATCTTAACACTACTAATCATAAAAAATATAATCAGAAATAACTTTACTGTATATTAATTTTATGATTAATTTAAATATAATCCTATACTAATTTCCCAAAAAACAGGTGATGAATCTCTTACCTTATCAACTAATACCAATTAGACCACTCCCCAAAACAATGGAATTTACTTGATTATTCAATAAGGTCCACTGCTCTATTTGAATTTCGATGACAGCATGGTAGTATGACTAATTTGTATTTGGGGTATTTTATCTTGTAGTTGTAATAATCAGTAGGCCTATAGTCAGCACACTTTTTGCATGGCATTGATCTACTGCATGGAGGTTTACAGCTTTAGACCCCTTTCACACTGGGGCAGTGCGGGCGTTAGTGGTAAACGGTTGCTAGTTTTAGCAACACTTTACCGCTGTTATAGCAGTGCTTTTTGGCGGCTAGCGGGGTGCTTTTAACCCCCACTAGCAGCTGAAGAAATGGATAATAGCGCCCTTGTTGCAGCGCTGCCAAAACGCTTTGCAGACACTTTGGCAGTGCTGCCCATTTTAATGGACAGGGCATTTTGAGAGCGGTGCTTACACCGCTCCCGCACCACCCCAAAGATGCTTGCAGGACTATTTTTCTCGTCCTGCAAGTGCACCGCCCCAGTGTGAAAGCACTCAGGCTTTCACACTGGGGTGGCTTGAGAGGCGCTTTTCAGGTGCTTTTCAGGCACTATTTTTAGTGCTAAAATGCCTGAAAAGCGACCCAGTGTGAATGGGGTCTTAGGTAGCATTAAAGTAGAACTATAGACAAAACGTTTTTTTTTTTTTTTATTTTGGATAGAGCAAGGGAGGGTTATAACCCCTTTCAATTTTTTTTCCCACCATCTGTGTCCCATAGCCAAACAGGAAGTGAGAGCAAATCCCTGTTCTGATCTCTGCCTACTCTATCCTACTCTAAAATGTAAAAAAAAGTTCTACTTTTAGTAATACTTTAAGGGATAATTACACCATACTCTAAAGCAGTGGCAGCCGCTCCATTAGAGGTGCGGGGTGCGGCCCCCCTACTCCTAATCTACATGGAGGGTGCCGGATGCATGGATTTCAATGGGGTTTATTTTTTTTAAGCATGTGATTAGATCCTGAGGCTTTAAATGGCTTCAAAAAAGTGTGGGCTCGGGCGCAGAGAACTTCGCCCTGAGCCCACCCAGTTGTGTGACAATAGTGAATTAATATTCACTATTGTCTTTCTGCTTCTCCTCCTGACCAATCAGAAATCAGGTCTTAAGACCCGATTGGCCAAGAGCAGAAGCAATCATATTGACTGGAAGAGAGGAGGAGAGGCAGGGGGAAGCCGCCTAAGCTGCCCGCCGCCTGGAAGGGGTAAGTGCGGGGCTGATGGGTGGACTGACTGACAGGCGGACGAGTGTCTGGAGTTTTTTGTACTGACTCAGCGAGTGACAGGGGGGGGGGGTCGTATGGTTTGTTTGCCACCCCCCCTCCTAAAAAATACAGCACCAGCCGACACTGCTCTAAAGCTACCATCATTGGTAGCTCTGGTGAAACACGTTCTGATCAAAACAAGTTATTAATCTTGCAGAGAACTAGTTCCTAGGTTAAAAAATGTACATTTATTTATTTTGGCACTTCCTTTAAGTGGTACTACACTGGTACCCACATTCCAGACAATATCCTTCTGTTAAAAACAGGAGTTGCTATTAGGATTCATTATAAATTGTTGTCATGCTGATGTACCAGATTTCACCAGCAGATGTTACAGCGGAAATGAGAAAATTAGTACGGAAAAATCCAAAGCTCTGTTAGTACATAAAGAAGGTACATAATTTTTCTAAAAATTTCCTTTGTGTTTCTTTATGTTATGAAACAAAATGTATTGTTTCAAAAGCTGATTCATATACAGTATACTAGTGATTGCAGTAGAATAAAGAACTTGAGTGACTTAGTCTTCCAGCAATAATATGAACAAACACTACATTCTTCATCTGATTTCCCTGTAAAGTAAGCACTGAGAATATCTGCTTTTAGGCCTTCTTAGGAGTTCTCTGTCTCTAGAGTAAAAGCATGCTGCAAAATATTTTATTGCTTTGCTATTAATACAGTAGTTGGCCAGCTTGTAATGCAAAACTACATTTTAGTGGCAGTGCTTCATTAATGTTTTGTCTATAGAGGAAAGACAAAGATTAGGAAATCTTGTCTGTGCTTCAACGTGACGGCAGACATGCCAACTGGGAGTTTCTCTGTCCAGACTTTAATAAAGAGTTGGAGTGCTAGACATGTCTGAACTCAGGGCACAGGTGTAAATTCTGAACAACCCTTTATATGCCAAGACACCAAAATAAACAGACAAATGGAGAAGTCCTCATTTGCTTTTTGTTCCATCTCTTTAAAAATCATTTCACTTCTGAACATTCTTTTCTTCCTGCCTTTTAAGTGTTATCTCTAAAACAATTTGTTTAACTTTCATGCATGGATCTAGAAATAATTAACTATTGAGCAAACACAATTGAAGCTTGGCATCTTAGGTTGAATGATAACATAGACACTATTCACACCCTCTTCTGTGTTTTGTTACCTCAAAGGAAACTGTTTACTAATCTCTATTATAGGTGGGACAGAGGTAAGATAGTAGAATCTAATTGCCTCCTTAAAGGATTCTTATGATTTAAGGCTTGCACATGTTAGCACCGTGAATGAGTTTTTAAATGCATATTACTATCCTATGCCAAGCACTCCCCAGTATCTGTTGTAAGAAGATCTATATAACACACTGTGCAGCGCTGATAAATATGGAAATAATACTATATAAATATAGGAATCCAGTAAACACTATATACAACATAAATGTCTAAAGCATAACAACATATAAACACTATAAATAAAGTGCTTGTGCTCCGTAAAATTGCACTCAGTCCTCAATGAGGTTATTAAACTAAACAGCAACAGTCCATATATATATGAAAATAAAGTGCTCGTGCTCCGTGACTTTCAATTAATCCTTGATGTGTGTTTAAACTAAACAACAAAAGTCCATATTAACATCAACCATGTGATAATTGTGTGTTCATCGTTGTGCACACACAACCGTCACCGGGTTTACAATCACCTTAGGGGCTTAAAAATTAAGCCTGTAATTGATAGTAATAACCTGCAGAGATCCTCCCTCTCTCGACAGCTGATCAAGCTCCTCCTACTGGTTTCATCACAGTCTCGTGACTTCCTCTAAGTATTCCCAGAGGAAGTCACGAGACTGTGATGAAACCAGTAGGAGGAGCTTGATCTCAGCTGACGAGAGAAATACCAGGAAGTGTTGCAGAGCTGGCCTAGGACAGGGGAAATGCCGTGTAAACCGGGGCTGCAGAACCGGACCACATGTGACTCTATCACCGCTCAGCACTGTAGCACTTTAAAAGGTGTTTTTTATTTATTTGAAATGTGAGTTATATATATGTGGAGTTCTGTTTGCAATTACAATTTTTTAAATGTTATCACGCTATTGCATGCCTCTGTCATTTCCCGCATGTGATGTATATGAGGAGAGTCTCTGAACATACCAGGAGAAAATAGTGACTTCTGAGCTGGGTTATTATCGGAAGTAGCAGGTGGCCTGTGTTCCATATAAGTGTCCCATAAACCTACATAGGATAAAGGAAGCAAAGGAGGATCTCTGCAGGTTATTGCTATCAATTAAAGGCTTATTTTTTAAGCCCCTAAGGTGAGGGTACACCTGGTGGCCATACTTGTCTAGATGTCTCTTGTTTGGCCCCCCAAACTAAATTGGAGAAATCTGTTGACTCCTCTGTCCATGCTAAACAGTGTGGCTAGAAGAATAAGAATTACCACTAATGGCTACTGTATTCAGCAGCTGCTGCTCTAGCGGGTCCTAAATACCCAAATCAAGTCTGCATCTGATTGGATGCCGACACTGTATGTAAAAAAAAATTCAACTGGCACCATCAACAAAAGTTAATTAAAAGGACATCTTTTGTTGAGAGGTAGGGGTTGCCGACAGGACCACCCACAGCTCAAATTTCAGCCAATTCGTCAGGAATTGGCCAAAATTCAATCAGTGTATGACCACCAGGTTCAGTTCACATAAGTGCTCAGATGAGCATTTCCTTCACACTGCAACACACTTAAAGTAAATTCCCATGCATGAATTTTACCCATAGGTAAGCATACTGTTTAGGAGATATTGACTGTTGATACAGCCGGTGACATCACAGAATTATGCACTCTGAAGGAACGACCACCCAGGACGTTCCTTCAGAGTCTGGTGCCATAAATGGCGGCTCCTGTGTGCATGTATGGTAGTGACGTCATTGCAGCTCCAGTCACTCCCAAAGCCAGAGTCCGCGAACCAGGAAGCAAGACCAGATGGGTGGACCTTCAGCGGTGACAGACCGCCGCTGGAAGGTTTCATTTTCTGAGAAGTTTCACATAATGTGCTAGTACGCGATGCTTACTAGCACATTATGACATTGCCTTTCAGGTTTAAACAAAAAATACACCCAGCAGTTTAATACCGCTTTAAAGCTAAGCTTCACTCTGTCAATCAACATTGACTATTTTTAATCCTTATGCTTTTAGCATTAATAAATAGATAGGAAAGTATATTATATTTAACTTTTTTTTAACGTTTCTGCAGTTACTGTCTGGTTTCCAGGCCTAGGCAAGAGATGTCATACACCCCCTGAGTTTTCAGGAGGGGAGAGGTGTTTTTCTCAGTTAAGTACACCTTCCTGCCTGCATGCCTGAGCTAAGGGCAGATGGATTCCCAGAAGTAAATGCTACCCTTATTCAGATGGTCATGGTCAGAAATTCTAGAGGGGGTGTTTTTCAAAGTGACTTCTCAGCCAAATAAGACAAGGAAACAGGGATAGATGGTGAGTTTGCTTTAAATAGAATATTAATTAACCACTACAATACTGGGCACTTTCGCCCCCTTCCTTCCCAGACCAATTTTCAGCCTTTAGCGCTCTCGCACTTTCAGTGACAATTGCGCGGTCATGCAATGCTGTAACCAAATACATTTTTTATCATTTTGTTCGCACAAATAGAGCTTTAGTTTGGTGGTATTTATTCGAGACTCCGTTTTTTATTTTTTGCGATATAAGCGAAAACATAGCGGAAATTTTGAAAAAAAGCAATATTTTCTCCTTTCTTTTTTAAAAGAAATCCAATTAAATCAAATCAAAAATGTATTCTGCTACATGTTTTTTGTAAAAAAAATTCCGTTAAGTGTATAATAATTGGTTCGCGTGATCACGGACATATGTACGCAAATGATCATGTACAGATGTGTGCAGGTGATCACGGACATATGTGTGCAGATAATCATTGGCACATGTTATTTTACTGGGACATATGTGAGGGACATGTGTTTTTATTATTTGGGGACATGTGTGCTTTGGGGACATGTGTGTTTTGGGGACATGTGTGTTTTACTGTGGGGACATGTGTGTTTTACTGTGGGGACATGTGTGTTTTACTGTGTGGACATTACACTGGTGATCAGTGAGTAAAAAGCTGTAAAAAAACAGCTAATACTCACTGATCACCAGCCGGCTGCAGCGATCCGCTCTCCTCTCCTCACCGACGACTTCCGTGTGAGGAGAGCCGATTGCCTAGCAACCGGCTGTTTGTTTACATCACATGACGGCTGTGATTCGACATGGCCGTCATGTGATCAGGAGGGCCAATCACCGAGCCCTCCTGCCGATCCGAGATGCGCCGTGTCCGGGTGACACGGCCGCATCGGGATCGCGCCGCTCCGGGGGCACGCGCGCGCGCGATCCCTCTACTTCTGAAGGACGTTCCGGAACGTCCATTCAGAAGTAGACGGCTCCCACCCGGCCGTATATGTACAGTGGCCGGTTGGGAAGTAGTTAAATAGCATTTTTGGTTTCTGGTGCTCAGATGCAGTGTAGCTCTACTTCAAAGCAAAGCATTTATGAGAGAAATACAGGGTGAAATACAGGGGTTACCATTATTGATTGTTGACCCCTTGTCTTTCATAGTCACTGGCCTAGGACACAGATGTACACAGATGTCAAACAAGTCAAAAATATGTCAGAAGTGCTTATCTGCCTACTTAAAGGGTAACTCCACTTTCCTGGAAACAAATTGCAAATAAAATAATATAGTATACTGTATAGAATTGCTCCACAAGCCATTTTGTAATTTAATATGATTAAAAATTACCTTTCCTTTTCAAATCTGCAGCTGCTGTAATACGATTTTTAGAATTAGATAGATGGAGATAGAGAGATAGATAGGGGAATTGTGGTCTACATTTATCTATCTATCTATCTATCTATCTATCTATCTATCTATCTATCTATCTATCTATCTATCTATCTATCTATCTATCTATCTATCTATCTATCTATCTATCTATCTATCTATCTATTCTAGTTATAGACTCAGACATTGGTGCTGTAGGGAATATATAGGTAGATAAATAGATAGATAGATAGATAGATAGATAGATAGATAGATAGATAGATAGATAGATAGATAGATAGATAGATAGATAGATAGATAGATAGATAGATAGATTTAAAAAAAAAAAACTTTTGTTTTTTTAAATGTATGAATGCTCTGTGATTAAAATTATACAAAGATGTTTAACATAGAAAGATACATTTCAGTCTTAATCTGATTTAATGTACATATGAGCCAGTCAGTGATATTAATGTGTTATGAAAATATTTTACATTATCCCTTAAGTGCTTAAAGCTTAAGAAACAGATTGCTGAAAATACTTGGCATCATTAACTACACAAATGTCCTTAAGGTTTTGTTTCAAAAGTGTTCTTCTAGGACGTTATGTTTCTTACCCAAAAATATTGTTTTTGGCACAGGAGTGCTTTAATGTGAGGCACATATAGAGCAGGATTGTGTTGGGTCATTTGATGGATGGCCACCTGTGTTGTGCTGTGAAATTAAACCTGGCCAGCTGAGTAAGGTTTGTCTTGCCAAATGTAATAATTCTATATATTTCACATAAATGTTTCTTTTCTTGATCTTAAATGTAAAGACATTTATAAAGATTGTCAAACTTTTAGATAGTAATACATACTGTATGCATTGGTGATCTTATAGGCCATCTGCTGTGCATTTTTCAATATACACTGGTAATATCATTTTCTTTTCTAGTTGATATCTGTTTTACACAGAGTACCAGCAAAAAATAAAAAAAATAAAACAAATAAAAATCTACTTTGCATCCTGAATATTATTATTGTTTTGTTGTTGTTTAATCAGTGATCTATCAGCTCCAACAAGCAGACAGTGCTATTTGTCTATATGCACTGTGAATTTTTGTGTGTCTTCACTTCTGAAGCATTATCACATAATCCATTCAGGTATTGACCGACATATTATATAGGATCATATCCAGCGCTCCATATGTGCATGTAAGTCTATGATATATGCATAGTTTGTTTTATGTTTTTTAATTTTAATTTTAATTTTTTTTATTGTCATATCTTGGCATGTTTCTTAACTGGAAATATATATACATGAACTTCTGTCTTTGTATTTTAGATTGTATTTTAGATTGCCTTTTCAAAAGACATACACGTGCATATTAAATAAACCTGAAGAAGGAGTATAAGACTCCGTAACGCGTAGGCATTTCGAATGCACATAAATGATCTGATTGTTTTATAAATGGATTTTTGAACGTGCATACGTGCTTTGACTTAGTCGGTAGGATTGCACGTTCGAAAAGACAAAATGCATATATATTGTGTGTAATGCAAGTTTGCATACAGGGATTATTGCAATGTTTCCCCTTTTTATATCTACTTCTCTTTTTTGATACATTGTTTAAATAAAGATACTCAACATACCTTTACAAATCTTGTTGTAAGTCTCACAGTTCATGCCTATAAAGTCCCGCCCACTTGAGGGGAAAATTTACATATATAGTTGTTGTGTAATAGGTCTTTGTAAAGACTGCTTGCTGACCGTATAACTAGATATATGGTGGGAAGGCGGCTCTGCTACCCCAGATCATGCATGGTACTAGGTAGACCGTAGATTATCTGACTTCCGGGTAGGGGGCACACACAGGCCACTGGCGCCCTGGCCATGCTGTGATTAAACACAGCAGATGTCGATCATCGGGTGTCGGCCAATGGATTACCATCGGCACCCGGTGATCGTCATGAATTTACACAGGACAGAGCCTGCCTATCAGTGGGGAAGTAATACATTTTCTTTACCGGCAGAGCAGGGAATAAAATCAATTACTTCCTTAGGAAAAGCACCTCCAATAGTACACCAAAACACTGGCTAGGCAATCCTTTGATTGCCCTAGATGATTAACCCTTTCCCAGCCAGTGTCATTCGTACAGCGACCTTGCATATTTTTTAGCACTAATAACTATATTAGTGGTTCGCAAAAAGTTTCAGTTAGTGTCCGAATTGCCACCGCAATATTCCAGTCCCGTTATAAGTCAATGAACGCTGCCATTACTAGTAAATAAATAAATAAATAACAATTCCACTATATTTCCCATAGTTTGTAGATGCTATACTTTTGTGCAAACCAATCAATATACGCTTAATGGGATTCTTTTTTTTACCAAAAACATGTAGCAGGATACATATTGGCCTATATATATATATATATATTTTTTTTTTTTCTTTTTGTTTGTTTACTTTCTACTATAAAAAATTGATTATATATATATATATTTTTTAACCACTTCTCTATCGCCCACTGTTATATGACGCCCACAAGGTGGATCTCCCATCCTGGGTGGGCGTCATATGACGTCCTCCCATTCCCGGCCGCCTAGGGGGCGCGCGTGCGCCGCCGGCGCATCAGAGCACTTTTGGCGGGACTGCGATATTGCGACGGACAGATCGGACACTTTTCACAAATTTTTGGGACCATTGACATTTATACAGCGATCAGTACTATAAAAATGCTGATTACTGTGTAAATGACACTGGCACGGAAGAGGTTAACACTAGGGGGCGATTAAGGGGTTAAATGTGTGTTCCCTCAGTGTGTTTTAACTGTATGGGGATAGGACTGAGTAGGAGAGGAGACATTTTGCTGTTTCTACATAGTAGGAACAAATTACATGGCTCCTCCACACACACAAATCCCTGTGCTGGCGCTCGTGCACGCGATCGCGTGTGGCCAGCAGCGATTGCGACCACCGGCCACGTGCATCTGATCCGCCGCCGTGCAGCGGGCGTGCGCGTGCCCTCTGGCGGCTTTTAAAGGAACCCTGTATATATATATAGATATTTTACAGTATATTTGGGTTTTTCATGGTGCAGAGGGCTAAAAACAGAAATAAATGCAAGGCCAAACACAGAGACATTGGCTGAGCACTATGATGGTGACATTTACAGGTAGAACAGAGACTAATTAGGAGGCATGCCTTGTGGGCAAAAGCAGGCTCTTACAAGTTCTGTTATCCTCAAAATAGCATAATGTGATGCATCTTACCAGCATTACTTTGCAAATCTTGTGGCTGGTGAAATAGTTTATGTTTGATAAGAGTTTTCTTTTAAATTGCAAATAAAACAGACAGCCAACCAGGCATCTGATAGTATAATAGTTCTTTTGTTGACCTTTTTACATTGGAGTGTATGAGTTAAATAGAGGCCTTGCCTATAAAGCGTGAAACTTTCACCTGACAGCTAAATGATAGCAGGCACAGTACTGGGCAGGTGATTAAGAAGATAAATGTCATACACAGGTATCAGGTAACCGGGGAAAATTGTTAATTAATGAATTATACAAGAAACATTGGTTATCAAAAATGTCAAGTATGACTGTTTATCAGTGAACTTGGAATAGTAGAACCCTGTAGAATGTGCAGATACATTATAAAAGCAAAGGTAAACAGAAGTAATGGTTGGTAACTTGTTTCGTGTCTAAAGACAGAAGATACTAGGCTTGGTGGCTGGAATTCATTTTGTGAAACAGTTGAACTAAGTGGATTCAGTAAACATAGGAATTGTTACAGGTTCTTCTGAAGAAAATACTTTAATACTTCAAGGTAAACTGGATATGCTATGGAGATGGACTAATAGTTCATAACATTTCACTGCTAAAAGCTTTTAAACCAGTTCACATTCATCTATGGTTATGTGAGTAAGTCTGGGACTTACAGAATGTGATTTTCTAACAGTAGAACATTTCTAATTTGGCCCATAGACTTTTTCTAAGTCAATAGACTGTAGTACACTCTGACTATTCAACTAGAGGAATCTAATGATGGGTGACCTTAGCATAGAAAACAGAAATGTTTGAACAAATTTAGCTTTAAAGCATTGTAAGTTCATTTACATAGAGAAGACAACTGCTTCCTCAGATTACCATGAGAGCCCAATTAGCGCTACTCCCTTTCTGTAAATTTTAAAAGGAAACTATGGGATAGTAGCTTATTCTGCCCCCTTTTAGCACCCCCCCCAACATCCACACATATCTTATGTATAGTAACAGAACATTGTTAGAGTCTAAAATGTGTTGTGAGAATTTGCATGTTAACTTATAACCAACATGTAGACGGCTTTCACACCAAGCCGTGTTTAGCGCCGCTTTACCATTGTTTTAGTGGCGTTATTCGGCCGCTAGCAGGGCGGTTTTAACCCCCCGCTAGCAGCCGAAAAGGGGAGCCGTGTTTTGCCAGTGGTATCGCAGGGCTGCCCCATTGATTTCATGGGGGAGCAGCGGAGGAGTAGCGGTGGAGGTGAGGTGAGTTCACCGCTCCAAAGAAGCTGCTGGCAGGACTTTTTGTGACGCCCTGCCAGTGCACCGCTGCAGTGTGAAAGCCCTCATGCTTTCACACTGGGGTGCATGGAGCAGCTTTTTTCAGGTGCTATACAGGCGCTATTTTTAGCGCTGTAGCATCTGAAAAACGCTGGCAGTGTGAAAGGGGTCTTAACCACCTCAGTACAGTGCATTTTCACCCCCTTCCTGACCAAGCCATTTTTCAGCTTTCAGCGCTGACACACTTTGAATGACAATTGCGCGGTCATACGACACTGTACCCAAATGAAATTGTTATCATTTTTTCCCCACAAATAGAGCTTTCTTTTGGTGGTATTTGATCACCTCTGCGTTTTTTATTTTTTGCGCAATAAACAAAAGAAGAGCGACAAATTTTTTACTTTTTGCTATACTAAATATCCCCAAAAAATATATAAAAATTTTTTTTTTTCCTCAGTTTAGGCCGATACGTATTCTTCTACATATTTTTGGTAAAAAAAAATCGCAATTAGCGATTATTGATTAGTTTGAGCAAAAGTTATAGCGTTTACAAAACAGGGGATAGTTTTATAGCATTTTTATTAATATTTTTTTTTTTACTAGTAATGGCGGCGATCAGCGATTTTTATTGTGACTGCGACATTATGGCAGACACATCGGACATTTTTGACACATTTTTGGCACCATTGTCATTTATACAGCAATCAATGCTATTTAAATGCATTGATTCCTGTATAAATGACACTGGCAGTGAAGGGGTTAACCACTAGGGGGTGGGGAGGGGTTAATTATGTTCCCTGGGAGTGATTCTTACTGTGGGGGGAGGGGACTCACAAGGGGAGGAGACCGATCGGTGTTTCTCTGTACAGAGAACACACCATCGGCTCCTCTCCTCTGACAGGACTGTTGATCTGTGTGTTTACACACACAGATCCATGGTCCCGCTGTTACCGGGCAATCGCGGGTGCCCAGCGGACATCGCGGCCGCTGGGCACGCGCATCGGGTGCCCAGTGACACGGCGAGAGCGTGCGCGCGCTCCCGGCGGCGCGCGCGCGCGCTCCCTGGAGTGCACAGAAGGGGAGGACGTCATATGACGCCCTCCCACCACGAGAGCTGCGCTGCCTGGCCGTCATTTGACAGCCGGCGGTCTCAAGGAGGTTAAAAGGAGCAGTCAGGATAAAAATGGCAGTGGAGCTGTCATTCTAATCCTTCCTACATGTTCTCTGTTCAACCATTATTATGAAAGCACTAAATGTTGTTTGTCAACCTTCTACAGGTTTGGCAAGACCAAGATTCCTTTCATGGTTGGTGTACTATATGGTTGGAAGTTCCTTCGATGTGCAATACAGTGCCTTAAAAAAGTATTCATACTCCTTGAAATTTTCCACATTTTGTCATGTTACAACCAAAAACGTAAATGTATTTTATTGGGATTTTATGTGATAGACCAACACAAAGTGGCGCATAATTGTGAAGTGGATGGAAAATGATAAATGGTTTTCACAAATAAATATCTGAAAAGTGTGGTGTGCATTTGTATTCAGCCCCCTTTACTCTGATACCCCTAACTAAAATCTAGTGAAACCAATTGCCTTCAGAAGTCACCTAATTAGAATCAACCTGTGTGTAATTTAATCTCAGTATGAATACAGCTGTTCTGTGAAGCCCTCAAAAGTTTGCTAGAAAACCTTAGTGAATAAACAGCATCATAAAGGCCAAGGAACACACCAGACAGGTTGGGATAAAGTTGTGGAGAAGTTTAAAGCAGGGTTAAGTTATAAAAAAATATTGCAAGCTTTGAACATCTCACGGAGGCACTGTTCAATCCATCATCCAAAAATGGAAAGAGTATGGCACAACTGCAAACCCACCAAGACATGGCTGTCCACCTAAACTGACAGGCTGGACAAGGAGAGCATTAATCAGAGAAGCAGCCTAGAGGCCCATGGTAACTCTGGAGGAGCTGCAGACATCCACAGGACAACTATTAGTTGTGCACTCCGCAAATCTGGCCTTTATGGAAGAGTGGCAAGAAGAAAGCCATTGTTGAAAGAAAGCCATAAGAAGTCCCATTTGAAGTTTGCGAGAAGCCATGTCGTGGGCACAGCAAACATGTGGAAGAAGGTGCTCTGGTCAGATGAGACAAAAATTTTACTTTTTGACCTAAAAGCAAAATGCTATGTGTAGTGGAAAACTAACACTGCAAATCACCATGAACATACCATCTCCACTGTGAAACATGGTGGTGGCAGCATCATGTCATGGGGATGCTTTTCATCACTCTCCATCCAATCTGACAGAGCTTGAGCCATTTTGAAAAGGAGAATGGGCAAAAATGTCACTCTCTAGAAGTGCAAAGCTGGTAGAGACATCCCCAAAAAGACTTGCAGCTGTAATTGCAGCGAAGGTGGTTCTACAAAATATTAACTCGGGGGGCTGAATACAAATGCATGCCACACTTTTCAGATATTTATTTGTAAAAAAATGTTGAAAACCATTTATCATTTTCCTTCCAATTCACAATTATGTGCGACTTTGTGTTGGTCTATCACATAAAATCCCAATAAAATACATTTACGTTTTTGGTTGAAACATGACCAAACATGGAATATATTAAGGGGTATGAATACTTTTTCAAGGCACTGAATATGTGTATTGGGACCATCTCTTATTGGAGCCTGATTAACAATAAAGACAAACATGGTTGCAGAATTTCTGTACCATTCTCCAGATGATACACATCAATAGCTGCACTCTTTCCCTGTTGACTACTTCAAATTTTGTTTTCACTTTTAGATATCTTAAAATGGGTTTAAAGCCTAAACATTTTTTATCTTTATGCATTCTTTGCAAAATGGTAAAAATGTTTTAGAAATCAGTACTTTTACTTACCTAAGCCCTCATTCAATCCAGCGCTGTGCACATCTGCAGCTATTCTTTCCCCTAACTTCCTGGTGTCTCTGACTTTGTTGCGGCAGCAGGAGCCATTGTCAATCAAATATTAAAATATACAAAATTTGTATAGATGGTGCGCAAAATCAACCTTATTGATGTGATAGATCGAAATTATAAGTATGACGATGTCAAAGCATCCAATGCATACTGTGCATATACACTATTGCCAGCAGGTCCAAAGGTGGTCAATAATATATGAAGAAAATATATATAGTCTAAAGGGATAAATAATCCAAGTGACTGATGAGTGAAATATGCGTATATAGACGGTGAATAATAATTCATTGTCAATCAAAGCCGATAACGAGGGGACAGAAACAGACAGCAAAACTCGGAGTGAGCCCACATGAATGTCCCCATAGAAAGCAGCCTTCTATAGGGGCATTAAGTAGAGGGAGGAGCCAGAAGCACCAGCAGGGGACCCAAGAAAAAGAGGTTCTGGGCTGCCCTATGCAATTCTATTGCACAGGGCAGGTAACTGTAAACATATTTGTTATTTAAAAAATAAATATACAATCACTTTAACATCCAGCTCTCCATTCAAAACATCAATTTTAGCTTTAGAGATCAAGTCAAAAAAGCACTGACAGCATATAAAACACTGTCATAGGTGATAACTATTTATCACTCAACTGAAAATGTGTTTTTGTATTTGTCCATGTCCCTGTTGGAGAGATATTCCAACACATCCAGTATCTCCCCAATAGGGACACATGACACAACGCAAACAGTCTCTAACCCTTCTTGCTATAAGCAAAAAGATAAAAAAAAATGTTTGACTGTTTCTAAATAAAATAGGCTGCATGTTTTATACATTTAAAGGAATTCTATCAGGATGGCCTCTAAAGCAACTAAAGTTTCCATCCCAATTTCTGGACATTCCAGGGTGCACCTCTGTGACATCCTACACATATTCATGACAGCCTTGGAACTAGCACTGCTTGTGGGGGTCATGCAATGATGACAGCCAGCAGCACAGAGTGGGAACCTCAGCCATGCCAGGTTCCCTTTAGAGTATACACCTAAGTATTTAACTCTTGTATCATGAGAATAATTGGGACTTACTATCAAGCTTGCTGACGTGTCACATCAGTTGTATCATATATGGGAAGTGACAGCCTCTCTGTCAAACTTAATTAGATATGACATTTTATAAATTATTTCTGTAAGAGTGTAAGCAAACTGAGAAAACTTTTGCAAACTTAACTTTGTCCCAGTTCCATAAGGCCAGTTCATCAGCAAAAAAATATACATGATTTTGTTTCAATGTCAATAGAATAACATTCTCTATTATTGACTAGAGAATTGGGTGAGACTGAAAGTATCCTGGCTGTAAGTAAGTTGTATGTATTATAATAAATTATAATGTATTTCTTTTTGCTCCATTGCCTAAACTATATTTCAGTTTGAGAATATAAAATCAAAATATTATGCTAGTCCAAAATAAATGAAATTGGAATGTTAAATACACATTATTATTTGGAATAATTATATCAGGTATGAAATCATGTTGGTTTGCTTGGCAGAACAATTGTTGTTTAATCCAAATGACATTTGTTTGGTGTAGTGGCATCATTATGCATTTTCCTTTAAAGCAGAACTCTTTAGCTAAATATCTACAGTATTCCACACTTTGCTACAATGTAAAGTAGTGAGTGTACATTTGCTGTCACCTCAAAATAACTCAACACACAGCCATTGATGTCTAAACCGCTGGCAATAAAAGTGAGTACACCCCTAAGTGAAAATGTCCAAATTGGGCCCAATTGGCCATTTTCCTCCCTTGTGTCATGTGACTCATTAGGTCTCAGGTGTGAATGGGAAGCAGGTGTATTAAATTTGGTGTCATCGCTCCCACTCTCTCATACTGGTCACTGGAAGTTCAACATGGCACCTCATGGCAAAGAACTCTATGCGGATCTGAAAAAAAGAGTTGTTGCTCTACATAAAGATGGCCTAGGCTATAAGAAGATTGCCAAGACCCTGAAACTGAGCTGCAGCACGGTGGCCAAGATCATACAGTGGTTTAACAGGACAGGTTCTCAGGTTCTACTCAGAACAGGCCTCGTCATGGTCGACCAAAGAAGTTGAGTGCACGTGCTCAGCGTCATATCCAGAGGTTGTCTTTGGGAAATAGATATATGAGTGCTGCCAGCATTGCTGAAGAGGTTTAAAGGGTGGGGGGTCAGCCTGTCAGTGCTCAGCCCATACACTGCACACTGCATCAAATTGGTCTGAATGGCTGTCATCCCAGAAGGAAGCCTCTTCTAAAGATGATGCATAAGAAAGCCCACAAACAGTTTTCTGAAGACAAGCAGACTAAGGACATGGATTATTGGAACCATGTCCTGTGGTCTGATGAGACCAAGATAAACTTATCTGGTTCAGATGGTGTCAAGCGTGTGTGGTGGCAACCAGGTGAGGAGTACAAAGACAAGTGTGTCTTGCCTACGGTCAAGCATGGTGGTGGGAGTGTCATGGTCTGGGGCTGCATGAGTGCTGCCATCACTGGGGAGCTACAGTTCATTGAGGGAACCATGAATGCCAACATATACTGTGACATACTGAAGCAGAGCATGATCCCCTCCTTTCAAAGACTGGGCTGCAGAGCAATATTCTGACATGATAACGACCCCAAACACACCTCCAAGACAACCACTGCTTTGCTAAAGAAGCTGAGGGTAAAGGTGATGGACCGGCCAAGCATGTCTCCAGACCTAAACCCAATTGAGCATCTGTGGGGCATCCTCAAACGGAAGGTGGAGGAGCGCAAGGTCTCTAACATCCACCAGCTATGTGATGTTGTCATGGAGGAGTGGAAGAGGACTCCAATGGAAACCTTTGAAGCTCTGGTGAACTCCATGCCCAAGAGGGTTAAGGCAGTGCTGGAAAAAAATGGTGGCCACACAAAATATTGACACATTTGGACCAATTTGGACATTTTCACTTAGGGGGGTACTCACTTTTGTTGTCAGCGGTTTAGACATTAATGGCTGTGTGTTGAGTTATTTTGAGGGGCCAAATGTACACTGTTATACAAGCTGTACACTCACTACTTTACATTGTAGCAAAGTGTTATTTCCTCAGTGTTGTCACATAAAAAGATATAAAAAAATATTTACAAAAATGTGAGGGGTGTACTTCCTTTTGTGATATACTGTATTTAAAGAACTGTTTTCTTGCCATAATATTGGCAATTCTATGCAGTCAATCATCAGACTCATACAACCCTGACAACTATACACTACTGTTCAATGCTTGCCCATTCAGGTCAAAGTGACAGTGTCTGTGTGATCCTTCCCCCCGACCACTTTATACATACCTCTTCAGCACTCCGCTATAGTTTTTCCTCTGTTGCAGCTGTCACAAAAATACTCTCATGTTTGCTGGTGTTGAGCTTTGAGGGAGTGATGATGTTACCCCTCCATCATGTGACAGTGCTTAGGCCTATTGACTGAATTCTAGGCTCTGATACTGGCTCATGGGAGGAGATGACATGTTTTCTCATACTTGTAAATACTAGAAATGTTTGTAGTGTTTGCCACAGAAGAAGGGGTGGTCAAGAAGCACTGGAGAGGTGAGTATAAGTGGGTTTGAGGTAAGCATTACACAGACAATGTCACTGGAGCTTACTTTAGCTAAACTCTGCATGGAGTGAAATGTGTTAGGGCTGTTGGATCAGATTGCACATGGAAAATTCAAAAAAATATATACATGAGGCTAATAATATTATTATTATTATACAGGATTTATATAGCGCCAACAGTTTGCACAGCGCTTTGCAACATGAGGGCAGACAGCATAGTTACAATACAATTCAATACGGGAGGAATCAGAGGGTTAATAGAGAGTGGCTTACTTTCATTTGACCTTGGAAGTGGACTTACTGGATCAGTAAGGGGGTTGTAAGCCTGTAGAAAGACTGGACATTTTTCTACCGTATATGTTAGAATTACAGCATAGAAAAATGCAATAGCATCTCATTGTCTCACAGTGCTGATACACACTCTCATCTCAGCCTGATTTCTAGTGTGAAGATGCTTATAATGATAGATTTCAGATACTTCACATCAATATGTAAAGCCTCGTACACACGATCGGATTTTCAGACGGGAAATGTGTGATGACAGGCTGTTGGTGGAAAATCCGACCATTTGTACGCTCCATTGGACAATTGTTGACGGATTTTCCGCAGACAAATGTTGGATGGCAGGTTTTAACATTTACCGCGGACTAATGTCTGTTGTCGGATTTTCCGAGTGTGTGTACACAAGTCCGTCGGACATAAGTCCTAAGTTCAAACACGCATGCTCGGAAGCAAGGACGAGCCAAAAGCTGTTGGTCTTGTAAACTAGCGTTCGTAATGGAGAATTAACATTCGTGACGTGGCAAGTTGTGAAATCTTGAAATGCAGCGCACATTCTCTTCTTCTTTAACCACTTGACCACTGGGCAGTTAAACCCCCTTCCTAACCAGACCAATTTTCAGCTTTCGGTGCACTCACACTTTGAATGACAATTACTCCGTCATGCAACACTGTACCCAAATGAATTTTGTGTCCTTTTTTTCACACAAACAGAGCTTTCTTTTGGTGGTATTTAATCACCGCTGGGTTTTTTATTTTTTGCGCTATAAATCAAAAAATACAGAAAATTCGGTAAAAAAAAAAAAAAAAAATTTGTTGTTTCTATTAAAAATTATTGCAGAGTATTGGCGAGTATTGGCAGAGTATTGGCGAGTATTGGCAGAGTATTGGCGAGTATTGGCGAGTATTGGCAGAGTATTGGCGAGTATTGGCAAGTATTGGCAGAGTATTACAGTGTTGCACAGTATTGGTAGAGTATTGCACAGTGGTTGCGGAGCATTGCAGTGGTGGCAGAGCATTGCAGTGGTGGCAGAGCATTGCACAGTGGTGGCAGAGCATTGCACAGTGGTGGCAGAGCATTGCACAGTGGTGGCAGAGTATTGCACAGTGGTGGCAGAGCATTGCACAGTGGTGGCAGAGCATTGCACAGTGGTGGCAGAGCATTGCACAGTGGTGGCAGAGTATTGCACAGTGGTGGCAGAGCATTGCACAGTGGTGGCAGAGCATTGCCCAGTGGTGGCAGTGTATTGACCAGCGCTTTGGGCACTACACATCCAGCCCACAGCGCTGGTCCCGTCTCTCCCCCTCTCCGCTTCTCCCTTCTCCCTATCGGTACAGAGAGGGGAGGGAGGAACCGGCGTCATGACGTGACGCCGGTTTGTGTACATGTGATCGCTCCGTCATTTGACGGAGCGATCACGTGGTAAACGGCCGCTATCAGCGGCTGTTTACCGTGATCCGTGATGCGCCAGGTCCTCGGGACCCGGCGGTCACGGATGTTCCCGAGTGCGCGCCACAGGGGGCGCGCGGGAGCAAGTTTCTGGGAGGACTTCCGTAGGACGTCCACTCAGGGAAACCCGACCGCGCTGTAGACGTCTTTCGACTATAGCGCGGTCGGCAGGTGGTTAATGGGATAATAATGAAGCTGCTTTGCTGGTAAAAATTATGGAGTTATTGAAAACAAATTTTCAAAGGCTTTTTTTTCTAGTGATATCAAAAATAATATTACCGTATATACTCGAATATAAGCCGAGATTTTCAGACCCTTTTTTAGGGCTGAAAGTCCACCCCTCGGCTTATATTCGAGTCACCGCCGTCTGCCTACATGAACAGCGTGTCATGCAGACAGGCGGCAGTTTTCAAAAGCCGCGCCTCCTCCTCCCGCCCGTCCGTGATAGGAGGAACACTAATTTTCCCAGCAGTAAGTCAGTGCAGTGTTCCGCCTATCACGGATGTCCTGTCATTCTCATCTCATGAACGAGGATGAGAGGATGTCCGTGATAGGCGGAACACTGCACACTGACTGCTGGGAAAAAAGTGTTCCTCCTATCACGGACGAGGAGGAGGAGGAGGCGTGGTTTTTGTAATAGTGGAATGGCGCCTTACACGCTGTGGGGGGACAGAGCGGGACCTCATCGGCTGCACAGTTGGAAGCGACACAGGACACCGGACACCGGACACAGGACACAGGACACCGGACCCCGGACCCCGGACCTACAGATCGGCGGATCGGCGCAGATTGGCACAGGTAGGCTGCAATGGGGACACGGGGGTCTGTACAGGGGGCATGCAGCTGCAGATGGGCATTGCTGACCCTCTTTTCCACTTACAGTAGCTGCTGCATTTTTCACCCTCGGCTTATACACGGGTCAATACGTTTTCCCCATTTTTTGTGGTGATTTAGGGGCCTCGGCTTATACTCGGGACGGCCTATACTCGAGTATATACGGTAATATTCTTTTTTTGTTTTTAAGATCAAAGATACAACTATGTTGGTGTCCCTTGTCAATTTTACATTGTATTTTTTTAAATGTAACTGCCTACTCCCAAACTGTCATTTGAAGTAAAACACATAGCCAAGTATTATTCTCCACAATTGTTCTATTGTGCATTAAAAAAAGAAAACTAATAAAATTAGACATGCTATCTGCCAATAGAACTTAACCAAAAAGTGCATTCTATGCATCCAAAAATATAGAAAACATAACAAATCAAATCATTATTATTCAACCAAAAATTAAAATAAAAGCCTCATGCATGTGTCCTGCTTCTTAATATAGGGGGTCAACAATGCCAAGAGTTGGTGAAAGCAGGGGTCCGTCATCCGGAGATAATTCTGAAAATCATCTGGATTATTCTCCTGGAGCTCCCGCAGCAAAGGCATATTACTTAATTGGTCACTACTAATAAAGCAACTAATTTTTGATCCAAGAACTTGGGACAAAGCAATAACTCCAAGGCCAATAATAAATAACATGTTATCTCTTCCAATTCCGCAACATGTCTGGTTGACGAACGGCCGTGCAGAAACTAACTGAAAAGCAGGAAATGAAAAGCGCAACCTGAAAAGCGCTAAATGAAAAGTGCGAAATGAAAAGCATGAATCAACACTCATCAAACTTCTACTAACACAGAATTAGCAGAAGGAGCCCAAAGGGTGGCACTAAAGAGCTGACAAACCATGTAGTACGTCACTACGTTCGTGTTTGTTGGCCGATGATTCCTTGCTGTTTGTATGCAAGACAAAATCTAGGCACACGCCTTCGGACAAAAGTCAGAGGTTTTGCCTGCGGAAAATCCATGTGTACGAGGCTTTAGACCCCATACACACTATTAGATTTTCTGCAGATTTTTGTCTTCAGATTTAGCAAAACCATGTAGTGCAGGGGCCTGCCTGATTGCATACAAATTGAAACTCTAATGCCGCGTGCACACAGTCGGAATTTCCGATGGAAACAGTCCGATGGGAGCTTTTCATCGGATTTTCCGACCGTGTGTATGCCCATCGGTCTTTTTCTGTCGGTATTTCCGACGGACTTTAGATTGAGAACCTGTTCTTAATTTTTCCGACGGAAAACCTTTCAATTGGATTTTCCGATCGTGTGTATGCAATTCCGACACGCAAAATTCCGACGCATGCTCGGAAACAATTCGACGCATGCTCAGAAGCATTAAACTTCCCTTTTATGCAGTCAAACGTTTTTTAAGGCGCGGTGTTATTGACCGTCGGAATTTGGTGTGACCGTGTGTAGGCAAGACAGTTTGAGCGAAATTCCGTCGGAATTCTGACGGGAAAACCATCAGAGATTTTTCCGACGAGAATTCCGACCGTGTGTACACGGCATTAAGGTTTTAAGGTTTGACCTCCTATTATATAGTTTTGGTAAATCTGCAGAATATCTAATAGTGTATATGGGTCTTAAGAGTATAGTTTATGATTTTTAGGTGAATACATAGACTAAGAATTTTGAACTTCTTTGAAATTCTACTTTTACTTATTTATGCTACACTGCAAGCCAACCAATTACATATTTACCAATAAAAAATAGGAGTTTTAATTATCTTTTAGATTAGGATGCTATGTAGGGGAATCTTTCCATGATCTGTAATCTCCTAAACTGCACATGGCTGGTAATCGGGAACGCTGCCTCAAAAATATGAGCTTGTTTTAAAACATTGTAAAGTTTTTAAGCTCCCTTAATCTTACCTATCTTGTGTACAGCATTCTTTTTCTGGAATACGAAAGAACCCTTAGGGGTGGGATTTTTAAGGCACTACCAACAAGTAATACAAATAAAAATGTTATTTTATTTTTAATTGTATAGAAAAATTTATAGAATATTAGACAAACTCATGGGCATAAAAATGTCAAATTGTGCACATTGATGATACAGAGATCATATACCCAGGGTAGGGTATAGGATCTCTGTATTATCAATGTGCACAATTTGTCCATGTATTTTTCTATACAATTAAAAGTAAAATAACTTTTTTCTGTATTACTTGTTGGTAGTGCCATAAAAATCTCACCCCTAGAGGTTCTTTCCTATTCCATTTTCCCATGGGATGTGGCACACTTTTGCAAATCTTTTATCAGAAATTCACTGTTTCAGCATTCTTTTTCTGAACATATGTTGTAATTATGAACTATATTCTGTCAGTCGGCAGCACAAGGCAAGCTTGCACACTTGAAGAAACGATGGTGGATATTGCAACTGAATACTAGCCTTGCTCAGCAAAATTTTAGTGCATTGAATTAACTGTATGCTGTAAACATTCCATTCTTGGCCACCAAAGGATACTGAGATATCATTGCTGCAAGCATTTGAATATTATTACTTCTCTGATCTTTGCAAAATAATGCCCAGTTGCTTTTACTGTCACATCGATGTGGACCCCCTATCTCCCTGTGGTGTCCAATGGTCATCTGGTGTGTTATCAGTACCCCACACTGGTTGTTTTTTACTTAACCCTACTAAAAATGCTAGTACTGCCTAATTTTTATATACGGTATATATGGGTAGCTTAAGGCCTTGCACTGTGTTACAAATACAGTCATAGACCATTGTATATGTTGTATTTGATCTCTGTAATTGAAGAACTGCTATATTAGATTGATTGGGGTCATTTAATTTATAATTGTAAAAGACATTTACGTCACATTTAAATTCATATGCTGGGAAGAGCTATCCATCACGTCTACAATTTAATTACCCAAGCCACGTACAGTATATATATATATTCATAGAAAAAAATATCATTTGTTGTGCATCTGATTAGAAATTCTTTGCCTCAGGACATCACAGATTGCCATTCTCACTGGCCTTTGCTTAGAACTACAGAGGTGTCAAGTAGATAACATGTACTCTTTGCTCCTTCTGTTGTGTCCTGGTGTATTCTTATGTTTGCTCAGGGCCTTACCAGGTGGAACCCCTGTGAGCTTTGTTAAAAATGTGGAATGGTGGCTTGTAAAAGCAATGAAGCATGGAGAGTGATCTTGAAGGGGTCAGCAGGGAGAAAAATCATTTACTCTCTTTCTGTTCTGGGCCCAGGAAATGGAGCTCTTACTTTGTTGTTAATTGTGCAGAGCTGTGTTGGAATGCTACACACTGAAAGTCATTAATAATAAAATATGTTTCACTGTTTCTATGTAAATTGGCGAAATATTTTTTTTTTTGAGAGGCACATTTTACTGCACTTGAGTTTGTGCCAGGACACTGATTCAAAAAGTGTGCAGCACAGCAGCCATGAAACTTTATGAGAGTGGCAGTGCCCCCCCCCTCCCCACAAGCAAAAACCCTAAGCTTTTTCCAAGGTTAACTTGTGAGAAATATGGCCCAAAGAGCACCCATTAAAAGAGTCATGTTATTTTACACTTAGGTGTCTATTTACCAACATTTTCACCCAAAATCCACCCACTTTTCACCCAAAATTGACATATTTGTCTGATTGAATCTTTTGAAAAATAGACCATTTAATATATTGATAGTAATTTATTATTATTTGAGAACCAAATAAATATGTGAATCACAAACTGTTTAAATATCTCAAATATAGATGCACCAAATTGTCCAGGCTTCATTGAATCATACATTTCATGAGATTGTAAGCTGTGTGATTATTTGCATAGCAAGTAAATCCACATAAGGAGAATAAAAAAGCAGCATAATTGTGTTGCCTTACATTCATTCTATAATTATACCAGTAAAGTTTCTAAAAAATTAATTACGTCAGATGTCTTTTTTTATATATAATTTTGGACAGAGTTGGAGATTGTTCAAATCCCTGTGAAATCTCATGCCATCTTTGTTCTAATGGGGAGATTTCCCTTCACTTCTTGTCCTGAACACACAACAGAAAGTGAGAAGAAATCTCTCTGAATTGGGTAATCCTTTCTTAGACAGTTATTACCAGGATAAGTGTCCCCATTGGATGATTTCCCCCTATAATCTACCAGTGGGTACACAGGCAGAAAAATAAAGCTTATAGAGGTCCTTAACCCTTCCATACCCTTTACAAATCTGGGAAAACCAATTGGATGTGGATACACTTTAAAGCTGAACTCTTTATCCTTGCATTGAGTCAACTACACAAACTACACAAAATAAAACACATCAGTCATAGGCCTGATGGAGCAAATAATTTGAACATCTCTACCAGTATTTTACAGGCACATATGCTTATAAGAAACAGTAACCATCATGATTTTGAATTATGTGAGAAAATTAGAAATATTAGAGGAAATTCTCATAAGATATCAACACCATGGAAGTACCTGACTAAAGAACCTCTGCACTGCAAGGCCTTTGTACTAACCACTAAACTGGCATGCATTCTTTCACTGTCATATATGCTACAGACCATAGCATTATTATAACACTGTCTCATATATGTTATACATTTATGATATTCAATGAACTAACACACTTTGGAGCACATTTATAAATCAGTGAATGTGACATTCACAAAATAGTTGCTGCAGATGAATCCTCCTGGTGCATGTTTTTTTTTTTTTTTTTTAATTACATGAAATGATTAACCAATTGTATATGTTTGGTGAATATCACATCCATTGCTTTATGAATATCCCCATTTATCTTGGAAGACACAAAAAAGTGCAAAGCCAAAAATATTGGTATTTATATAATATAACATTCTTTATTGCAATTTAAATTTTAGAGCTTCTAAATATGTAATATTTGAATATTTCTGTAAAATACTAAAATAAAAAAAAGTTTAAACAGCAGTAGCCGCAAAGAGAGGGCAGTGTTTTGCAGCAGAGAATACTTATCCTGAACCCTTCTTTTTTTCCGTAGTCCTGCACTTGCCCCTTTGCGTATTTCTGGGACGTTCATTTAAAACTCCATTTGTAGCCAAAACACTAACGTGAATTGAACCAAAGAATTTATCAAAACCAACATAGATCAGAAAACTGCACCAACATAAAACAAATAGGTGCTTTGTTAGCAGCCGAGGATATATGTCCAGTATTGATGTGTTTGTTGTAGGTAATGTTCTAAAATTGGCACAGTCTTTGGATAGACTTTGATTATACATAAATCTGTTGAGTAATGTTGGTTACATCATTAACCTTTATGCTTTTAGAAATGTAACCACTGCTGTAGAATATCTGTGTGTTTGCAGTCTTGCACTCTGATAATGCACAATCTTATTTTTCTTCACATTTCTTTTGTGCGCTGCTTAAAGGAAAACACAGCTGTGCATGATAGAAATGTGTTTATTTTCTCATTAGAAGAGGTAGAAAAAAGATAGTTGAGTTGTAAGGCCAATCATAAAGAAGTACTGAAGAACACCCTTCATATGTTTGCTTAGTGACTTTATGAATGCTGTTCAAACAATCTTTTCAGAGGTATTAGTATGAAAAAAAGATATCTTAGAAGTCAAAGGAAGACAATAGTAATGCATTTATAGGAGCAGCGTTCAAGATAACATTTCTCTAAGTGTTTAGACTGGTTAAATATTAGTGAAGCAGGAATTGAGATAAAACTGATTTAATAGTAGCTGCAAGTCAGATCTTTAATAGGAGAAGAAGAGGTCACAAGACAGCTTTGTTCTCCTAGGTAGTATGTAATCTTGATGTCTCTGGACTCAGTGGAGCGCATTTACTATTGGGAGGAAATTCGCAGGTTCAGTGTAACATAATTTCCACTAAGCAAATGTCTTTCACTTCTCAAGGTGCTCTGGGGCATTCATGTTTTTTGGTCAAATCGGGCACCAATCCAGTGTCTATTGGGCAATTTATGAAAGCATTGAATAGCATACTTGGCAAACAAAACAACTAGTCCCGAAGAAATCTCACTCTTCTCCAGTTTCAGTCTGTCTATACATACACAGATTTTTGGATTCAGTTTAAGTAATACTTGCCCAAAAATTTGATTATCTTTTTATTTTTGAAGTGGTCACATTCTAAAATGATACTAACATATATTTGGTAATCTTGTCATTTGACTTTAGGATGATCAGATGTTTTTGCCAAGAGAAGCAGGTTGGAGATTCGTGGTCCCAATAAGTTTGCCCAGGCATATTTTTTTCTATGCCATATAGTACCACATGGCCTTCGAAACATGGCTAGCTGGGTTAAAAGGGTCAATAAGGGGCTTTTGGAAAATCAAGCCCCTCACTATAAAAGGGAATGCACAGAGCAGTCACAGCACCAGTGTACCGGAAGCTGCTGAATTGATAGGAAAGGGAGGGAAGACAAGCTGTATAGGTAGAGATTAGGGTAATTTAGGAAACTGCACTTTGCTTCTGGTTGCCAACTCTTTGGACAATCATCGCCTAACTGCCTTTTTTTGGCACTTATTATTGGGGGCTTTTTATACTTTCATTTTGATTGTCATATCAATGGCTGTTTTTCTTCTTTTTCTGCTGCAAGGACTTTCTTTAAAAAAAAAAAAAAAAAAAGTGGGCTTTTGTTTCAGAGGTGTTCTTTTGGGTTTTCATTACTTTTGAAGGGCATATTCTTTTTTATTATACGTAGTTTTTTAAGTTTTAGACACTCCAAGTGCATCATTCTTGTTGCTGACTATCCGTTCTTGGACCACTTTGTGGTAACGATTGTGCACCAAAGCATTCACCTTCCTAATGCCATAATATAAATGAAATCCGGGCATTCCATTCTTCTGCCAAAAATACAGAGATGTCTGAACTAAGAGGCATTTTTTAACCTTTTAATATATTGTACTATAAGAAAAAGGAGCTTTACTATACCATCAAACTGTTATGCCACTGGCAAATCCCAGCTATACCTGTTTTAGCTATTTTAGAAACACCTACCTATTGCTTTTAGTTCTGTTGGGACTGCTACATCCACCAGTCAAACTGGACTAAGCAAAGCTACGTCTGAAAGAAAAAGTTTCTACAACCATATATGCACTGCCAGAGTCTGCTCTCTCTAAGGCAAGAAAATTATATTGTTCCATAACACCTAGTATCCCTTGCAGGCATCCCTTAAAGCATGTAATTTAAAGGATTCGATTTTTTTATGTAGCCAGCAAAGCTACATGGAAATGCCCTTTTTGCACTATGTAGTACTTCTTTTTTGCTATTGGTCCCCCGAGGCAGTGCCAACAGCCAGAACTGAATAACAAAATTCCCCCCTTCCCTGCCCTTATAAAGTTAATTGGAGTTCACTGTAAAGTTTACAAAGTTCAAAGTTCATGCAAAATTTGTGAAACCAAAAATTTGTTAACAAACCAAACTTTTACAGATTCACTCCCTAAATCCCTAAAAACTGTCACGTAGCTTGGATTATAAGTTCCTGATCTATCTATTGTTCTTTACAATATATAGAATTTTAATATCTTCAATCTTGTCACTTGATGGTAATTTTTCTTCTGGCTCTTCCAAGTCCCACCTTAGCAAGCTGGGTGCCAAAAGGGCACCCATATGGTCCATAGACACACACAGCGATGGAAAGCCATGCCCCTGCTCCCTCCTCACAGGAGTTTGATTGAAAGCAACAGGGGCCTAAGGTTCCCGCTGCCTCATGGTCTCCTGTGAGACCAGAAAGAGAGGAGAGTGGTGCTGCAGCCCCGCTTGCACTTGAGCAATGAGACTTGGTTAGGGTTAGGGATTGGCGGGTCAGGATAGGTGGTGGGGCATTTTTTACCATAATTTAGGAAATGCATTAAGGTAAAAAATTGTTTGATTTTAGAACCACTTTAATAAGCCTTCCATTTTCTTTTAAAGTATCTAGCTGGTTGTCACTGGTTGGCACCCCTCTGATTGCACTAGTTTTAGCCCATATCTCACAAATGTATTGGTAGATTTGGTTACAAACCAGCTGTCAGACAGGAATCTGTTATTCAGTGAGAAGCTTTGAGAGGAGAAGACCATCTCAACAGTCAGTGGTTTTTCTTTTGGCAGTTTGGCAAACATTGTACATGGTGATTGAAAAGGATCTGCATTGCTGGATGATGTGATTGATGAATTTACATTGAAAGATCCTTGTTCTCATCAACATGGGGACAAGGTGCTTTGCCGAGGAGCCCCCACCATGTTGAGTTCATGTGGTCTGGTATGGTTCAGGAAGGAGGGTGCATGATATTTTTTTTGTTTTTATGCATAGGGTACCCCCTTAAAATACATACCAGACCCTCATCAAGGATAATGGTTCTGGTATGCACTTTGGGGAGGACCTCACGATTTTTGGGCATTCCTCTGTAGGATGCACTACAGTAAAAGTGACATTTTAGAAAATAAATATGACTATATTTGAAGTTTCCCTGCTGGCTTCTTTTTAACAGGATTACCCTCCACCTTCCCCCACAAGTGGTAAAGCTTGAAGCCAAGCTGGCAGAAAAATGTAATTTACCATACATTTTTATACCTTTGCAAATGTCAGTTTTTCTGTAATATATTGTATACATTGCACCACTTCACAGGCATATTTAGAGCAGCCTCTGAGCATGATATTTAAAGATTGGGCATTTTTGATCTTTCACGTTACGCATATTAAAATCACTACTCCCTGCCAAAGGTGTTTTTTTTAAACTTTGTTTTGCATTGGTATATTTCTCCTAGGGCAGTGCCCAGCCCCTATTCCATTTGTTTGACATAGTTACATAGTTGGTAAGGTTGAATAATGTCCATCAATATTTTTTTTAAACTAACGACACTCCCTACTGATACCACTGCTTGTGGAAGGGAGTTCCACATCCTCATTGCTCTGACAGTTATGAACCCTCTACGCAGTTTAAGGTTAAACCGCTTCAATTCCAGTTTAAATGAATGTCTTTTTAAACTCCAGCCCACTAAAAAGTTGTTTCCCTATGCTAGAGTCACCAGTAAGGAATTTGTATATCACTATCATATCTCATCTTAACCACTTTCAGACCGGACCAATTTGCAGCCAAAGGACCAGGCCCCTTTTTGTGATTCGGCACTGAGTCGCTTTAACTGACAATTGCGTGGTCGTGCGACATGGCTCCCAAACAAAATTGACGTCCTTTTTTTCCCACAAATAGAGCTTTCTTTTGGTGGTATTTGATCGCCCCTGCGGTTTTTATTTTTATAAACAAAAAAGAGCGACAATTTTGAAAAAAAACGCATTATTTTTTATTTTTTGCTATAATAAATATCCCCCAAAAATATATAAAAAAAATGTTTTTTCCTCAGTTTAGGCCGATATGTATTCTTCTACATATTTTTGGTAAAAAAAATCGCAATAAGCGATTATTGATTGGTTTGCGCAGAAGTTATAGCGTTTACAAGATAGGGGATAGTTTTATAGCATTTTTATTAATACATTTTTTTTATTAGTAATGGCGGCGATCAGCGATTTTTTTTGTGACTGCGACATTATGGACACATCTGACATTTTTGACACATTTTTGGGACCATTGTCATTTATACAGCAATCAATGCTATTTAAATGCATTGATTCCTGTATAAATGACACTGGCAGTGAAGGGGTTAACCACAAGGGGGCAGTGTAGGGGTTATGTAGGGGTTAAGTATGCCTAGGGGTCTGTTTCTTACTGTGGGGGGGCGTGGCTGTCAGCTAGTGAATGCTGATCTCTGCTCCAATCACAGGGAGCAGAGATCGGCATCACTAGTTGCTAGGCAGAACAGGGAGATGCTGTCTATTTCCGCATCTCCCCGTTCTGCCTTCCCGTGAGACGATCGCGGGTGTCCCCGCGGCGATCGAGTCCGCAGGACCCGCGACCGGCCTCACGGGGGTCTTGACCGGCGCGGGAGCGCGCCGCTCCCGGCGCGCTCCCGATGGCACAGACGGCATTAAGGAGGGACTTATATATACGCCCTCCTGCCTGTCCGTGCCATTCTGCCGACGTATATCGTCGTGCGCGGGGCGGGAAACGGTTAAGCATCTCCTCCCCAGAGAGAATAAGTTTAATGCTTGTAGTCTTTCCCCATAACCGAGTTCCTCTAGTCCCTTTATTATCTTTTTTGCCCTTCACTAGACTCTCTCTATTTCCAGCACATCCTTATTGTAGACTGGTGACCAGAACTGGATGGCATACTCAAGATGTGGCCAGACCAGAGTCTTGTAGAGTGTCAGAATTATCATTTTATCTCTTGAGTAAATCCCTTTTTTAACCGCTTCCCGACCGCCTAACGCCCATATACGTCGGCAAAATGGCACGGGCAGGCAAAATCACGTACCTGTACGTGATCGTGCATGTGCCTGCCTGTGGGTCGCGCGGGTTACGGAGCTGAAGAACAGGGAGAGGTTTGTGTAAACAAACCTCTCCCCGCACTTCCTACTCTGCCTGCCTGTTCCCTGTCATCGGGAAAGCCGATCAATGACGTCAGACGTACAGCCACGCCCCCTACTGTAAAAAAAAAAACACAACACGTCACACTGACTCCTCCCCGCCCCCTAGTGGTTAACTCCTTCACTGCCACTGTCATTTACATAGGAATCAGTGCTATTTAAATAGCACTGATTTCTGTATAAATGACAAATGTCCCAAAAATGTGTCACAAATGTCCGATGTGTCCGCCATAATGTCGCAGTCACAATAAAAATCGCTGATCGCCGCCATTACTAGTAAAAAAAAAAAATATTAATAAAAATGCTATAAAACTATCCCCTATTTTGTAAACGCTATAACTTTTGCGCAAACTAATCAATAATCGCTAATTGCGATTTTTTTTTACCAAAAATATGTAGAAGAATACGTATCGGCCTAAACTATATTTTTTGGGGATAGTTATTATAGCAAAAAGTAAAAAATATTGCATTTTTTTCAAAATTGTCGCTCTATTTTTGTTTATAGCGCAAAAAATAAAAACCGCAGGGGCGATCAAATACCACCAAAAGAAAGCTCTATTTGTGAGAAAAAAAGGACGCCAATTTTGTTTGGGAGCCACGTCGCACGACCGCGCAATTGTCAGTTAAATCGACGCAGTGCCGAATCGCAAAAAGGGGCCTGGTCCTTTGGCTGCCAATTGGTCCGGGGCTGAAGTGGTTAATACAAGGTAATATTCTGCTGGCTTTGCTTGCAGCAGCTTGGCATTACATGCTATTAGGCCCCTTTCACACTGGGGCGTTTTTCAGGCGGTACAGCGCTAAAAATAGCGCCTGTACACCGCCTGAAAAAACCGGCCCCATTCACTCCAGTGTAAAAGCTGGCGGGCTTTCACACTGGAGCGGTGCGCTAGCAGGACGGTAAAAAAAGTCCTGCTAGCAGCATCTTTGGAGCGGTATAGGAGCGGTGTATTCACTGCTCCTATACTGCTCCTACCCATTGATTTCAATGGGACGCCGCGGTAATACCGCGGTAATACCGCGGCAATACCGCCGCAAAGCGCCGCTAAGGGATCTTCTTGTAAGGTTTCCACATCTTGTTGTGAAGTTATTGCCCTGCTTAGCTTTGTACTATCAGCAAATACTGAGATTGAGCTATTTATACCAACCTCTATATAATTTATTAATAAATTAAATAAAATTTGTCCCAGGACAGATCCTTTGGGGAACCCCTCCAGTCCACTGCTCACTATTTATCACTACAACTTTTGGACACTCCCCTGTAACCCTATGGCCCATGCCGACAGACCTAATTTTGTAAAGTAAACATTTACGGGGAACTGTATCAAATGCCTTTGCAAAATCCATATATACAATGTCCACAGACCTTCCTTTATCTAAATGGCAGCTCCCGCCCTCATACAATGTTAACAGATTGGTCTGGCAAGAATGACCCTTTATTAATTCATACTTATTACTACTAATGATACTGTTTTCATCAGCAAATTCTTGGATACAGTATATATCCCTTATAATCCCCTCCAATAATTGATATACTATTGATGTTAGACTGACTGGCCTGTAGTTTCCAGGTATATATTTCAGCCCTTTTTAAACATTGGTACCACTCTCGCTTTTCTCCAATCAGCTGGTACCAATCCAGTCAGCAATCTGTCCATAAAAATTAGGAACAATGGTCTAGCTATAGAAAAAAGGAAGAAAATTCCCCATGGGGAATTTTCTTCCTTTTTTCTATAATCATATACGGGGTGAGCAGCCAGCTCAAATCTATCCATTTGCTCTGCACTTTTTTTTGTATTTTTTACAATTTTTTACAATTTTTTGCCAAAGTTATTGGCAATACTCACGCTTCACCGTGGGTATTTCAATATATGTTTAATTTTTCCATACAATATTCACTTTTCACATAGTGTATATGTCTTAGCGCTACATTTTTTCACCCACATTTCCTTGACTTTGTTTGTTTTGTATGTTAGCTGCTTTTGTATATTGACTTGTCTTCAATAAGGGTAGCGCAGTTTTTTCCATATTTGTATTTTTTACAATGGTCTAGCTATCACCTGACTGGTGTACCTTATGGTCCTGGTGATTTGTTTATGTTAATTTTTTCAAGTCTATTTCTTACACTGGCTTCTGTTAGTCACAAGGGTACATTCTGTGATGCGTTATTAACATTACAGTCTTGGTTACTATATCTCCCCTTTTCCTTTGTGAAAATTGAGGAGAAGAATGCATTTAAAACCGTTGCCTTCTTATTGTCTTTTGTAACCAAATTCCCTTCATCATCTCTTATGGGGCCAATATGCTCTGGCCATGCTTTCTTACTGTTAATAAATCTAAAAAATTTCTTGAGATTTTTTTTCTTCTCTCCTCTGCTATGTGCCTTTCATGGTCTATTTTAGCTGTCCTGAATGCGCTCTTACATGTCTTATGGCATTCCTTGTAGTGTTGTAGTTTTTTTCTCTTTTATATGCATATTTAAGTTATAGTTTAGCCACCTAGGTTTAATCTTAGCTCTTTTATATTTATTGCCCCTTTGGAATGCACTGTATAATACCTCTATTTAATATGTTCTTAAAGCACTCCCATTTTTCCTCAGTGTTCCATGTTCCTAAGATTTTATCCCATTTAATATTGAGTGCAGTTTAAAGAAGTTGGCTCTTTTGAAATTCAGTGTACTTGGATTACCCTTGTGTTTCCTTTACCTGTGATTTATACTGAACGTATTTACCTTGTGATTACTGTTTCCTAAGTTGCCCCATATTTCCACATCCACGATCAGATCTGTATTGTTTGTAATCAGTAGGTCTAGTAATGCTTTATCTCATGTTGGTGCATTCACCAACTGACCCATGAAATTGACAATCTCTTGTCCATGAAAATGTTTAAAACTGATATTAACCAGTTCTCGGCCAGCCTATAAACAATGATTGATTACAATTGTGTTGCTAGCTGTGATTGGTCACAGTGATTACATGGTAAAGACAGGGCCAATCACAGCCCATCTGTACCATGTGATTAGCTGTGGCCAATCACAGCTAATCACAACAAAACACTGAATGAATCAATTTCATTGTTGCTTAAACCAGTGAAATAAAAAAGGGGGGGGGGGATATTTGTACTGTCCTCATGTTTTCAGGACTCAAGAAATGAGAAAAGGATTGTACATCAGGATTGATCAATGTTCAGATATATACTATAGTTTATGGACTCTATACCTTTCCTACAGACTAAATAATATACATGGATTTGGGTTATTTTCACCCACAAATTTAGCAGAATACATGTTGGCCTAAATTTATGAAGAAAGATTATTTATTTGCAACATTTTATAAAAAAATTCAAAAATGTACGGTCTTTTTTCGTTTATTTAGCAAAAAAAAAAAAAAAAAAAAAAACCCCAGTGGGGATTCAATACCATGGAAAGAAAGCTCTGTGTGAAAAAAATATCCAAATTTCATATGGGTACAGTGTTGCATGAAAATTGGCCTGGGCAGGAAGGGGGTAAAAGTGCCTGGTATTCAAGCGGTTAAAGATGTGGTTCCTAATTTGGGTTCATATTAATGTTCAGAACTTCAGAACAGTTTGGCAAACCTCCTGTAAACTATTCAGGACAAGGATTTTCTTCTAAAAAAATAAAACAGTTATATGTACAGCACTCTGTAATGTAGCACAGGATTTGTCAAAATGCATAAAGGAATAAAAAATTATACTATTATTATCCCTATTTTTATTATTTTTTTAACTGCAAATATAGTGTCATCTTTGAATTACAAAATATAGAATCTGATTAAATCATCCAAACTGAGACAAAGCGGGCTCCAACTTAATATTTGTGAGTAATCTGGTATGCCTGCTCTTTACCTGATGGTGGCTTGCTTAGGTTATATGACTCCACTGGGCATTACAAGTCTCATAAATAAGCTTGTCATGCTCATGGTTACAAGGACCAATCCAGGAAATTTAGGATGACATCCCCTGCAGGTTTGAAATGTGACCCATTATTTTCAGTGAAGTGACTTGATTTTTCAAATAAATAAACAAGTATAAGCTTTGAAAAAGTGTTTCCTTTCTAAATTGTTTCACCTTAAAATACAGAAAATGTAAGAATCTTTAGAGTTTGTAGTAATGGTTTTACACATTTAACACGTTTTATACCATGAAAGTCATTCTTGTTTAACATAGTTTGTCTTTTGAATTGTGTATTTTAATTATATTAATTTGTGTTCTTTAAATTGTATGAGAGAATTAACACACTGAGAAAAGGGTCATTATAAAGGACGTTTGTTCACTTACAATTTACGCAGTTTATGGAAGGCCTGGCATTCATGATTATTGAAAGATAATACAAACACTAGGCAGAGTCAGAGGTCAAGTTTAGATTAGTTCTTTTTTTTTTTTTTCCGCTTGAGTAAATGGACTCACACATCACATGAGGTAAGGGTTTTTTAAACATGGCATACATTAGGGTGATTTTTTTTCCATTCATTTTAGTCTTAGATTTGTATATTTTATTTTTATATTTATATATTTTTTTTATAATGCAAATGGGAAAAAAGATCAGAAAATAATTATACAATTAGGATCAATAAAGAAACAATCAGAAAATCAAAAATTCTTATTTTGTTACCGATGTAAGGATATCATTTATTGCATTAATGCAATCATGAAGTAGTCTGGTTGTGTATGGCCACAAACTTTCTGAGTGTAATGACTGTAATGTCAATTGGATGAAATGTTATTGATTTTTATTGTTATAGGTCATTTAGAAGAGATAGGCTTCATGCACACTGGATGTTTTTTTTTCACCCCTGGACACTTTCAAGGGAGGAAAACACAGCTTAAAAAAATCTTGCATGCATGTGTATGCACAAACATGCACGTGTATGCACTTTTGTCACTAATGCATTACATTGGCCAGAATATTAATGCATTCTGGCCCTTATATTACATTAACGTGTAAATGCGCCTAAACCCGTCCAGCATTAATACATGTTTGACATGTTTTCTGCCCAAATGCTCATCTTCTGAATGTGCATGTGATATTTTTTTCTGCCTCTAAATGCTCTTGCCTCTAAACACTTGTAAACGCTTGGACACAAAGGCAAACATAGAGGGGCTTTTAGTGGCAGAAAAAAAAAACATCAAATATCTGTAAAAGCTGTGTTTTTAGCATCCTGTGTGCCAAAGGCCATAAACTAATGCTCTGAAGTCAACTATACAGCCATGATTCAACTGGCACCATGTGTCTTGACCAGTTCTTTTATAAGCCTGAGTGCTAGACCAAGTATTTGTGTTTATACTTATTTATGCATTAATAATGGAGGAGATGCAGACACTAATAATTCCAGTCTAATGGCTCACATTTGGAACATGTTACATGTTACACTCATATTTAGGGTGTAACATGTTCAAGCCCCCCCCCCCCCCCTCACCCCCAGTGCATCTCCTTCCCTGTGACCGAGGATGAGGGTTCCTCTTCCCCACAGCCACTGTCACATTTAAAATCAGCGTGGCTGTGTAGGGCTCTGCCTGTGCAGCTACATAATACATTCACAGCATTTTGTGAATGAATAAACTACAAGAACCCTCTTCCACCATGGCAGATGGTTTGTAGTTTTTAATGGACTACAAGCATGCTGATCAGCATGCTCATTTTCTGTTCACACATCCTCAAGCTTTCCACATGAAAGTCCATACAGAGGTACGGGTAGAAAGCTGGAGGACATATCTGCAGGAACCTGACATTGCATCTGTGATCCACTGATTGCAGGTGCAATGCTTTGTAGGCTCCTGTAGGGAAAAATAATAAATGCACATTTATTATTTTTCCCTTAAAGGTGAAGTTATTGACTAAACTAGATTTTCTAACCTGCCTGATTGATTGTTTCTATGGAAAATGGCCAAGTGAGGGGTGTCTATCTACCTCATAGGCATGAGTTTGTTTGCTTGCTGCAGCTGAAAAGAACTAATCAAGTCATCTCAAGCCCGTGAGCATTTTAAACCTAAACTCCAGTCAAATAGCAAAATACATAGTGGAAACACCTATGTGACAAAGATTTGAAAATCTCTCCTGTCAGCCCTGAGATTTACTTAGTCCTCTCAGAAAGCAGAGACAGACTGATAAACTGAAGTCTCTCTACACACATACAATCAATACAGATTGGTCACACCCTATACCCTGCTTGTGCTTGGACGGAGAAGGAGCATCACCATCACAAATTAGGTCAATACTCTGCTCCTAGCCAGCATGCAATGCACATAACTGACTCTCTGCTACCACTACCTTTCTAAGTATACATTGTACTGTACAAGGAATTAAAAAGGCTTATACCAAGCCAAATTTAGATACTTACACTAGTTGCATTTAAAAATACAACAATACAAAACTGCATTAACTGCTACAGACAGGTAGGCAAGTATGGAAATGCTTTGGAGGATGCTGACTGTAATATACATAAAGAAAAAGAGTTGAGCCCTAAGTAATAAACTGAACTACATAGAGGATTAGAAGCCCAGATAGCAAGCAATTGAGATACAAATTTGAAAATGACTTGCTAAGCTATTGCTAGACTTGCCAGGCTTCACAAGTTTGTTGTACAATTGTAGCAAGTCCGCATAGCATGACTCCAGATCAACTTTCTTTGCAAACATTCTGCAAGTCTGCTGCAAGTTCTGGTTCAGTTATGTTGTGCAATAGGCATCCCACCACAGGGGTCACTGTGACTAAATATTCATACTGCAGACTTGCAGAGCTCTTGCCGTAGACTCTCCACTGCAACTTTGCTCTTGCTTGAGACTCACCACCCAAAATTGCTAAAAATTGGAAAAGTGTCAACTAGAACTTGTGCATGAAGCGCTCTGCAAGTGTACAACTTGCCAGTGAAAATGCGCAACAAGTTTACAGACTTATGCCCTGTACACACGATCGGACTTTCCGATGGAAAATGTGCGATTGGAGCTTGTTGTCGGAAATTCCGACCATGTGTAGGCTCCATCGCACTTTTTCCATCTGAATTTCCGACACACAAAGTTTGAGAGCTGGATCTAAAATTTTCTGATGACAAAATCCTTTGTTAGAAATTCCGATTGTGTGTACACAATTCCAATGCACAAAGTGCCAGACTTGCTTGGAATCAAGCAGAAGAGCAGCACTGGCTATTGAACTTCATTTTTCTCGGCTCGTCGTACATGTTGTACGTCACCGCGTTCTTGACGTTCGGAATTTCTGACCAACTTTGTGTAACCGTGTGTATGCAAGACAAGTTTGAGCCAACATCCGTTGGAAAAAATTGATTTTGTTGTCGGAATGTTCGATCATGTGTACAGGGCATAACAATCCAACACTGACACAAATTTGTGGCACGTTACCCTTGCTCTAAATGTGCTGGTCACTGTGATGGGGTGCTCTAGAAAATATGCTGGTTTATGTACCTGCTAGTCCATGGAGAGATTATTACAATCTAATGTAACCCTGTGTTTAAAATTTAATTATAAAAATTAAACTCTAACAATATTAATATTGGTTGTGTCAGTAAACAGCATGTGTTAGCAGACCATTGATAGCTATTATAAAGAACCCATTTTATTTGCTGTTCAAGCACTCCACTGTTAAAAAAAGGAAAGTATTTTATTATTATTATTATTATTATACAGGATTTATATATAGCGCCAGCAGTTTGCACAGCTCTTTACAACATCAGGGGAGACAGTACAATTACAATACAATTCAATACAGAAGGGATCAGAGGGCCCTGCTCGTTAAAGCTTACAATCTAGAAATTATTATATATTTGCTCACTTCTGAAGTCCACCAGAGTAGAGAAATGTTAGAACATCTATCCGGTTTTAATTGCTGTCTGTGCCCTGGGGAAATTCCCCCCTTTCTATTTGTCCTGGTGACCATTGTCATTGTGACCATGAGCCCAGAAGAAGATGCAAAATCCAATGACTGTTTAAAAGGGTATTTTATCTTACTTTGGGGAGATTTCCTTACATTCTCTTTTATCTCTGAGACAAGTAGTTAAAGGAAATACCCTCTCATTGGAAACAGACAGCAAAAAAACTGACAAAGGTTTTAACCATTCCTACTCTTGGTTAAATCTTGCCTAAATCGTGGCTTGAGATATACTCGATTTAAAATAATATCAAGTCCTTTTTTTTTTTATTCCAGGTCCCATAGGCCAAAGTTAAAAGGCAAGCAGTAGCCAAACAACAAGAAAGAGGAAATGTTCTTTTTTTTTGTGACATGTTGATTACTGGCTTGCTAGCCTTGGGGCGTGAGGGTGAGTCAGGTTAAAAGACCTCTTGCCCCTTTCTGTATTTTTCTCAATGGAGTTCTTGAAACACCATTGTATTTACAGAATAACTTTGCTGCTTCGGATTTACAAAAAAGAAAACCTAAGCTTTTCCTTGTGATGTAACTATACTGGCAAAAAAATAAAGCTGGAAAATTATTATTATTATTTTATATTACTATTATATAGAATTTATATAGTGCCAACAGTTTACGCAGAGCTTTACAATATAAGGCAGACAGTGCAATTACAATAGAAAGAAGAGAACATACAACCCAATAAAGCTTTAATTCTAGTCTTTTTTTTTTTTGAAAACATTTTTTATTGGGATTTTCAACATTATACATATATGTATAAAGTAAATTTAACAACTTTTTCATAACAACGTATTGGGGTTATCAAGTATTACAACATTTAGTGCCTTCAGGAGTGGAAATTCTAGTCTTAATGCTAGGATGAACCGTTAGGTTTTATTGCGGTGTCACCAAGACCTAAGTGAAAGGGAATTCTCTCCAACTTGACAGCAAAACTTATTTTTGTAGATTCAGGGAGAATTAGGTTTTCCAAGTTTTTATTACTGGCCATTTTAGAGATTTTCCCTCACTTCTTATCCTCATGCAGATGTAACTTGGACAAGAAATGAAAGGACAGCCAGAAAACTGACCACGCTCTGCACTCATGCCTAGTGTGGTCAGTTTTTATTAGCAAAGCTGAAGGACTGGCAGGAACACCAGGTGTTTCACAAAAACAAAGACAACAGTGATAACCTTAAAAATATTCTGACTCTTCCACACTCTTTACCCAAATCAAAACTAACATATTTTTTGACTGGCATTATACTGTATATAATGCTTAAAGGGATTGTAAAGCTTTATTTTTTTATTTTTTTAAACAAAAAATGTTATACTTAGCTGCTTTGATCAAAGGTATTTCATAGAGTAGCCCCAATTATCCTCTTCCCAGGTCCCCTGCCTGCGTTCTAGGCTCCTCCTCCTCTGTGTCTGCCCCCATAGCAAGCAGATGTGTGGGCTCGATCCCAAGCCGGGCTGTGTGCATATATCGACACACACATTGTGACTCTGCCCTGCCCCTACTCCCTCCTCACAGGATTTAATTGACAGCAGTAGGAGCCAATAGCTCCTGCTGCTGCTAAGTCTCTTGTGGGAAGTGGGAGAGCGGAGAAGAGCAACTGCACAGATCGAGATCTGGCACAGGTAAGTATAAAGGGCTTTAGAACAATAAAAAAGTTCCACACTCCACCAGTCTCTATAAGGCTAGGTTTACACTGCTGCAGTCAGATTTCTCACAGGAGAATGATGCAGAAAGTGGTGCCCTGTATATACAATAGGATAAATGCAGCATTTAGGATCAATGGAATCCAATAGAAGAAGAATAGGGCAAAAAGAACCCGTGACATCATCAGATAAGACTGGAGACATAAAGAAAAAATGGTTTATTTCATTTTTGTTTGTAAAGTTGTCAGGGTGCTCCAAGGGAGATGGGGGACCCAAGCTCAAATTCAGATTGGATGAACAATATTACTAATTCTGTGGCAGGTATATTAGTCCTCTTAAGTGTACTTCACCTGTATATTTAACCACTTCAATACCAGGCATTTTCACCCCTTCCTGCCCAGGACAATTTTGATCTTTCATTGCTGTTGTAATTTGAATGAAAATTGCGCGGTCATACAACACTGTACCCAAACCAAATTTTTATAATTTTCTTTCCGACAAATAGAGATTTCTTTCGGTTGTATTTGATCACCTCTGTGGTATTTATTTTTTGCTAAACAAATTTAAAAAAAGTTTTCGTTGTTTCTGTTATAAAATTTAGCTTTCTCCTTCACTGACGGGCACTGATGAGTCTGCCCTAATGGGCACTGATGAGGCAGCACTGATGGGCACTGATGAGTTGGCACCGATAAGGTGGCACTGATGGGCACTGATTGGCAACTGATTAGCACATCTGATGGGGCTGTGCTGATAATCAATGTGCTGATTATCAGCACAGACCCCCCTCTCTGACAGGGAGAGCCGCCAATCGGTTCTCCCTGTCAGCACAAACCGAGGAATGCCATTTACCGGCACTTCCTGGTTCTTGCGATGATCAGCTGTGATTGGTCACAGCTGATCATGTGGTAAGAAGCCTCTGTCACGATCGGAGATGCGGCACGTCAGATTGACATGCCGCACTCACGATCGCCACACTGCAGGCCCCGTGGGCACGCACCAGCATGTTACCCTGCTGGACATCATATGATGCCCAGTCAGGATAATGGAACCACTTTCCGGCCGTCATTCTGTTATAGGCCGGGCGGGAAGTGGTTAAAAGGGTTTTTTTTTTTTTACCTGGCAGTGACCGGCCCCCCAGCCCCCCTGTTTTACTTACCTGAGCCCTGGAACTTCACCCGGCGGGGACACGCTGTCCCTCTGCCCAGGGTTCTCTGCTATTCATTGGATAGATTGATAGCAGTGCAGCCATTGGCTCCCGCTGCTGTCAATCAAATCCAATGACGTGGGCTCTGGGGGGCAATGCCGATTCATACATTTTCGGCAGCTATGGACACCAAATGTTGAACTCGGGAGCGTGCCCGCAAGGTTACCCCCCCCAGGAGAGTGCTTCTGCTAGGGGTTTATCTGATGTGGGGAGGAGCTAGCGAGGGACCCCAGAAGACGGTGTTCGGGGCCACTCTGTGCAAAACAAGCTGCGCATTGGAGGTAAGTATGACATGTTTGTTTTTTTATAATTGAAGCATTACAATCACTGTACCTGTTTGCCTGGAGTTCAGCTTTGAAAAAAATAATCTTGTGTTCCATTTCTTTATGTGATGACAAAGACCTACTATTTGCCATGTTTTTAAGGTGCATCACAGTTGTTAGACGTTACCATCACCATAAACCATCCCATTCATTACACAGTCAAATGTCATCATAACAAATATGCTGATTGTTTTATTGGTTGCCAGTTTCCTATAAAATGTTTGGCAATCTTTTATCTCCTTTAATCTTATCTGCGTGCAGTTTTGGGCATTGTCTGGCCATAGTTCATTCACATAGATTTGCAGGATGTTTTCTTTTTTTTTCCACAACATTTATATTTTATTGAGATGTGATAAAAAATAAGGTAGAGACATGTGCCCTAAAATCCACATCATTCAAAATAAAAAAATTTCCATGTACTAGTTTTCATCTCTTTGAAAACAAACAGAAGTTTAGTACAGTATATAAAATAACTGCTAAAAACTGTCTATCAAGTGTTTTCTTTTTTCTTGTAAGTCGATAAGTCAAACGACTGACCAAATAAAAAGTGAGCTGCAATACAATGCATTTCATCACATAATAGTTATTACCAAATCACAGTGAGTAGTGCCTCTCATCTTTTTATACGATAATGACCAGCAGATAGATGATAATTGAGTAACTTCAGCATCGTTTTAATTTGCTCACAATATATTAAAGGAGATCTATGGTCATGGCATACAGTTTCATTTTATAACATCAGCATTGTAATAGCAATACAAACAATAATTATTTTTGATAATTTCATAAATGCTTACTTGATAAATCTCCTTTAAGCTCCATTCACACCTGATTTCAAATCGCTGCAAAACACATGATGCATTTGCAATGCCATTACTTTTTAATGGCACCCCAATCACGCTGCAATTGTCGCACTGTAAATCGCGCTGCAATCACAACACATGACCCTTGTCGCTCAAAAGGGAATATGAGCTTATTTTGGGCCACAGCATTACGTGTTGCAATTGCAGCATGATTTACCGTGTGACAGTCGCAGCAAAATAGCATGATTGGGGTACAATTAAGAAGTAATGACATCGCAAATGCGGGCGCTACTCACGTATGCGCTCGCTTCTGCGCACAAGCTCGTCGGGACAGGGCGCTTTAAAAAAAAAATTTTGTTTTTCTTATTTATTTTTCTTGATTTTATTTATTTTTACACTGTTTTTAAAAAAAAATTGAATTGGCTCACTTTTATTCCTATTACAAGGAATGTAAACATCCCTTGTAATAGAAAAAAACATGACAGGTCCTCTTAAATATGAGATCTGGGGTCAAAAAGTCCTCAGATCTCATATTTGGACTTCAATGAAAAAAAAAAAAAAAATGTCATTTAAAAAAAATGACATTTATAAATTTCTCTTTAAGACGTATGGGCGGAAGTGACGTTTTTGACGTCGCTTCCGCCCTCCTATGGTATAGAGATGAGTGGCGGCCATCTTAGCGTCACTCATCTCTATGCACAGGCAGGGAACGGACCCGATCGCCTCCGCCGCTGCCGACGGCTCCGGTAAGCGGCGGAAGTCGAGGGAGAGCGAAGTAATGACATCGCAAATGCCTCCGTTTTGCAGTGATTTGAAATAGCGGACGGAATCGATATGATCACTGCAAAACTGCAAAACGATCAGGTGTGAGTGGAGCCTTAATGCTGTGAGTGTTGACTGTCTACTGGCCATCTCTTATCACAACTTCCTGGATTCCCTGTATGCTTTGCTGTGTCTTCTGAAACTCCTCCTCTCAGCACCTCTGTAGTTAAGACGGCAGACTCTGTGAAATGTGTTACACGGTGGTGCATATTCACAGGGCATTTTGCAAATGTGTAATAGAATAAAATGAAAGTTATTGCGTGGGATTCTTCAAAAGTACTTTTTCAAACTTCAAGATTGTTCAGATAAATAAGAGTTTTTGACCATATAAACACTTTAAGTGATCGTTTCCTTAAAGAGGAGCTCCAGGCTCCACCCCTCCTCCCCAAAAAAATAAATAAAGAGTCAGCAGCTACAAATACTGTAGCTGCTGACTTTAAATATTACGGCACTTACCTGTCCAGGCATCCAGCGGAGTCCTCAATTGGCTATCGGGTGCTGGTGCCGCCATCCTGACTAAGAGAAACCGGCAGTGAAGCCTTGCTGCGTCACAGCCAGTTTCCCACTGTGCATGTGTGAAGCGCACTGCGCTGTGTGAATGGGCCACAGTCTTCTGGGACCCGTGAACTTCCGACTCAGTTCGCCGCAGTGAACTGAGCCAGAAGTGGGAGTGGGTAATTGTCAAAACCAGGTACCTGCTCCCCCCCCCCCCCCCAAACGGTGCAAACAAGGAGGCAGATGAGCAGAGCTTCCCCTTTTGGGTGGAGCTTTCACCTGTAATTAAGCAGATTTAAATGTGGTGCCAAATCATAAAAATTATAAAAAAAAAGAAGTTAGAAACAACCAAAAAAACAACTTTGTCTTGATGTTCCAATGCCACCATGTCAAAACACTCCAGCAGTTACCATGGTCTAGTTTGACCAGCTGAAAAGCATGACCTTCAGCCTGAAAACCTTGTTAAAATATCTTTAATTGTTTTCTAACTATTAATTGTGCATTGCTACTCACCAAACTGCATATTATTATTGGGTATCAAGATATCCTAAGTACCAAATGATAAAGGTATTACAAATTAAGCTCTATTTTTATGCCACCTATAATCAGGTTGGAATTAAAAGAAACCTAGTGATGACTTTTAAAGATTCTGCAAGTGAACCTTAACCAATATCCTAAGGCTACAATGTTCTACTGAAAAATATTAAGGGTGAACTGGCCAGTACGAATAAGAGTCAATTGACAGAATGTATGGGTCATTAATTTTGTGTCCTTTGTTTTGTCAGTTTGTTCTGTACCGGCTGCCAGAGAAAGTAAAAGCAGTCAGGCTGAAAATTGTCTGAGCTATAGCTTGTTTCCCCACCCAGTATGCACTGACCCACGGGAGTGGATTCTAGGTCAGCAGACCTTCATTTCCCTTCCAAATTGTTCCAGCAACTCTCATCATAGATATGGTTTTGATAATGCAATAGAACATGTTACCTCCATGTGGGATAGAAAACTCTGTTTACTATGAAAACATGCACAGAATTCTAATATTCCAACTTTGATAGATAGCCATACTTTGTATGATCTCTTTTTGATTCAACACTTAAACTTCATAATATGTTTGGGTGAGGTCCCTGCGACTTCTTAAGCACAAATTTATATAAGAGCAGGGACTGATGTGAATGTACTGAATATAGAGTACTGCATAAATTGTTAGTGTGATATAAATATTTGTATTCAATAAATAATAAATACATTAATGAATCTGCTGTATGTATGAACAGGAAACATATAAGTGCCCTGTTGTGAGTGTAATGCAAGTATCTCAATGCTTTTCTTAAAGTGTTACTAAACCCGCAACAGTAAAATCAGTCTGTATATGAAGTAAACCATGCTTGTTATACTCACTGTGGCAACTAAGGGCTTGATCCTCTGCATTGTGTAAAAAGGCTGTGTGATCCAGTCTTCTCTGATCCTCCGCTTCTTCCACAGTCCCCAGTCCATCTGCTGATAGTACAGAGCCTCGGGGGCACTCTGCGCATGCTCAGTTTGGTGTGTATTGCTAGAGAGGTTTTTTTTTTTTTTTTTTTTGAGGGTGCATATGATCAGCACAAGGCCAATCAGCACTCTCCAGATAGAAGGGCCAAGGGTCATGCAGCCTCATAGGACAGTCAGAGGAGAATGAAAACTCCTCCTACAAGCTTTAACCAGTATTTTGGAAGACACTGACAGAAGTCACAAGACTGCTATATACTAGTGCTGATAAGAAAAGGTATTTAGCAATTTATATTTAGTAAAATAATTGCATTTCCATATTCTGTGTACTGTGGGAGATCAGATATAGTGAATGCAGGGTCCTGGGTTTAGTAACACTTTAAGTACACTGAGTTTCTCCCACAATTGTAACTAAATCAGTTGTAGTGTTTTATAATCAATGTTTGTATGTGGTCAGCATAACCTAAAATGATTGCTGCTTTACAGTGTCTCTTGTCCATTCATTACCTGATTCAAGCTTGAGGTGATTGTAGCTATATTATGTAGCTATATATGTAGCCCTCTGATTCCTCTTGTACCAAATTGTTATGTAACTGTAATGTCTGCCTTTATTTTGTTAAGCGCTGCGCAAACTGTTGGCGCTATATAAATCCTTTATAATAATAATAATAATAATAATTAAAATGTTTAATGTTAGTGCAAAAATAAAAAAAATCACTGACAGTTGTTTTACCTGATTCAAGAAACTGTCAAAGTTTGACAGCTTTCCTTTTGATACAGTTACCACCATTCTCCATAACTTTCTTTTGAGTTCACTTTCAATCCAGTTGCAGTGCATGCACTACTTTTGCTGTGGTGCATTATGATTTCAGCCCATTCAAAATGAATGAGCTGAAATCGCACTGCACAGAACTACATGTTAATTGCACAAAAAAATGCAGCACAATCTTGTGAAATTCACATGCAGTTCCTAATGTGAATGGGCCCATCTGTGAAAGGGATTTCCTATCACTTTTTGTTCCAGTGACAATGGTCACCAGGACAAATATAAGGTTTGAATTACTACGGAGACCCAGATGTCAATAAAAACACAATGCGAGTTTTAACTCTTACCTACACTAAACACAACGTATAAAAAATGTTGACACATGTGCCATGCAAATATGATTCTGTATAGAAAAGGAAGCTATCCCTCATTGGTTACTGTGATTTTATGATATGTTGGAAAAATCTGTGCAAGTTTTGTACGTCCTCCATGGGATGACCATATGTCCTCAGTGAAATTATAGGCCAACAAATAAAAAAAAGGATCCTTATTGGAACCTACTGCTGCTCAGTTTGCATTCTGGGAAGTTAAGTGGCAATCATTAAAGGAGATGTCAAGTACCCGATTAACGCTGAATTGACAAGAGGGCTTCCCTTACACTTCTTGTCCTGTTTTTCCGGAGATGAAGACAGGGTATAACGGGGCACAGAGTGGCATGGGTGCCTGTAGAAGATCCATGTCAGGGAATCTGGCAGCAGATGCAAAGCTGAAGACAATGCAACAGGCAGACTGGTAGCTAGCAGATGCAGGATCTCAAATGCATGGTCAGACAGACAGGAGTCCGCAACAATTGGGTGGCAAGAGTGCAGATTCAAAAACCAGGAGAAGAGTCAAAGCCAGACCAGGGTCAATATTAAGCAGGCAGTGGAGGTATCGGAACAGCAAACAGAAGCCAAGGTCAGAGTCACACACTGGAGTCAGCAACAGAGGTTCAAGAACAAGCCAAGTCAAAAAGCCAGGTCTGGACATAGAAGTTCTCAGGATCAAGTGACAGACAGAAGGAGTGGACGGCCACTCAACAATAATTCAGATTCCTGTATGGCTTTAAGTAGGCCACTGGATGCCAAAGTCCAGCAAACATGCATGTGCTTGTGTAGATGAGCGCAGGGTCCTAACTACCTGCACAGTTTTATGGGCCAATCTGAGTGCATGTGCTTTCCTTTGCGCATGGGATCAAGCATCGGACTGAGCATGAGTTTGAGCAGGGTTTTTCTTACAGTAAGAAAAGTAAGGGGCTATTTTATGACCTGAAACAAACATGAATTAGAAAGTAAGTGTAAAGTCAGAACTCCAAATCTGAATACTTATCCCAGGTTAGTGATCCAAGGGGTATTGAAGCCATTAAAAGTCATGACAGCCAGGCAACTAGAACTAGAATTCAGCCGTGGTAGCCACCATATTCTCTTAGCACGGCTTTCCATGAAAAAGGAACTGAACTCTGTAAGCTTTCCCACAAAAAAAGGCAGACGGGGCAAAAAGAGTATTATTATTATTATTATACAGGATTTATATGGCACCAACAGTTTGCACAACGCCTTACAATATAAAGGGAGACAGTACGGTTGCAATACAATAAAGTACAACAGGGTTAAGAGGGTCCTGCTCATGAGAGCTGACAATCTAATAGGGTGGGGCAAGTTCAGGTACAAAAGGTAATGACTGTGGGGTATGAGACAATGGAAGATTAAAAAAAGTTCAGTTGTTAATTCGAGGGGGGAGGGCGGGTAGGCTTCCCATAAGAGAAGACTTGTAACCAATATGGTCTTCCTGCAGCTGTTCTTTTGCTGTTACTGACTTGTTCTGCTCTGTGTCTCTGCGTGGAGGTGGCCATCTTGGTAAAGGCAGCACTGTACTTCCTAATGTAAGAGCCTCCAGCAAGGAGAACAATAAGCAGCATAGTAGTGACATCAACAAATCTGATTGCAATTTTCTGAGACTGGCAGTCATAGGCAGCAAAGCCTTAATTCTCACGTTGCAGATATGTGGCTATTGTCACGTTTACACATACCTTGTAGATGATCCCGATAATGCAGAGGAATGCCTCTCTTACATATCTGACTCGCGGCCCCTGGTAGAGCAGACAGGAGGCTCAGGAGTGCAGAGTGGTATGAGTGCCTGGGGGGATTGCTGTTAGTTTGCTGGCGTTCCTGATGACACAGTGATGAGCACCAACAAGATGGGAACTCCGGATAGTAGGCAGGCTGGAACTGGATCAGCTTATATCTGGACACCACACACAGGAATGCAGCGATTGGTTAACAGCAGATAGGCACCGAGGGATATGGAGCACAGGCAGGTATAGACAGGCAGGAGATACTGGAGCAGATGCAGCAGCAGAGGCAGGGTCAGAGTACAGGCTGGGTTGGTAACAGGTGGACAGCGTGGTAATCAGACAAGCAGGTAGGATCAAGGTCAAAGACAAGCCAGGGTCAGGTGCAGGCAAAAGGCACTAAGAGTCAGAGGTGAGTCGGGTCAAACACAGGAATAGGTCACAGATGCCAGGTACAGGGAGCAGGGGTCATGAGGAGCTGCAGATCAGACAGCAATGATCCTGTTTACAAGCCTGATTTAAATAGTCAGTTTGGCACCGAGAATCGAATGCATGCGCACAGGCACTCGCAAATGTGCACCAGCTTGCACAGCAATAGGATTTCTTCTGCGGTGAACTTCCTGACAGCTATCAAGGCTGTGAGTACAGGAGTGCCTAGGCACCTTCACATCGAGAAATGCACTGCTATTTTCCAGATAGAATGTCACACAAATGTAATTTTTTCAGGGCACTGATAAGGCACAATTAACATTTCTAAATGTTGCCTATAAGATTGCAATGCTTCACTTTTTGAATTTGCTAATGTTACAGAATACCTTGCATGGGGATCCACAGCCCAATCTAAATCATTCTAAATGATCTGTCTATCTCTATTGTGCATATACTGGTTATTCTTTTGTATGGTACAACAAAAAAATGTGATCTTTGGCTGTTCTCCAAATAACCACAGATCATTTATATGTTCAGCAGTCTATTGCTGCCAGCTTCAACGATATTTTCTCTTGTGCTTTCTAGATATAGTCTTTTAAACCTGTCAAAGTGCAGAGTGAAAGCATCAGTTCAGTAACTTTGTCCAGCTGTCAAATGTTCTCACAATCTCAGTGGTTTCACAATTTGAGATCAGACAATTTATAAAATGCTGGAAAAATATTGGCCTACATTACAGGTTATAATTGTATGCAAAGTCTGTGTAGTAATCAGTCTTTACAAATACATTGAATAATTAATTAAATAAATTATCTCACCCTAAAGACAACCTCTGCGTTGCCTGTACAGGGCAATCAATGGCTTTGTTTCAATATCATCCTCCCTTGCAGCACATACGTTTGTTTTACTCCCCCACATTTCTATTCAATCACAAGATGAAGGAAGCCCCATTCAAGCTTCAAATCACTCTAGTCAGAGCTTACACAGGACTGAAAACTCTCTTCCCACCTGCATGTGACAGCACTGGACCAATCAAAAGGCACCAGCAGTTTCATCAAGGTAAAGGGGTAAAGCTGGCCATAGATGGTTAGTTATTTTGTTTTCGTTCAGCCAGAGGGTTTAACAATAAAGCTAACAGATTCCACACAAATGAGGTGAATAGAGGAATCCCCCCAGCTACGACAATATTTTCTGATGCACTGATCAGCGGTTGTAGATCGAGAAAGGTTTACAACATGTCCCTTTAGCAAAACTCGGTCAGCAATCAACATGGAGGACCAAAGACTGACCAAAAATGACCTGTTCCCTGCTGAACTGTCTGAATTTTGATTAGGGTATGGCCAGCTATCCGTGTAAAGAACATGCTCCTCCATACTTGGAAGTGAAGGAACTTTCTCCTTCTAGGTGGATAATGGGAGGGGCAGGGGAGCAACAGAAAGGTGAGTGGATAATGTTGGGAAGAGGGCATTAATGTACATTGTTATTTTGCCCTGCATGGGGAAAGCACAGATCTGCTTTAAAGGCTAAGTTAACCTTTAAAAAAATAAAAAAAATAAATGTACATTTTGTGTAGGTAAAACATGTGCACTTATTATTTTTTTTCTAAGGAGCCTGAAGAGCCCCGGACAGCCATACTATTTTTAAGTTGTGAGAGGATCTGGGGACTGGAGCACAGTAACATGTTACATGTTACACATTATAGACGGGTGTAACATGTAACAGGTTACAAAAGGTAAACCTGTCCTTTAGGTCAAAGATTCATACAAACATTTCCAAAATCTTTTTTTTAATATTGCAATGCTTTTCATATATTAGATTTTATTTTAATAAATCTTTTTATTTCATACACCAGTGGGGCTTAATATTTAAAATCGATTAGAGAAAAGGTGGACAGCTAGCAATTTTATTTTATATTTATGAATGCCAGCAATCACAGTATATTTTAGAAGACTTTCAATTTTTTTTTCTATTGTTATAAGTTAAGCTGTCATTGAGTGTTGTGTTTGACAGTTAATAACTGTAAAATATATCATTTTAATAAGGGAAGAAAAAGCTCCTTTTTTGCTAAACTATTTTGTTGCTATCTATGTAACAGATACTAAGACAGAATACATTAACAAGAATGTTCCATTCCTTCAATAAAGAAATACTTTTATATAGGAAAATGTCTTGGCAGACAAACTGAGACTGCCAGATGGAATAGTTTGTGCCACATAAATTATAAGCTGTTGTGATTTTTTTTTTCTTCATTCTGGTGTCCTAAAGTTCCATCTGTCTGCCTTTACTAATAAATATCTGATCATATTATTGCAGAGGTAAACTTTTCCATGTGTAATAAGGAACTACTAAGCTGGAATTGCCAGTTGCTATATAATAGAAGAATTTGAGTCACACCAATTCTGTTTACATCTCACAGATTAAGGAAGAGCCCAAATTAAAATAAACCTATCAACATTGGGAATTTTATTCTTAATAGTATTGGACTTTTTTTTTTTTTTTAAAGAGTGCTAGCCATAGCCAGGCTTTTAAAGGAATCAGAAGATTCATATCCCAAAAGGATATGGTAAAAAAGGACTAAAGGCAAACAAAAGGAATAATTTGCATGGCTCCACTCACTTTCCTGAAATGAGGAATAATTTACTTACATTTGGTATATGTGATATAATGAGATGTGAACATCTTCTGTTCCTAGAAAAATCTACAGTGACATGTGGAGGCTTATGAGAACTTTACATTTCCACCACTTATGTAGCTTTACTTATTTGCTGCATTTCACCTAATTTTGCACTTTAGTAAATTGGCCTTGCTGCCCCAATGCTTGCACTGTAATATAGTTGGCTTGGATACGTGTGCACCATGCTCAAGCTTCTTAAAAAATGCATTTAACACTTACATGCCAGCAATCACGGAATGTTTTAGAATATTTTCAATTTTTTTTTCTATTGTTATAAGTTAAGCTGTCATTGAGTGTTGTGTTTAAATAAAACCATAAAACCGCAGTCTAGCCAGATGAAGGTGACAATGTCTAAGTTGTTTGCTAAAGCTAAACATTTACAGTATTTTCTTCTAGTAACATTTTAAACTATGTCACTTTCCCTCCACCATTTTAGAAGGTGTGATAGTGGAGCCATTAAATTGAATATATGGATATTACCTTGTAGGTCTATGATAAAATACAAAACTATTGATATCTAATGATACATCTTGTGTGATATCCAGTAAGCCAGTGTTGAATGGCAGACTGAGACACTTTTGCGTTTTAAATTCATTTTACAATTGCTTTATACTCAGTCATGGAAAATAAGTGTTATTTTTCACTTGTTATTTTCACTTTTTCAGAGACCAGGCTATAAACTGCATACAAGCTGTAATGAGTCAGACCTCAACATTGCTATGTGCTTAGAATCTGCAGATAATTGTTCAACATGACTGCCTTAGTACATTTACTAATATGCTGCTAGATTTACTAAATTCATTACATTGTCCGGGTGCTGCATTACCGGATGTGAAAATCCTTCTTTGATCTGATAGACGATATTGCAAATATAATTTCATACACAATTATACATTTATTGATGGGTAGCCTTTTAGCAGATATTCAGTACTGTGCAAAAGTTTTAGGCAGGTGCGAAAATATGCTGTAAATGAAGAATGCTTTCAGAAATAGATGTGTAAATAGTTTATTTTTTATCAATTAACAAAATGGAAAGTAAATGAACAGAAGAGAAATCCAAATCAAATCAATATTTGGTGGGATCACCCTTTGTCTTCAAAACAGCATTGGTTCCTCTAGTTGCACACAGTTCTTGAAGGAACTCGACAGGTAGGTTGTTCCAAAAATCTTGGAGAAATAACTACAGATCTTTTGTGGATGTAGGCTGCCTCAAATTGTCTCTTCATATAATCCCAGACAGACTCAATTATGTTGAGATCAGGGCTCTGTGGGGGCCAAACAATCACTTCCAGGACTCCTTGTTCTTATTTACACTGAAAATAGTTCTTAATGATATTAGTTGTATGTTTGGGATTGATGTCCTGCTGCAGAATAAATCTGGGGCCAATCACACTCCTCCCTGATGTATAACATTATGGATAAGTCTGTCAGTATCTGCCTGTATGTTGATCCTGACCAATTCTCCAAGTCCATTTGCAGAAATGCAGCCCCAAACTTGCAAGGAATGTCCACCATGTTGCACTTTTGCCTGCAGACACTCATTATTGTACTGCTCTCCAGCCCTTCAGTGAACAAACTGCCTCCTGCTACAGCCAAATGTTTCAATTTTGGCTTATCAGTCCAGAGCACCTGCTGCCATTTTTCTACACCCCAGTTCCTATCTTTTCATGCATAGTTTAGTCGTTTAGCCTTGTTTCCACATTGGAGGTATGGCTTTTTGATTGCAATTCTTCTATGAAGGCCGCTTCTGGCCAGACAATAGATGGATGTACCTGTGTCTGCCAGTTCTGTGCTGATGGAACTGCTGGACATCTTCTGATGTGGAAGAGAAGTAGGTATGATGTGTCTTTCATCTGCAGCATTAAGTTTCCTTGTCCGACCACTGTGTTTATGGTTCTCAACATTGCCATTTCTTTGTACTTCAAAAGAGCTTGAAACACACATCTTGAAAGCCCAGTCTGCTGTAAAATCTTTGCCTAGGAGAGACCTTGCTGATGCAATATAAAGTAAGTACCTTGTGTCTTGTTGCTGTACTCAGTCTTGCCATGGTGTATGACCTGTGACATGAAACTGTCTAACACAACCTCACCTTAGTAGAAGAGTTTGGCAGTTCCTTACCCAGTTTTAAGCATCATACGCAGCTGTTTCTGTTTTAGTTAATGACATATGAAATGAATGAAGATGAAGACGATCATTAGCACCTGATTGGTATAATTGGTTAATCATACATCTGACCTGCAAATGTGCAAGTGTAAGAATTGATGGTGGTTTGAAGCCAAATGGTAGTCACGCCAAATATTGGTTTGGTTTACATTTTTCTTCTGTTTGATCACCTTGCATTTTGTAAATTGATAAAAATAGACAATTAAAATATAATTTTTGAAAGCATTCTTACTTTACAGCATTTTTTTACACTTGCCTAAAACGTTTGCACAGTACTGAATATAAGATAGATATTGCTTATTCCCGTAGCTCTGCTTATGAGACTTAAGGATGGGGATGTCCCAGGATAACCATTTTCCTCTGTACCACCAAACACCTCTGCATAGAAACCAGCATGCTTGCATTGACTTCAGCTGGAATTTTTATTTTACGAGCAAGTGTAATACATTACTTAATTTTTTAACTTGATTTACCTTGATTCTGAAAAGTCTTCTTGTCTAGTGTAAGGTAAATGTCCCAAAATGATGTGAGTAAAATGGTCTTTAATGGGATACCCATCATTGACAATATCTGCATAACATGTTCCCACTATATTTGCATATACAGTATTTATCTTCTGAATCCAAAAAAACTTTCAGATTACTTGGTTTCCAACCACATTGGCATTACGGTGTAAGGAATAGTAAGTAAGGAAATTATATGGTTTGTCCCTTTGGGCAAGAACTCATGCATCAATATGCTATGCAGAAAGAAACAATATTTTATCTATGCTAAATAAACTGGGAAAAGCTATCTGTGCAGTCTTCTATATGTGTGATAATATAAAAAAATGAATAGGCAAGTTGCCAGCTAAACACCGCAGTCATTTCACTACACCCCCTGAACAACAATCTAAAACAAAAATGTGTAGCGTAACTTTAAATAAGAAATTTGCACTCAGCAGTACATAAACATAAATAATGTTTGAAAATGTCCCAAAAAAATAATAGATAGCAACAGTCCAACATCCCAATTTGACTTCTGACAGCAGTGTAAAAATGCGATCCTTCTTGAAACTTCCATACATCAGCAATCCTGCAGTGACACCAGTGCTCTCCACTACATGACAATGCAATCGCTTACCTCCACAGTTTGACCTCTTACCATAAAGTGAGGTCAAACAGCGCTTTTTCGCTCTTTCTCAGTGCTGATACATGGAAAAGGAACCGAAAGGAGTTACCCCGAAACAGGAAACCTGAGGCAGAGATAATGGCATGAGCCTAAATAGGAACATTAGCAGAATTAAAAGAAAGAAGCTCTATACAGAGTAAGTGAATGAATCAGGGGCTGAAAGTGCTTGAAAACCAAAGGTTTAATATCACTGGATTGTTTTGTGGCCTAGTATTAACCAAAAGTTTCTAGGTCTTGTTGTTTTATGAAAGCAATGAGTCGGCATGAAACGTGTACAATTTTCTAACTGTGCAATCCATGATCATGGGATTGTCATTGTATACTGTACATTGCAATGGCTCTCCAGCTTCTTAGGCCAGCATTAGAAAACCATCACACCATCCATATTATAGGCTCTTTACAAAAAATAGCAAAAAATCGTTCACTCTTTATAAACACAGCTGTCTGCACATACCTCCTATAGAGGTAGACAGTTACTGATGTCCAGGAAGATCAATGAACTACACAGTGAAAGATGGTACTTTTAGTTCATTCATTCACAGAACCACTGTCACAATAAGGGATCAGGTGGGGGGGCAGGCAGGTTGTCAGGTAGATCCTGCCAGTAACAATCGCCCTGTGACTTCCGCTGCTCGCTCGCCCGCGCTTGTGCGTGTGCGTGCGCGCGCTCGTGCAATAATTCTGTGCACTCTGCTACTCAACAAAGTCCGTTCTTTGCTAATTATGGATTCCACCCATCCTTCCTTCCCAGCTCCATCCCTGAATACTCTGTGCCAGTGGTCCTGGAAACAATCTATTTTTTTTCTGTTAACAATCAGTTACTACAGAAGACCATGGCAAAATCCCAGGAGCACTATAAGGAAGTGTTCGATAGGAAGAAACGGGGTGAACCGGTACTTGAACCTGGAAATCTTGTGTGGCTGTCCACCGTGAATCTAAAACTGACTTGTCCCTCCAGGAAGTTGGGTCCCAAATTCTTGGGGCCTTTTCCGGTGAAAAGGAAAGTTAATGAGGTGGCTTACGAGCTGGAACTCCCAGATTCTCTCAAGATCCACCCTGTTTTTCACGTTTCCTTGTTGAAACCCGTGGCCCCTAACCCTTTTCCTGATCGGAACTCGAATCCCCCGGATCCTGTCTTAGTGGATGGTGAAGAAGAATTCGAAATTAAAGCTATTTTGGATTGTAGGAAAAGGAATAATCGTGCCCAATTCTTGATCAAGTGGAAGGGGTATGGCCCAGAAGAGAACTCCTGGGAGCCTATTGGCGCCAGACGGGCTATTTAGTTCTAATGGCCACACTGGGATCTTGCTGCCTGATCTACAGCGTGTGAGTGTTCTGATCCTGAAAACCTGTTTCCTGTGATTACCTTACCCGGCTTGTCTCCGACCACCCCCATTATCTGCCTGCACCTGACTTCGGCCTGTCTGACTACCCTTCTGCCTGATCCTTTGGTACCTCTGCTGTCTGCCCGATTACCAACCCGGCTTGTCTGACTTCCCTGCTCTGGTTTCCTGGTTCCTGGTTCCTGACCCCTGTCTGCGGTCCAGTTCCAGTCTGAGGTCCTGCTCTGGTGTCCTGGTTCCTGATCCGTCTGCTATCCAGTTCCAGTCTGAGGTCCTGCTCTGGTGTCCTGGCTCCTGATCCGTCTGCGGTCCAGTTCCAGTCTGAAGTCCTGCTCTGGTGTCCTGGTGCCTGGCTCCTGCTGCCAATCTGCTATCCAGTTCCAGTCTGCTGTTGATCCTGCCAGGCGCTCGTGCCACTCCTGACTCTTGTGCTTCCTGTATACCCTTCCAGGGCCCTCGAGTCGGAGCCGCAAGAGAGGTCACTCCCTGCAGGTCGGGCTTGCCCACTAGGTACGAGACACAGGTGTTCTAGTAACATGTTACATATTACATCCTGAATATGTGGGGTAATATTCAGGGTGTAACATGTTATTAGAGCACCTGCCTCCACCCCAATCTGATCCCCTATTGGAAAATCCCATTAAGTGTATATTAATTGGTTTGTGTGAAATTTATAGCGTCTACAAACTATGATATACATACTCAAATTTACGCAGCTATGCCGCTATACTGGTAATGGCAATGACCAGTGACTTACAGCGGCACTGTGATAGTTTGGTGGGCAATCTGATGCTAACAGACCATCGCTGTGAAGTACACTAACTAACTGACACTGACATCAATAGTGACACTAAAACAGTGATCTGATATACTGTAATTATGTACACTGTCACTGTAGTAATGAAACTGGCTGGGAAGGGGTTAAAATCAAGGGGCAATAAAGAGGTTAAATGTGTGCCTAACAAGTGTAATACATGCTGCTTTTACTAGGAGATCTGGCAGTTTTTTCTCCCTGCTTCGCAGGACTCTGTGCTGTTATTGGGCACAGTGGCTCAGCAGGTCTCAGCCAAAAATTATTGACTGACACCTGCTAAAAAAAATCACGCTGTGTCCAACCACAGCGTAGGTCAACGGAGGGCACGCACATGCATGCCTCAAACCTCAAAGCAACCCGGCAAAGTTTTTTTACATTGCTGAGCCTGTAGCTGCTGTGACCGAGCAGGAAGTAGTATAAAAAATTGCCTTTAATATTACTTTAATCTCATTCCCAATTCTCTACCACATATCATATTTTGCTGTGTGAGAGTACAATGGGCCCCCCACCGGTGCCTGTGTGCCTGTCACATATTGCGCACATGGATGGTATGCCACCAGTGTGTCTGAGCCCTTACTGCTAGGATCACTTCTTTGGTGTGTTAAAATTTAATTTACATTTGCTATTTTATTGGGATTATTACAAAAGAGATTTGTATCATCTTTCTTATTATACTCTTTAGTTATGTAAAAATGTATCAGAATCATGCAATTTTATACCATAAAAAAACACAAAATAACAGTTTTTGTTGTTATTATATAGCGTTTTGCTTAGTTTACCATGATTATGCAATTATGAATCTTTTTTGAAATTATACAGACAATCAGGTATTGGTACAAAGTACCCTGTAACAGATTTTAGACAGTAAAATTAATTGAGTCACTACACGTTGAGCTTATTAAATAACCCTGAGTTCATTTCTAAAGGGTTGTGATATCTTAAAGCGGCTTTTCAGTCATTTTTTCAACTTCCCATCTATTAAATCTTCTGCCCTTGTTGTTTTAACTTTGGATAGTAAAAATTTATTTTTCTGCCAGTAAATACCTTATACAGCCTACTTCCTGTTTCTTGTCTGGTCATTAGCCTAGGCTTATGAAATCATGCACAGCTCTCTCTCTCTCTCTCATAAGAGTTTGCCAGGAAATGAGGGGGGTGAGCCATAAGAGGGCCAATGAGAGCTGCAGAGCTGGAGGTGTGTCTGTGTAAATCCAGGAAGTGAACAGGCAGCAGCTTCAGCTGCCCACAATTAAAATGGTTGCAGCCAGACTTAGTGGAGGGAGATTTCGGCAGCATATCTGGCAAGTACAGAATCACAGTATATATAAAATATAATATGCAAAGTGGTTGGAGGGAAGCTTCAAAATGGCAAAGATGTTTTTATTACAAATTATGTGAGCAGACGGCAGTTTCCTCTTTAAAATCTGTCATTCTACTCAATTCTTGTAAAGTTTTTTTGACTTTACTGACGTTAACTGTTTAAATCGTCCTGATATAGTGCTACCTGTCATTATAAGTGGTGATTGGCTAGCAAAGCCAACTTAGCATCAATGACTAAGTCAGGTTCTCTTTATTCAGCTAGTGGATGTTAGAAGAAGTTCCCTGGCTTGGTTTAAAACTTTACTTGCCTTCAATTTATATGTTCATATAGTACACTTTTCCTTCCTTAGCTTTGTTTAGCTGCTTTTGGCCGGTTGCAATTGTGCTTGCTTTCAACAGTTGTCAACATTAAGTTGTTTCTTTTGCTGAAACGAGTTTATTGATATAAGAGAAAATGATTGCTTTTCAGGCTAGTAAATTCTTCATTACACGTTTAAATGTCCAGCCACAGACATTATATTCGATTTTGCATTTGCCACGATTTATGCAGTGACATGTGAGAAACTTAGTGTTGTGATTTTCCTGCTTCTAATGGTGAATTAAGAGCCCACATAACCTGAAGGGTTCACATGGACAGGATCCCCACTGTTTAGGTGCAAAGGTCTTACAAAAATTTAGTGAGTGAGAAGCAGAACAAAGATCTGTACGTGGAAAAAAAAACTCCTGGATAGCCTGTGGCTGAGAAGCTGATTGGGACAGGTAGGCACAGTTGGGTGCGGGATAATGAGGCACATGGCAAATGTGATGTACAGATGTTAAGCCAACTGTAGCTCAAGGTCTAGGCACTGCGCATGCCACAGCACCGTGCCTCAAGGCTACGACTACACCAGAACATTTGGAGCAGTAAACTTCAACGACATTAGGTTCAAATTAATCCATTACTACAGAGCTGTGAACTGCTGGTTGCTTATTTCGGAATTACTTTGCCTGAGGGCGAAATGTTTAGGCCCATTTTAATGCAAGCTCATGGCTTGCAGACCAGATTAAGAGGAGAAGGGGAAATTAGAGCTGTTCGGAAAACGATTGAGGTGCACATTTCTGGTTAAAGTGTATGAAAACGGATTGCATATTTCACGGGGTAGGCCTGGTCTCTGGCTGACCACCTGCTGTGACTGAAATGCCACACGTTCTAATGAATGCAGCTTTGCAGAAACCTTGTAAATACTTAAAGCCAGCAAAAGAGAAAAAGACAGACAAAGGCATTTTTTTTATATATGGAAAATAAGAGTTCTTTGCTTAACCCGGTCCAACCTGTTTAATTGATTTGTTAGTTAAAAGCTGCGAGCAGAATGTTGAATGTTTTCACTTTTAGCGACTACCATTTGAAACTTTATGGGATTCCTGGTTGACAAGTAGCCTACTAAAATTTCAAAACACATTAAAAGGATTAGGTAATCAGGTCAAGGCTGTTTTCCTTGGTTATATCCCTTATTACCACAGTGGTCCTGACAGACCTATTTAAAAAGCCCTGTGGTCCCGGGTAAAAATATATTCTGAAACAAGATCATTTTTTGCTATTTTATTTTTACTTTTTTTTTTTTTTTTTTCTGGATAGATAGGTTTTATTAAATCATGAACATTTTCTTGATGTCTTAGTGCATTAAACAGGCAATGCGTTCTTGAATTTAGAATAGCTAGATTTACATGTCCAAATCATTCAAATGTCACTGAAAATGTCTTAAATGCTTATCATAATCTTTCATTGCTGTACCAAATTGCCCTAAAACCGAGGTACAAAAATCAAGAGGTATAATAATTTCACATGTAGGGATTGGTTATGTAAAGCTTTGCCAGAACTGAAAACTTTATGCTGCTTTCTAATGTACTCTTAGATTTTGGGGAGAGTAAAAAAAAAAAAAATCTAACTTGATTGAGGATTGGAGCAAGCGCAGGTTTGTTAAGCAACTGTAAAATGTATGCACTTTAGTAAATCACTCCTGAACTCCCACTGTGGACCTCCTAAATATAAGCTGCCTAGAAAAACGGACAGCATCCAAAAAAGTAAGGCATCAGAAAAAGGGGGAAGGAACCATCAATGCAGCATTTTAGGGGGAAAATGACAGAGCATTTTAACAGACGCACACTTTATTAATTTCTCCGAAGAAGGTGTTATTTCATGAATCTGTCAACTTCCAATCTGTCCCTTTTAGAAAAGTCCTAGCACCTTTCAAACTATATCCTGCATCAAGCTACAACAGCTAGGCCTTTCATTTAAAAGATATGCCATGCCCCTAATATGACTTTAAAATATCTTGCTACCAATGATGCTAAAAAAAAAAGCTGATAAAAGGCATTTATTTGCAGTGCCCTATATTGTAAATTATCTTTTTTCAACGGTTTCAAAAACAGCATCTTTACAAAAAATGATATTGCCCTTATACTGTACATTAGCACATACATTATAATTACCATTAACCTCCCTGGCGATATGATCATGTCAGATTTTTGAATCTCGGTACATTGTTTTGCATAAAAATTTGGCGTTTTATATTGTAGGCCTGTAATTCTTAGGAATAACACACTTAAATCCAAACAAGACTCTAGTAGACATCCCGGGTATGATAAAGTTTGAAACACAAAATCATAAATTTTATATAATATAACAGATAACTTTATTTATTTATAAAAAATAATAATATAATAATAATAAAATGAATTTCCCCACAATTCACTATCGCTCAATTCTGCAAGTGTTCTAATTTACTATCGCTGTTTTCTAGCTGGTCTAAAACCATTTTTGACGTAAAGAGACACTCTTTGGTTGCCATGGACAATATCAAGTCTCCAGGCAAAAAGAAAAGTATATATAATATAAAAGTGCATGCAGGCCACTGGACAAAGCACTAGGGACAAAAGGGAGGTGAAATTACTTGATACAGTAATGTAATCTATAAGATCACAGTGTACTGTATGTGTTATGTTTTTTGTACTTTTTAAATATGCCGCCGGGCTCCGCCCCCATGCGGCATGACACTCGCAGGGAACGAAGCCCGGAACACAGAGCATCGAGCGGATGATCCGGTGGAGGACACAGCAGGGGGACATCGCAGGATCCTGGTGACAAGGTAAGGATGCTGTACCAGGATTCTGCAATGCAATCCCAAGGGTGGCTTGGGGTTACCTCTGATGGTACTGAGATTTAACCCCGAGCCAAACTTGAGATTACCGCCAGGAGGGTTAATCATTAATAAAAGAAAATGTATCAAACAAGTGAGCTAGTAGACCTTTTATTTCCTTTGCCGCCAGGGCTGATGCAAGGATTTTGACACCCTGAGTAAAACCTAATTTTGCTCAGGGTTTCATCATTGGCTCCACCCCTGACTCCACCCCTTTGTCCTGCCCATGTGACAGGATGCGGCGCTATACAGGAAGCATCGGCTCTGCTTCCTCTAGTGCTGGCTCCAGTGCTGCACTGCACCTCTAATTACACTACCGGTCAGACGGAGCAGCTGCCTGAGACTGAGTTAGTTACATGCTGCAGTCTGCAGAGTATGCAGATGCGGAGGGAAACCAGCGGCCGGGCTAGTTTGCCTAGTGGTAGCACCGGCCCTGCCTGCTGCCCCCTGACACTACTACTAAAGCTGGCCTAAAGCAATGACTGGCTGCATTTCAATCCATGTGTGACCATGCCATGCCTATTTGACAGAAGTTGATGGTTAGATGGACTTTTGTCGAATAGGCTTTTTGGGAAATTGTTCTCAAACAGACAGCTGCAGCCGCTGATCAGTGTACTCTGAAAGCAGAGTCTCACTGTCAGAATACAATGTCTTAGCAGTGACGATTCCTCTATACACCTCACTTGTGTGGATTAGACATGTGCAGTTTTCATTTTTTTTGGAAGTCGGATGTATTTGAATTTCAGAATTACAAAAGTACCGAATTTAAACAAATCTGAAATAACGGAAAAAAAAATTTGGACGGAATTCAAATAGTTTTCAAATTCAAATTCGAAAAGATTTTGAATTCAAATAGTTTTCCGATTTCCAAAGACAATAAAATAGAATAGAAAATAAAGGAATATAATAGAAAAAATATAACAGAAATTAAAAGAATAGAATATAATAGAGTAAAACAGAAAAAAATAGAGAATAAAAGAATAGAAAAAAATAATAGAATAGACTATAATAGAATAGAAGAGAATATAATTAAAAAAACAATAGAATAGAATCAGTTCGAATTTGAATAGAATAGAAAATAATAAACTAGAATAGAATGGAAAATAACAGAATAGCATAAAAAAAACAGCAGAATAGAATAGAAAGAACATAACCATCTTCCAAAATTAGAATTTTGAATATACAAAATTTAAATTTGAATAGAAAAGAATATAGTAGAATCAAATAGGATAGAATAGAAAAGCATTGCATAGAATACAAAATAAAATAATAGAATAGAAAAGAATAGAATAAACAAATAGAAAAAGAATACAATTAAAAAAACAATAGAATAGAATAGAAAGAATATAACCATTTCCCAAAATTCAAATAGAATCAATTTGAATATAATGCAAATGAATAGATTAGAATAGGAAGATAGTTATATTCTTTATATTCTATTCTGTTGTTTTTTTCTATACTATTCTGTTATTTTCTATTCTATTCTAATCTATTATGTTCGATTCTATTCAAATTTCTATTCTATTATATTGTTTGTTTTTTATCTATATTCTTTTCTATTCTATTATTTTCTATTTATGGTTATATTCTTTCTATTTTATTATTTTCTTTTTGTATTCTATTGTATTCTATTTGTTTTTATTCTATTCTATTCCTTTCTATTCTGTTCTTTTATTTTCTATTCTATTTTGTTCTGTTTTACTCTATTATATTGAATACTCTATTATTGTATTTTCTATTTTTTGTCTTTATTATATTTATTTCTATTTTATTCCATTATTTGGAAATTGGAAAATGATTCAAATTCAAAAACCTTTCGAATCGAAGACTATTCGAAAATTATTCGAATCTTTTCGAATTCCGAAAATTAGAATCGGTTTGAATACGAATAATTGAAACAAAATCTGAAAACGAAACAAATTTAACTAAATGAATTAATGTAAATAACAAATCAAAACGAAACACATTTTTTCGTTCTGCACATGTCTAATGTGGATGGAGGAATCCATAATTTTTTTTTCAACCTTCTGGCTGATAGAACAAAGCAAGTAATCTATGGTCAGCTGTACTGTTATGGCTTGATGCAGGATTAAGCATAAAAGGTTTTTAGGTACTGTTTGAAATGTTGAAATTACTATCTACAGCCTACTAAAGATTTCTTTATTAAACAAGAGCACACTTTTTTCTAGTTGTTCATGTTCACAGTCCTCCATCTCCATCAGGAATGTGCAAGGAACAAGCACACTCATATAAATACAGGGTGTGCCCTTCTTCATACCACATTGGAAGTACAGGCTGTCTCTTCTACTTTCCATTGTCTCCTCTAGATTTCCATTTCTTTTCCTGTACATGTGTATATGTCAACCGCTGCTGTTTCTCTGTACTTTCCAGACTGTAAAATTATTATTATTATTAACCACAGGCTTTTCTGAAAAAATCAACCACTAACGAGCAGCAACCTACCAGTTCATTTTTATTTTATCACAAAGGAGCAAGTATTTTTATAATTGTCTTCTTTATGTATTTGACTTAAATGAACTGAGTGTTGCAAGTGTGTAGAGTGCTGCAGATATTGCTAAAAGGGCAGCCATAGACCTAAGGGAGTGAATGGACAGGCAGGCACAACTTGACTTCCTTTGGGCCCATGTCTTAGCTGGCCTCGCCATACACACCAAGATAATACTCTTTGCCAATGCAGGATACCTATGCAGGAAAAAAGAAAACCAAGGTAACTCTGTAAATATATATTTAAAATATATTACATTAGTAATATTTTTTGTACAATCTTGTATTAACTACTTGCTACCCAGGCCAATTCTGACACTTTGTTCATGTTAAAATCATACATTTTTTGATAGAAAATTACTCAGAACCCCCAAACATTATATATATATATATATATATATATATATATATATATATATATATATATATGTTTTTTTTAGCAGAGACCCTAGGGATTAAAATGGTGGCCGTTGCAACTTTTTATCTTGAACGGTATTTGCGCAGTCATTTCTCAAACACGTTTTTTTGGAAAAAAATCTTTTTCATGCATTAAAAAAAGAAAAACAGTAAAGTTAGACCATTTCTTTTGCATAATGTGAAAGATGATGTTACGCCAAGTAAATAGATACCTAACATGTCACGCTTTGAAATTGCGCACACTTTGAATGTGTCTCCAAACTTTAGTACTTCAAAATCCCCATAGGCGACTCTTTAAATTTTTTTACAGGTTACCAGTTACAGAGGAGGTCTAGCACTAGAATTATTGCTCTCGCTCTAACGTTCAGATGATACTTCACATGTGTGGTTTGAACGTCGTTTACATATGTGGGTGCGACCTACGTATGCGTTCGCTTCTGCACGCAAACACACAGGGACAGGGGCGCTTTAAAATTATTATTATTTTTTTATTGTTTATTTGACTTTTATTTTTCTATTTTTACACTTTCTTTTTACTTTTTTTTTTGATAAATTTTATTCCTATTACAAGGAATGTAAACATACCCTGTAATAGGAATTGTGCGTCCTCTTTACAGCGAGATCTGGGGTCAGTAAGTCCCCAGATCTTGCCTCTAGTCTGATAAAAAAAAAATGATGGCGGCAGCATTAATTCAAAAGCAGAGCCCGGGCGTGATGTCATTACATCGCGCCCGGCCTCTGAAAGGTCATAGAGACGTCCGTGGGCCATCTAGCCCGCCAGATTCTCTATGTTAAACTTCTGGCATGGACCGATTCCCTCTCGCTGATCATACGGGCTAACCAGGAAAAGCACTGGAGGGCAGCGGGAGGGGAGGGTCGTCCCCTCCTGCTGCCTGTAAGAACGATCAAGTTGCTGAACATCTGAATGAAGCCTGTAGCTGCAGGCTTCATTCAGATATCCCCACTCAAATTTGATGACGTTGTTGGGCGTGAAGTGGTTAAATAATTAATAACAATCCCAAATAATTTCTCTCATATGACTGCAGCAGAAACTGTTAAGCTTAAACATTTTATTCCTCTATAAACAAAAGAATTACACATTTTAAAGTTTTAAGGGCTGATAAAATAAAATAAAATAGGGAACTAACGAAAGATAAAAAAGTTTTGGAAAAATGGTAACTGAACTACAAAAAACAAAAAAAAATAACAAAAAAAAACCCCACTTTTTTCTTAGCGACAGTTAAACAAGTTCTTCGTGGCTGCTGTCACAGCTTATTTCTGTTTAATGCAGCACGCCAGCCTTTATTATGAAAGATAGCGGCCACGCAGAGCATCTATATCCTGAGACAAGACATTTCACAGTTGTTTAGTTGTAGGTCCCACATGGAAGCGTTCTGGCATTCCAAAGCTACGTGGAATTACCGATGTTATGATTAGAGGGGTAATAGAAGCTATAAAGGCTTTGAGGTATTTATTTTGACAATCACAAGAGACATGGCTGCGAGTTGTCGCATTTGTGCTGAGAGAATGGGTGGGAAGCCCAGCTGAGAATAGTTTAAAAAGCAAAAGTTAAATAAATGAGAGTGATCGAACAGAATAAAGTGCAGTTTTTTTTTTCTTTCTGCTTTACTTCTTAGAATGATGATAAATGATAGCAGAAAGGAGAAGATAACCTAGCATGAGAGTAGGATCAGCAAGGCCAAATACTGGAACTCCCAGCTGACTGCCCCATACACTGCAGCCTCTGTTCGTGTTTATTTTTTCTGCTCACTCTTGGTTTCGTCAATCAGTATGATAGACGATAACTCCTGACTAAAGCAGCCTGCGTTCTGCTCTCTCACGGTGGGTAGCATGTTGTGGTTGGCGCCATGTAGTCGGAGGATCTCCCGCATCAGAAGCATCAAGGGATGAGGTACTGTGCAGTCTTCCAGCAGCGGAGTCCTCCGAGGATAGCAAGCAGTGGTGTTATCAGCAAACAGAGGTTTTGCCAAGTAACTGACCGCACATTAGTAGTGTTGTCTAACTATAGTCTAGGGGGCCTGTGCCGAAGACACACACATGCACTTTTCCTTCAATCACAGCTAACCCTTTTTTTTTGCTAAAAAAGAAGGCATACAGTAATTTCCAGAAGTCGCCCTATGACATGATTGTAATGAGGCAAGACACTAAACTATGCTTTAGAATTTCCCTTTACCTTCAGTACATTTCCACATTAATCTGAAAGCACAAACCAATTAAGTATTCCACTGCATTCCTCACTAGACAATGAGGTGATTCAATACTTGATAAATAAACAGATCATCAGATAAAGTGAAATTTCCTGGTCCACAGTCACAGATCATTGGTGCTGTTTATCTGCCTGTTTGTACAGTCTTTAAACATCAACCTCTTTTAAAGGAAGCAGTTGCTCAATATTTAATATTGATATGCAGATTATACTCACATTGCTGCAACATGTTTTTTTTTTACGGCCTACACCAAGGGTTTTTCAAAAAAAGTCTTACAATATAATAAAGAGGTTGTATCCCTAAAAAAAAAAAAAAAAAAGAGATCCTGTTCCCTTATAGCAAATTAAACAGCACAGTGCTGGTGCTGTCGACCCTGTCCCTCTCTAAGCTGTAAAAAAAACCTGGTTGATCCTGCTTGTTCCTGTGTCCTCCTGTGTGTGCTGACCACTGTAATTATGGCTGCTGATCCTTGATTACTGTGGTCAGTTATGTGACTCTGTCATCCTGCTGCTCGCCTCTCTCCTCCTCTCCTCCTTCCCCCTCCCTCCCTGTCAGCTCCTTTGTGTGTGTGAGTCATCTCCGCCCCCTCCTGCTGCTATTAGTAGCTGGCAGTAGAGGTAAAGAAATATTACTTTCAGCCCCTCTGTGTAAATGTTTTTATAAAATGATGCCTGTAAATTCCTTATGTGATATCTTTTTTGGCCAGTCACGTGACATCCAGCCGCTCTCCTCCCCCATGTAAGGGCTACACCAGGAAGGGCTGAGCAGCCAGCACAGTGGTCACATGAGCTCCCAGGCTGACGTCAGAGGGGGATCTCGGCACCTCCCACTGTAGCCCTTAGATCGGAGGAGGAGAGCGGCTGGAGGTAACCTGACCGGCCATAAAAGATATGAGATAAGGTATTTACAGGCATCATTTTATAAAAACATTTACACAGTGTAGTATAGATTGATAGAACAGAGGGGCTGGCAGATATTTTTCTTTACCTTCACAACCACTTTAAAGTTAAAGTGAAATTCTGCTTCCAAAAATGTAAAATATATGTTTCAAGACCACACAAATCAGCTTTCATTAGTCAGGCTACATAAAACGGCTTAAGCTGGTGTTGCTGTTTCTTGTTCCTGAGGGTTATTGTATATATTTGCCATTTTCATCATGTTATGAAGTAATATAGTAAGATACCCCAAAATTGCATCCGTGACTAGATAGTGGGTGCTGTGGTGACCAGAAGAATGGCACTATAAAAAATGGATAGTATGTCACTTACACACCAGTCCTTTATTTAATGCAACTTTAGTGCAACTTTTTTTTGATGATTTTACAATAAAAATGTATTATACTGTAATGAAGCACTAGTGTGCTGTGACATACTATTACTCTCTGATATAAAATAAAACACAAATTAGGCTTTTCTGATAAAGAAATGCCATGGAGTGAACAAACTACAGTAACCCTCAGACGCCAATCAACTTTTATTTTTTATCAAGAGACTACAGCATATCTATGAGTTATTGCTCTTTGCACATAGTGAGTGCAAGTTTTACTTATTAAGGAACAGAAAGATTTATATTGCCCCATCAGCTATCTTTACCTGTATTTTTTAAAATCTAACTCTTCAGCTTGAGAGTAAGGGATGAGAGGTCCCCTGAAATCAGACAATTGAGATTGAGAACATAACTCTAATGCCCCGTACACACGGTCAGATTTTCCGATGGAAAATGTCCTATCGGACCATGTTGTCGGAAATTCCGACCGTGTGTGGGCTCCATCGGACTTTTTCCGTCTGAATTTCCGACGGAAAAAGTTTGAGATCCTGCTCTCAAATTTTCCGACAACAAAGTCTTATCAGACTTTTTCCGATCGTGTGTAGCGAATTCCGACGGACAAAGTGCCACGCATGCTCAGATCACATTACAAGACCAAAGCTATTGGCTACTAGCCTCTACTTAGTCCCAGTCGTACGCAACGAACGTCACCACGTTCAGGATGATCGGATTTTCCGACAACTTTGTCCGACCGTGTGTATGCAACACCAGTGTCGGACAAAATCCGTCGGGAAAAAATCCGACGGATTTTGTGGTCGGAATTTTCGACCGTGTGTACGGGGCATAATAGTGTATGACCAGCCCTAAAACTGCATGGATACACCCAGTGCCAGGACAAGGTCATCCAGCGCCCAGGACAAAGATGCCAAACTGCGCCCCACCCCCATTTATGATGTGCAAGCTTAGGGGATCCTATGCCCAGCAGTCTCCGGCTTGTCAAAATCACTATCGCTGCAACTACTCCTGTCAGCCTTGGAGGAAGGAAGGTGGCACCATACCTACAGTAAACCATTGCGCCCAGGGCAGCTGTCCCTTTCCGCTCACCCCTTGTCCCAGCCCTGGGTACACCTAAAACCTGCCCTTGAAAAGTATAACAAGCAACACAATGTGGATGAATAAATAAAGCAGTAGAACATGTTTACTTTCCAAGGAAATTTTTACTTTAATGAATGTGGTGAAAAATCACTTTGCAAAGATTTCCAAACGCATGCAAGGAAAATGAAAAGAATTGTGATTGGATAATTGAAGTCAGCACAGCTTCACCTCATTCAGTAAGGTAACTGAAAATTCCCTTGCCTGGCAAAAATGTACTTGGCAAAGTAAACATGCTTTACTCCTTTATTAAATCAGTCATAATGTTTTGTTGGCAGGGTGCTGTCCCTGGTGGCTATGCTACTTTAGGTGGCATATATAGAAACCCAGTCCTGTCTACAAAATTACCATAAGAATGCAAACAAAACTACATGCACATACTGTACCTAACTGAACAATACAGCGTATACGTTACAAAAGCGTATTATTATGTTTTCATTTTTTTTTTTACTTTCCTAAATTCTCATAAATAAAAAAATTACACACTTGAGCCAAAAGGTAGGATACATCTTTGCTTGTTTTCTACTATATAAATAATGTTTAAATAATGCTCAAAAAAAAATACCTATGAGAATAGTATCTATATGAAAACTAATATGCTTCTGTGCAAAACTAAGTTTTTTTTTCCTAAATGAAGGATGCAAAGATGTGAAATATTAAACAAAAACAACCAGATTTATTGTGATCTAGACACACACAGAAAAAGCAAGCATTTTATTGGCTGCTGTGCATTAAATATTCTCTACAGTATATGAAGAGTTATCACAACATTAAGAGGTAGCAATAATATTAAAGTTGCATGAATATAAGGTTTGTGGACAACTTTCCAACTCAAACACAGTGAAAGCTGAAAAAACTACATCAGTTAGCTTTTCTGTTTTTCTTCTCACCTACTCCAGCAAGTAAATAGATTGGTTTAGTGATGAAGAATTAATGGAAGAGATGATGGCTGTGAACTACCACAATTTTCACTCTGTCTAATTATGCTACCTCCAGTTCCTATAGCCTGGTCTGTTTCTAGTTATCCTGCCAAGTTTCTCATTGATGGAGGGGGTCTTTTTCATTCTACTTGGCCTCCCAGCCTCTGTAACCTCTGATTTCCTCTTTTTTTTTTACTTTGAGACATAATTTATTCCCTTTGAGGGAAATAGCTAAAGTGTATGGAACTGCCTGCCATATATATTCACAGCATATCATTAGTGCTATTTTAATAGATCATTTTGCTTATCAAAATATTGATGCTGTACTATAAGCTAAAGGCAGTTTAGGGCTGTTGATAGAACTGAATCTATTAATAAAAAGCAGACAAGGTTCTTAAAGTAATACCAAGACTGTTACATTTCAGACAATTTCTATTGCTTTATATAGTGTAACACCTGCAGCAAGTTTTAACTGCTGGTGCCTGAAATAAGGCAGACCCTCCGAGAAACAGCATTACAATTGGATAAAAATTGTTTTACTTACTGTTGTCTCTCTTAAGAGGGTGATAAAGAATATTAAGCGTCATACCACTACGTGATTATTGCATCTCCATTTTGATGTAGTTTTGTACAAGAGAGAAGTTGATGTTTTTATTTATTTACTCTTTTTTTAAAAGCTACCAAAACCTCTATTTGAATACATTTTTGTAGTGGCTTTAAGAAAGTTTATTTTATAAAATTACCCAGAAAATTGAATTACATGCATTTCATAGACATCTGTGAACCTACAGCTCATGTATTATGATTTTAGTTTTGCATTCTTTCATTCATGAGACATATAATGTTGTTCACTCTTGGTTTCACTATATAAACATTGGGGTATATACACTTAAATTTACCATCAAGGTGGTTTCTGTTTTAAAAATAACATGGAAGGAATGTTGAATTGTTATAGGACAAATTCAAACAATGTAGAAATCCCTTGTTTTTCAAATAAATCTTGCCTATACCAAGAAGGCATAGGCAGCCCAATGGTCAATTATATATAAATCTATACCTATAAAAGAGGAGAGAATATAATTTCCTTTCCCGGCAGCCTGTGTACTGAAATGCCACTGTTTTACTGGTCCTCTACTGCATGTGTAATGGAGGCTTCTACTCTATAGAGGGTGCTCTTCCTCTGCTGTACACTTCTACTAGCTTCTACTAGCTACACGTCTTTTCATTCTTAAGTACCATGGGGTAAGAGACCTTCCATGGCACACAGGATCCAACTGCTTCCGCCAGACACAGGGAACTAACATTTTTCCCAGGTGAACTAAGCTGCACATTATCTCACCCATACAGAGGATATTCTCCACAATCCAAACTCAGCTCTCAGAGACATAGAGGGGTCCACTTTACCAGGTGATGTCTACAGACACAGAGACCAACTGTCCCAAGTCACACAGGGGTTTATTTACTATAGCTGTAGAGTGTGCAGTTCTGCATAGAAGCCAATCAGCTTCCATTTTTTAACAGTTTAATTTAACAAGCTGAATTTAGAAGCTGATTGGCTACCATGCCCAACTGTACCAGATGTTGCACTGTCCAGTTTTAATAAATCAACCCCATAGTCTCTTCAGTGTACAAACCAACACCTACAAGCTGCACCAAGCAGAAACTGAGAAATGCCAGAGGCTAACCTCTCAAGTCTCAGCCCATACTTCAGTAGACATGGTATTGAAAAAACATGATGTTTTGATCTGATATTTAGCCATCTTTAAGAAAGAGGGAGTTATGCTATATCACTGCATTTTAAAGCTTACTCTCTAAACCTCAATTTAGCCTAACAAGGAACAATGTCTCTTCTTTGACATTCTAGGTCTGCCCCCAGATGAGGCAGCCATTAGGGAAAACCCTAAATCTCAAAGCACTCACAAAAGGGAAGACCCTAAATCTCACAGCACTCATATGTCTCAGGCTGTGTCATTTCACTAGGAAGTGAATTTGTTCCTATACTGCACAACAACAAGTTAACATCTCCTGTAGGATGAACATGATCTTCTAATCTCATATTTAGCACCCTTTAACTACTCTGATAACTTCTCACCCTCTTCCAGTCCAGGCCATTTTTCAGCTTTTAGCACTGAACAACAATTACTTAATCATGCAGCACAATACCCAAATGGAATTTCTATAATTGTTTGAGACAGAGTTTCTTTTGGTGGAATTTACTCAGCACTGAGTTTTTTTATTTTTTGCTATGTCAAAACCAATGTACTGCAATGGTCACCTCTCTATGAGTGCTTAGTGTAGCGTCTCCTATAGCAGTCCCATTTCCTATAAGCTAAGAAAGCCATGGCTGCCTCCAAGAATGCCATGTTCACTAGTCATGAAGTACAGGAGGCTGAACAAATGAAGAACAAGAGTTTATGTGATTCCAGGAGTGCAGTTGTCTACAGGGGATGGCTGAGACTGGTGTCTCACAGGAATGTAGTCAGAGAGACGTACAGAAGGGTCAGTTCAGGTGCAGGCAGAGAAATGGTTAGCAAGCATGAAAAAGAATCAGTCTAAGCAATAGGCAGAAATGTGATCAATGAACAGGCCAGAATTGGTACAGGTAGCAGTCAGAGGCAACACTGTAACTAGTGTGACTGTGATTAGGGACACTGTGACTGTTGTGGCAGTAAAAATGGACATCGTAGCTGGTGTTGCTGAGATCAGGGATACTGCGACTGGTGTGGCAGTGACCACGGACACTGTAACTGGTGTGGTGGTGATCAGGGACAAAACGATTGGTGTTGCAGTGATATAAGTCACTGTAACTGGTGTTGTGGTAATTAAGAACAATATGACTGGTTTGGTGGTGATCAGAGACATTTTAACTGGTGTAGTGGTGATCAGGGACATTTTAACTGATGAAGCAGTGATCAGGCAAAATATCCCTGGTGTGGCGGTTATCAGGGAAAATTTGACTGTTGTGAAGGTAATTAGGGACACTGTAACTGATGTGGTGGTGATCAGGGACAATGTGCCTGGTGTGGCGATGATGATCTGGGACAATGTGACTGGTGTGGCGATGATCTGGGACAATATGACTGGTGTGGTGGTTATCATGGACAATGTGAGTGGTGCGGTAGTGATTATCAACACTGTGAGTGGGTGGCAGTAATTAGAGACAATATGAGTGGTGTGGCAGTGATCAGGGACACGGTAACTGGTGTGGCAGTGATCAGGGACACTGTAACTGATGTGGTGGTGATCCCAGACACTATAACAGGTCTGTAATCCCAGACAGTGTAACTGGTGTGACGGTTATCACAGACACCAAAACTGGCTGTAATCACGGATACTATAGCTAGTGTGGCTGTGATCAGACACTGTAATTGGTGTGCCGGTGATCAGGAACAATATGACTGGTGTGGCAGTGATCACAGACACTGTAACTGGTGTGCCAGTGATCAGGGACATTGTAACTGGTGTGGTGGTGATTAGGGTCAATATGACTGGTGTGGTGGTGATCAGGAACACTTTCACTGGTGTGACAGTGATCATGGACACTGAGACTGATGTGGCAGTGATCAGGAGCACTGTAACTGGGGAGGCGGTGATCAGCCACAATATGACTGGTGTGGCGATGATCAGGGTCAATTATGTATCTACACAGGGGGATAGTTTTTAAAAATGTTTGTTTTGTCAATAAAGGACTCGTTAAAAATTGCCCACTTTATTTTTCTACACTACACTGTATTTTTCTGGTGAATGAGTAGGGGTATCACATAGGGGGAGGTGGGATCTGGGGGCCCCATTGTTGGAGCCCCAAAGCTCCCCCCCATGTTAAGGGCATGTGGCTTGGTATGGTTCGGGGGGGTTTTGCTCGTCCCCTCTCTTTCCTTACCTACCTGGCTGCATGCTCAGATAAGGTTCTTGTAGGGATTTTTTATTAACATTTTGGGGGACTCCATGCCATTTGTTTTCATATTTTTTCATTGCCGCCAATTCTTTTTTTTACATTCAGCTGTCAGCAGGGAACCCCGCTTACAGCTGATGACTCATCGGTTGTTAAGGATGCGCTGGCCACTCGCTCCTTAGCAACTATGTCAGTTACTGGTTGATAAGGACACTGGCAGCAGCCTGCTCCTTAACATTGTGATATTTACTACTGTATATGAATATGCCGGCTACCGCCAGGCATTAAATTACTTCATGTTTTTACTACTAAAATACTGCATGACTTCATAAAATAACTCATGTTGTATTTTAGTGGCATTTTTCTGTAAATGCCAAAAAACCTTTTGAAAAATGCTAAGTGGTTTGGCAGTGATCAGGGACACAGTGACTGGGGTGGTGGTGATCCAGAACACTGTAACTGGTGTGGCAGTGATCCCAGACACTGTAACTGGTGTGGCGGTAATTACAGACACTGTAACTGGTGTGGCGGTAATCACGGACACTGTAACTGGTGTGGTGGTGATTACAGACACTGTAACTGATGTGGCGAAGATCAGGGACACTGTAACTGGTGTGGCAGTGATCACGGACACCGTAATTGGTGTAGTGCTGATCAGGAACACTGTAACCAGAGTGGCAGTGATTAGGCACACTTTGAGTGAAAGGTGGTGGCTAGAGACACTGACTGGTGACAGTGAGTCCCCTTTAGGAAGAAGGAGCCACACTTGATTGCTGCAATTTTAAGCTTTAAAGTTCTCTTTAACTTAACAAGGACCCAACCAGTTTCTTCCTTGCCATTCTAGATTTGCTATCAGTGGGGCACTTTAGGTTTATATGTTATTATACTGATGTGTTGAGACTCTTTTTTTTATATATATAAATATACAACCATGTTTTACAAATAAACATTGTATGCATTTAAAGGATTTCCAGAGCACTATGGGTGTTCAAAAGAGACAGCACAACAGTAGTTGCAGTCTTTCATTAAAACATTGGACAGAGCCATCTGATAAGGATCATAAATCTGTCTCATTGACTTAAATGTTTAAATGTCTGCTTGAACTATTGAGCTATATAATCAGCATGATTTTTACAACCATGATGATAAATAGAGAGGGGAAAATTTGCTGCTTCAAAAAGGACAAACATATTCTTATGTAAAATGTTATGCTTGGCTGAAAAAAGTACAAAAAAAAAATAGAAAACGTTTTCGTCCTGAACATAACAAACAAAAAAAAAGGAAAACAATTACAAAATCACTACACATACAACTTCATATATTCTTGCTTGCTATTGGAAGCACTGCTGCTTTATCCAACACTATTCCATAATTGTAATAACTGAGCTCCAATGAATTAGTGAAAGGCAGATTTACAGTGAGTTACATTCCAATCTGTCTATAGTTATTTTTTTTCTCTCTGTAGACCTGTAGCAATGTTGTACAATATGGTTTTCTCTGCTCTAATGAAGAGAATAGTTCTGCTTAAATAAAATAATTGAACTGGGCTGCAGAAAGTCTTCATTATATCAAGACAGGCCTGTTTGTCCAACTGCCAATGGTTTACTGTAAAATGAAGACAAATAGGCTACTGTGAAAATTATGTATTTAAATCCATTTTATGTAATTTCTAAAATTAGTGAGATAATTAACTTCCAAAGGAAGGGGGGCCCAGTGAGATAAATAATGTGTGAGAGCGATATATTTTGCTTAGCTACAGGCTGTTTTCTTTGTTTTATATACTGAGAAAACTTCAGTATCTAATATGAACTGTATGTAACTGTTTATTTGCTACCAGCCTGCTGGGCAAGCTATGGCTGGCCTAGCATGTCTGAGGTCAATGTGGTGATCTTTAAGGCTTTAATTTATGTGTAAAAATATTCCAGGAGTCAACACAATTGTCAGGAGGGAATATTCAACTCTCCAGGCTCATATTTCTTAATGCATTCTTGTTTATAGCTGTGATAATTGTGTATATGTGTATAGGCATGTATGTAGATATTATGTTTTCACTCATTAGCATATGCAGAGAAAGTTTTTGCAATCACCTGAAGATTATGGTCCCTTCAGTTATTATATGCACCTCCATGTACATGTTGGGCCTGATTAAATAAAGAAAATGCACGTTCACCATTGCTTTGATATGCTTGCAAACTGAGTGGAACAACCTGAATGTGCTCTCACAGTGTTTACTGAGAATATGTGATATTCACAGAGATGTGCACAGCTAACACTCATGGCGAATTCACTAACAAATGTGGTTTGCTTGGCAGCTATTAGCATGCTTGTTTCATTCAGGAACAATGCCACATGAATGCATACTGATATCACTAAAGTTAACTTTAAAAAAGTACTGAAAGTAAAAAAAAAGGATATAATGCTTGCTTTGTGGGGTAAAAAAAGTGTGCAGATATAGACTCTTTGGGCACAGCAAACATGCATACACAATTTAACACACTGATGTTTGCAAGTTCATGTTATAATCATGAGTATGCACACTTTTTTTGTTATTTTTAGCTTAGTCAAAATAGTTTGAAAATTACAGCCATATGGCTGAAAATAAAGATCTTTATCCTTGTGTTAAAGCTTTGTGAATTGAGTCTAGTTAATGAGGTTTTCTTTTTAGAAGATGCTGCTTTGTTTGGCACATGCACTTTGCGTTCCCATAGTGAGCAGTCATACATTGCTTAGTGCACCCTAAATAAGGTATAATAATACATTATTCCTATGTTTAACATACACTGCAAATGGAGACCATTGCATATGCAGTAAACATAAGTGTACACAATACAAGTTAAGTTAAGGGCTCCCTTTTAGTAAATAGGCCCATTTGCAATACTATAGTGTGCACAAGGTTATATTTATTGTTGGACTCTTTTGGAAAAATGCCTAGGCAACACTAAAAGAAGCAATATTTACAGTTGTTATACTTACTTTTCTTGTCTCTTTATTGGGTATAAAACAAACAGTGTGCTACCTCTGTAAGTCCATGCCAGCTGAAATATCCATGGCTGCGGAGAAAGAAAATGGAAGGGCATCATTCATATGCCTACTACTCTGTGACCTGGGAATATAGTCCTGCCCATAACATCATCTAAAATCAGCTAGTACATTCTGTGTTTTTACTATTGCCTAGACGTGTGCATTCATTTTCGTCTGAATTTCAGGTATTTTGGTAATCGTTTTAACAAACGATAACGAATGTGCAGAATCCAAAAACTGAAAGATCCGACATAAACAAATGCTTTATTTTCATTTTCGTTGCGACAACAGTTCGATATAGATAGGAGATTCGACAAGACGCTGACCATATCGATCTGTGTCCATCGAACCTGTGGTCGAATGTGCCTAACCTTAGCTCTATAAGTCCAAGATTATTCTACATAGAGAGAAAAGATTCGACATAGAGAGAAAAGATTCAACATTATAGAGACAATAGCAAAAAAGGTTGCATGTGCCTAACCTAACTCTATTAGTCCAAGATTATTCGACATAGAGAGAAAAGATTCGACATGAAAATTCGATGAAGCAGTCGTCACGAGCGGACATTTATGGTCAAATTCTCCGCCCATAGGCTATAGAAGTATTCTAATGTTGGTTGACTAGTAATAATAATTAATAAATATAATTATTACTAGTGTCATACAACATTAGAATTCTACTATAGCTTGTAGGCGGAACATTAGACCGGAAATGTACAATTGCGGCATCGTACAGTTTAGCTGCTCCGTCAAATCTTCTTAGAACATTCGACAGACACCATATGCCTTCAATGACAGATTCGACCTTAATTATTTCGAATTTTTGGACGAATGGATTTTTTAATGAAACAAAATAAATAAAAACGAATTTCGGGAGTAACTAAATAAATGTATTTTTTGGACGAAAACTAAATTCTGAAACAAAATATTTCAGTGTGCACATGTCTACTATTGCCATTATGACTTTGATTCCTAACACATGGCACAGAAGCCACAAGTGCCTCTCACTTAGCTCGGAACTGGCACCAGGCTTTGGCTCATTACTTCAAATTTGCATGATACCAAGTAAAGGCTGCATAATCAGTTACAATGAATGGTACTATTATTATTATTATTATTTGAAGTGCTTCTTTTTACTTTGTGGCTTATCAGCCATATTTAATTGGAGCAACAGGCTAATACATTTTCAGGATCTTTGCATTAACTCACGGGGTTTGATTCATATGTAGCTACTTTTCAAAGTGCCTCTGCAAGCTACTAAAAGTTGAATTTTGTTTGCCATGTACTACCGAACACTATTTGAGCTATACTGGTAAACTCATTAATGTGACTTGGCAGCCTTTGGGTTTCTCTATGGGATCATTGAACAGTCCTCTTGTAATTTTCACAGAGTGTTATCAATTAGAATTATTGTAAGTGGATTTAAAACTACATTTGCAATGTTTAATACACTTTGCAAGAATTACAACAAATGCGAATTATCCACAGATATTAATTACCATCTTATTTTTCTTAAGATTCTATATTGAAATGTTTCCTTGCATTAAGCCAGCAAGTGTTTAGTTGCATTAGTGCTAATCTTTTATTGTTGGCTGAAAACGATTCTTCTTAATCCACTTTTTGTTTTTAAAGCACAATCCGTCTACCGAGTGAATGTGATTTCAGAAATGAAGGTTTCATTTCCCAGGCTAAATATACAAGTGCTTTTGTTGGATAATGTGTGGTTAAAGAAGGCTACATAATCTTGGTTGTCCCAGTTGTGTATAGAATAGCCCTGGTATGGAGATAATTGGCTCATCCTTATGGTTAATTAAGCTCCTAGCTGGTTTAGACAATCAACTGCAAGCTTAATGTTTGTACCAGATAATGCCAAGTATCAGGACCAGAAGAAGCCATGCTGGCATCATATAGGAAGACAAAGAATGAAATCCCTATTGGAACTGGAGAACCTACTGATGTAGCACCATAGCAATATAGCATTTTAAAGAATTATTTACATGTTTTAGGCGATATCTAGTTACTAAGCAAAGTATGTATTTAGTAGAAGTGCATATACAAGTCTCCTTGGTGTTTTAATAGATGCTACAACTATTCAGCATGCCAACTGTTTAATACTAGCAAACTAATTAACATTTTTTTTTTTTAACAGTATGTATACTACGTAAATAGCGTAAAGTTTGACAGCTAGGAGGTGTGTGACAGTGGTAGCACTGCAAGCGCTGCATTTATTGCTGGGACCCCAATCAGAGCAGCATGACTGGGTTGCAAGTGAAACTTTATTATAAGCAGCCTTTATGACAGAATAGACAGATAACATCATATACTGCCAGGCTACTCATTATGGCTACCAGCCTGTATTTGCACAAAGTGGCCTTGTTTGGCAACTACTAGGAGTGCCATATTGCCAATAAGGGCATTGCCTTGGATCAGCCTTGCATTAACCTTAAATGCCTGACTAAATGAAACAAAGCACTGCATTCACCAGTATAAAATGTTAATATTTTCCTATAGTGAATCTTATAACTGCAAATGCATTTGCTACCCATTTTGCATATGAATAATTGTATTTTTGGCATGGGGGCCTTTTAAAGACCCTCCAGTAAAAACAGTTTTTGTAATAGATGTGGATGTAGGTGATAGGGGCCAGCTTCTGTATATAATTAGGTTTCCAGCTCCCTTGAATTGTCAGGTTCCCTGTAGATCTAAAGCCCTTGCTCCTCATACAATTACTGTCTATTGAATTCTCAGGGGGTATGTGTCTTTATAAAAAAATATGCATGCTGTACCTTCTTTTTATTGGGTGAGCAAAAAAAAAGTAGAAAAAAGTCAAACTAGACTTGATCTTGAAATTCGGCTTAATGTCCAGTCCAGCAAGAAAGACAATGCTATTAATGAGCATTTGCCCTAAATTACCAAAACATTTCCAAAAATAAAATCATCTATCTCAAGGGGTGATCAAAGTAAAAATGTGATTGTATAATCATCATTACCTGTGGTTTGGCAATTAGTCAACTGTAATTATCTCTGTGACTGCTGTGAAGGGCAGTTATGCTTGATTTATTTAAAATTCCAGAATAGTGAGAAACAACAAGAGAGTTTTACAGAGAGGCATGTCAAAGAATAAAGCTTTACTAAACCCACAACAGTAAAATCAGTCTGTATATGCAGAATAGCATGCTTGTTATACTCACTGTGGAACTTAAGGGGTTAATCATCTGTATTGTGTAAAAAGGCTCTTTGATCCTGTATGGCCAGATCCTCCCCCTCCTGCAGGGTCACTCTTGGCAAGGCCAGATAAGACACAGTGAGGGTAGTACTGCTGCACATGCTCAGTTTGGTCTCTATTGCTGGAGAGAACATTTGAGCTGAGCTTTTCAAGTCACATGGTATGACATCACACATTTAGGTGTGTATACAGATCCTAAAAAACAACCCAGTCCCTCCCTCCTCCTCCATGCTCAGTAACTAAAAAAGAGTGGGTAACTAACACTAACACAGTGGGTGGGATGTCACAGCTTGATTGATGGATAATCCACCTCCATAACAGCATGAGGACACAGGCTATAGTGGAAATCTCCTCCTACCTGAACACTCAGCACTCAGGCAGACCCTGCAGTTTATCATGTGACCGTGGTATACAAATCAGCCAAAAAGGTATATAGTGGCAGTATTTGAATGTAAAAAGAAGATTGGGAGGGTGAACTATATGAAAATAGACTTTTTAAAATAACCATTACTGGGTTTTAATAACACTTTAATAAAACTCAGAAATTGTACACAACCAGTTGTAAAAATGTATTTCGAACTGAAAGATGAAAAGTAATGCCAACTGTACCAGTCAACTAGGTTAGTCATTGTCCTTTGTGCATTCAGCCCCTTTTAAGAGTGCATTAAATCCATCTGTTAGGCTATTATTATTATTATACAGGATTTATATAGTGCCAACAGTTTATTCAGCGCTTTACAGCTTGAGGGTGGACAGTACAAATACAATACACTTTAATACAAGAGAAAATAGAGGGCCCTGCTCATTAGAGCTTACAATCTAAGACATTAGATATACATTAGTCCTGGTATAAATAAGTTAGATACTGCTCTGTTTAAAAACTGTGTCTATTCTGTAGCCACTGAAGCTCTGCCAATGTTGGCCTTCCAGTTCTATGTTATTATGTTTTTTACTTCTTGAAGTAAAAACATAAAATAACACCCCACATTATATGCTTTTGTTCTAGGCTGGGTTCACACTAGAGCACGGATCGGCTCACAGCAGGGGGTCCGGTGCATCTCCATTCACTGGTTTAGGTACGATTTCCGCCCAAATTTTGGGCTGAATTCAGACCTGAAATAGACCAAAAGATGCACAGGACTCCTTTGCAATTTGCACCGGACTGCTCCGGAGATGTGTGAACCCGCTCCATAGAGAGCCACTCACAATCTCCTGCAATGCGAATTGGATGCGGAGAAAACCGCATCCAATTTCACAATAGTGTGAACCTAGCCTTATGGCAAATATTTTTTTTCTCCATATCATCAATTTAAGACTGGAGTGAAAGCTACAAACATGTCAAGAAAACACTCACCAGAAATAATTGCATATGCCGGATCTGACCCTGTAAAAACATATACCGTATATAATTAATATATGTAATAATATTACATATAATGTTAACATACACTATTATTTATGTAAAGCGTAAAGGGTACTGTATGTCTAGCCTTTTTTTAAGCTTTGGAGAGGGTTTGGTTTTTAATCCTATCCTCTCATGTAATGTCCAAGTGACAACAGAAAGGAAGTGAAAGAAAATCATCAACAGACAGCAAAGAAAATGTTTTTAGTAGAATAGGGGAAGCTAGAATCCATATAAGGTTTTTATTTCTGTCTTTGTCCCTGTTGTCTTTGAGAGCTTAAGTAAGAAAAATCTCTCTAAAGAGGTGCAAGGGAGCAGTAAAATTTGACAGGGGTTCTATGATACCCACAGGAAAAGGACGTGACATCATTTTGGCTGCTAAGGTGTAGAGAAGAATGTCAGGAATGGGAGAGGAGAAAGAGTTTAGAAATGCTGGGGACAGACAGGAAACCACCTGGAACAAAAAAGAAATGTGGCTGTGCACTTAAGGCAGGATGATGGGGTATGCGATATTCAGAATTGAGGTTCCCCTACTGTAAAATGTCTGCTTTTGTTTCTTAGGAATGAAAGTGGATATTGTTCAACAGCGCGGTAAGAGGTTGGTAAAGTAGGGAAAGAATGGTTCCACTGTGGCAGGAACATTAGGAAGAAGGAAGGGTTTGGGGCACTCTATCATGATTCTAAAAATGTAGATCAGCTACATAATGACTATACCCAACCAACAGCAGCCACTGCAGCCAACCGGTCCCCGCTTTCTCACAACTCATTACTGGGAACATTGATAGTTGTTTCCTAATCCAATGGAATACATGTCATACTCCTGCATGTAAAATTGAGAGCTAGGAAAGCATTTAGTAATTTCACACACCTAAAGCTTCAGTTTAACCAGCTCATATTTTGCTTTGACTGGTACCTCATTTCCTTTTCATCAACGTGCTTATGAATTTTTTTATATTAAACATTTTTTTTTAATTGATTCCCTTATGTTATACCTAGTGACATCCTCTCTTGATCTTTGTGCTTCTCTATGCAATGCACACAAAGCATGACTGATGGTAGGGGCCAGCAGAGTGCTGTACATAGCTTCCTTAAAACATCACAGCCCCTTATCCCAGTCCTTCCCTCATGAGCTGTTAGCAGGGCTGGAATAATGTAAATATCAAAATACCTTGGTGGGTGGATGTCAGTGTGGAGGAATGGGCATTCTTAGGCAGATTGCATTTGCATGCAAACCAACCTAAGTAATGCCCCATGTAATACTTAGCCTCCATTATAGAAGAGCTAAAATCCAATGAATGATGTAGGAGGGATCAACGGCAGTAGAGTTGGGAAAGAATGGGCTAGATGATGCTGAATGTCCTCCTGTCTACCTGTGCAAAATTTAAGGTAAGGCTGGTATTCAGCTTCAAATAATTCTACTGTAGACTTAGGAATTCACAATAATATTAAATAAAACCATTTGCATTTTCCACTTAGAAAACATTAAATAGATCAGAATTACAGTTCTAAAATGAGAACCAGTTAAAAGTTGCAAAAGTTTACTTTGGGTATTTATAAACATGATAAATCATCATTGTTATTGAATACAATGATCACACAAAGTTAAAAAAAAACAATTACGTGCAATAATTAACATTGGAGACATGCAAACCTAAATTATGAGAAGTGTGATTTACTGCACTAAAATTGTATAAACAACATGATCGCCCACTTTTTTTAATAGTCTCCTAATTATATGTACTTGATATCAGTAAAGAAATACATTGTGGGACCTGATGACAGATTTTAGTATTTCCAACACAAGCAAAAACAAATAAATTGTACAAGGAACAAAATACAGTAACCTATAGCAATCCAATTTAGGCTTTTGATTTACCAACCTGTGACCTGTAAAAGATGGATTCTGATTGGATGCTGTGGGAACTGAACTTTGTGCGGGGTTCCTTATATACTTTTTTTTTTATTCTCAAAAAATCTTGTTATTCTGAATCTGAATTTTGGGTTCCTAAGCTCCTTAAACCTAAAAGTATAATAAAAAACAAATTAAATCATAAAAATATACTTCCAAAGAAGTATGACTAGCTGTTTTGGTTCCAAGTCAGTTGCTCATAACTGATCAAAGTGTCTTTGCCCTGAAATGTATCATGCACTGATGGCATCACTAAAGTAAATACGGATGTTCATGCAGTAACATACTAAATCAATAAAAGTCTTGCTGTGATGATGCATTCTGTCAAAACAGAATACTCACAAAAGTGTAAAACAAAATTAGGTTGGCAAACTGTTACAATTTTATTATACTTTTTATCTTACTTACTTTACTTCTCTTCAGCTAAGTCTCCACTAACTATAACAATTAAAATACTTTACATTTTTTAAATATAAACAAACAAATAATGTTTTAATTTGCTTTTCTTATGTACTGCAGTAAAATGTTCTGTTTCATAATTACTATTAATTATTATTTATTTTAACACATTATCCTTTGTACACGTAATGATTTATGGATTCTAAAGTGTAACCACATTATATGATTTGTACCCTGTTAAAGATAATTCTTATGGTTTCCTTCTTTTGCATTTTTAAAAACTAAAAAAAAAGTCTAATTGTATCTTGGAAGACACAATTTGATTCTCAAAGTGATGTTTATTACATTTTTCCTATCCCCAATACAGTTTTCAAAGAAATAATGCAATTTAAAAATCTTTACAGTTTCAGCAATTTTTGCTTTATATAGTCGTAGATAAATGACCACAGGAAAACTTCACAGAATTAGTGTTTACACATAATCTGGCAACAAGCTGTAATTTGATTGGTTAAAAAATTAATTTGTTGCACCTCTGCCCTTGTGCTGCTGGATAATGAAAATTTATATCTAGGGCAAAGGCATCTGGGGACAACCTGACAGCTTTGGGGCTGAATGAAAGATTAGGCCACACTGACCCCTGTCAGCATTTCCTCATGGCATGGATACCCAAAACCCAACAGGAGCCATACATTTCTTCCAGAACAGGCTTTGTTTTATTTTGGGAGGTTAATGACACAGTAAATCTAATGGGCCATTTTAAAGGCTTCATGTGTATATTAATGTGTCATGTGATTGGCTATAGTGAACGTTAGAGCACTTTACCTCTGACTAGCTGTAAGAAAGACATGCTGTAACAAGGCTAAAGAGCCAGGATATATGGCTTGTTAATTGCACAAGTACATATTTATTAAAAAATAATCATTAGGAAAAACTGGTGCTAATTAACTGCTATATTTTCTTAATTATGTTATTTAACTCTCATCAATCATCACGCTCTTTATGTATAACATAGTTAGCAGTCTGGGGAATTTAAAATAGTTGCTTCAGTACATCAGTCATAAGCTTCATTGCCTTTGCTACTTGTGTAGAGAAGAAAACAGTAATATTTTATTTTTCTGTGTGCAATTCTGTATGTGTCCTTAAAGAGAAAAAATAGTTTCAAACAGCACATATAGCAGCAAAAGTTTTATGTAAAATGTGTTAATGAGAAATATAATGTATTTTAAGTGAATTAATCTCAGTTGAGTTATTATAATACATTGTAATATTTACCTTAATGCTGAAGCCTAATGAAAAAAAAAAAAAAAACACAGCACCACGGAGGGTACTTACCATGAATGAAGAGTGCTCCTTGTGTTTGTGTTGCAGTTCAATTGCAATCATCAGTCCCACAGCGGTTATCTACCTGTGACAGGCACTCATCAAGTGCTGACTACCCCACCTCCTTTCTGCCCCCACTACATTCATAGAAGCTGTAATATCTGTTCCCACACTGACAGACACATCACACAGGAAGAAGTTTCCATAATGAACACGCCAACCTTGCCAGCCAACAGTCATGACTTGAATCGGCCTTAAGCACCAACAATTCGGGAGGGAACCTGACTGAATTCTAAAGGGCTTCTACAATCCCCCTTATGCATTTTCCACGCAATTTTTAGATTCTCCCTCAAGTTGCTATCTTTATTTGACAGTTTCCCAGATTAGCCACAACCCAGAAAAATAACTTAGGTTCACTGACAGTTCATTGCTTTGATTCAGACAGACCCATCTGGTAGACTTGCACTCAGAAAAAGTAATAGTAAAGCCGACTTGAGAGACTTGAGAGACTTGAGAGAGAAGTCGGTCATGAAGTCATGATACAACTGCATTGCAAGATACCATCTGTGTTCCCTGTAAATGTGTATGAGGACCTTTGCTGCCCTACCCACACCTTTATGTACCAGAAGGGGAGGATTGGAGGAAGCAGTTGACAATTTACCCACTACAGCGACCAGCTTTTTTCATCTACAGACATGAGATTGTAGTAGAGTGCCCATTTATTCACCATAAAGCAAACAGAAAAAAACAATACCTGCTTTCAATGCAAGGTGAACATATACATTCACAATAAGTATGTGAGATGCTACTTAATAAAAAATGAATAAAGTACCTTCGTCTTAACATTGAATAGAAAAATCGGCAATATGCACTTTCATGGTACAGTAAAGACTTACTCAAGGGAATTACAAAAATATAAATTTATTATACAAAACATAATTGTTAAAACATAGGCAGATATACAATATACAAAGGATGGTACTTAGATGAGGCACCCAATTCTCTGACGCAATCTGGAAAAAAGAAGATCAAAGGAATTCCGCAATATAGTTACAGAAACAATTCTCCAATTGCAAACTTGACATGTTTCGCGGTGACCCGCTTCCTCAGGAGTATACTTTTCGGAGAATCATTAAATCTAAAAGAGAAACATATGTAATAAGCCAACATAAAAACATCAAAAAGAAATAGAAAAATTAAGCAAATCATCAAAAGGGTTACCATCATGGTGAAGCGTCATATATCTATGGCCTGAGTACACATAAAAAATCATGCTATGTCCTTTTAGAGAACCCAGTGGTATAGGTGAGGCCAAAAGGGTCACTGCGAAATTGGGTACCTCATCTGAGTAGCACCCTTTGCATCATGAGTAGCATCCTTTGTATATTGTATATCTGCCTATGTTTTAACAATTATGTTTTTTATAATAAATTTATATTTTTGTAATTCCCTTGTGTAAGTCTATACTGTACTATGAAAGTCCATATTGCCTCCTCAACTGCCGATTTTTCGATACATTCACAATAAGATAATGAACAAGAACTTGCAGCACTTTTTTGTCAGGGCACTCTCCAGCCAAGTGCACACACCTGAAATAAAATAGAGACCTGCCTGAAAGTTAGACCACAAGACCTTCACAAGGTAAATCTACGCTTTGGTGAGCAATTATTCCCAGAAGTACATACAGGGGTGATTATGTTGCTTTAAAAAATGTGATTACACTTACATGTGGTTGCATACAACTTTGGATAGAGCAAGAATTAGTCTGAAAAAAATATTAAACATAAAAAAGCATAAACTATATTTATTTACCCAGGAAAGATACGTTCCTCCGTTTCCCCCTCTCAGCAGCTCAGACAGGTCACGCCTGATGAGGCAGAGGTAGCTGTGCAGATTGTCTGTAGCCATGCGAGTGGTCCTCCACTGTCAGAACTGGAGTGCAGGCAGCCAGCCAGGAGCCCAATGGTACGCAAATTCTCCAGAAGACCCAACTTGTGTGGGCAGCGCCTTTTTAAATTGCTACCAGAGTATTCCAGTTTCAGTGCGGTGGTGCTTTATCCTTGGGCCTTGGATCCCTACAGCTATCCACCTGTGTTACCAGAAATACCTTGGACTTTACTGAGAGGGATGCTGTCTATAAAAATAATTGCAAGCAGCTATTTGTGTTTTGAACCGTTTATTTAAGTAGTGATTCTTAGTTAGACTCTCTGTTATACATTATTATGCTGTGCAGCATATATTATGCTGTGTGGCTGTATATTACCCTGGTCAAAGTACAGAAACACTGATATGAAGAGTCCATGTCTCTGTACATTTGTGCAATTTTCATTATTCTTCATATATATATGTTTAGCCATCCTGAACCTATATATACGGTATATAAAGTATCTCATAAAAGTACAACCCTCACATTTTTTGTAAATATTGTATTATATCTTTTCATGTGACAACATTGAAGAAATTACACTTTGCTACATTGTAAAGTAGTGAGTGTACAGCTTGTATAACAGGGAAAATTAGCTTTCCCCTAAAAATAACTCAACACATAGCCATTAATGTCTAAACCACTGGCAACAAAAGTGAGTACACCCCTAAGTTATAATGTCCAAATTGGGCCTAAATATTTTGTGTGGCCACCATTATTTTCCAGCACTGCCTTAACCCTCTTGGGCATGGAGTTCACCGGAGCTTCACAGGTTGCCACTGGAGTCCTCTTCCACTCCTCCATGACGACATCACGGAGCTGGTGGATGTTAGAGACCTTGCACTCCTCCACCTTCCATTTGAGTAGGCCCTACAGATGCTCAATAGGGCTTAGGTCTGGAGACATGCTTGGCCAGTCTATCACCTTTACCCTCAGCTTCTTTAGCAAGGCAATGGTTTAGGGTCGTTATCATGTTGGAATACTGCCCTGCGGCCCTGCGGCCCAGTCTTCCAAGGGAGGGGATCCTGCTTCTGCTTCTGCTTCAGTATGTCACAGTACATGATGGCGTTCATGGTTCCCTTAATTAACTGTAGCTCCCCAGTGCCGGCAGCACCCATGCAGCCCCAGACCATGACACTCCTGCTACCATGCTTGACTGTAGGCAAGGCACACTCGTCTTTGTACTCCTCACCTGGTTGTTGCCACACACGCTTGACTTCCTCTGAACCAAATACGTTTATCTTGGTCTCATCAGACCACAGAACATGGTTCCAGTAATCCATGTCCTTAGTCTGCTTGGCTTCAGCAAACTGCGGGCTTTCTTGGGCATCATCTTTAGAAGAGGCTTCCTTCTAGGGTGACAGCCATGCAGACCAATCTGATTCAGTGTGCAGCGTATGGTCTGAGCACTGACATGCTGACCCCCCTCACCCCTTCAACCTCTGCAGCTATTCTAGCAGCACTCATATGTCTATCTCCCAAAGACAACCTCTGGATATGATGTTGCGCACGTGCACTCAACATCTTAGTCGACCATAATGAGGCCTGTTCTGAGTGGAACCTGTCCTGTTAAACTGATGTATGGTCTTGTCCACCATGCTGCAGCTCAGTTTCAGGGTCTTGGCATCTTCTTATAGCCTAGGCCATCTTTATGTAGAGCAACAATTTTTTTTTCTGATCCCCAGAGAGTTCTTGCCATAAGGTGCCATGTTGAACTTCCAGTGACCAGTATGAGAGAGTGAGAGCGATAACACCAAATTTACCACAACTGCTCTCCATTCACATCTGAGATCTGAGACCTTGTAACTCTAAGGAGTCACATGACTGAGGGAAAATGGCTAATTGGGCTCAATTTGGACATTTTCACTTAGAGGTGTACTCACTTTTGTTGCCAGTGGTTTAGACATCAATGGCTGTGTGTTGTTATTTTGAGGGGACAGAAAATTTACACTGTTATACAAGCTGTACACTCACAACTTTACATTGTAGCAAAGTGTAATTTCTTCAGTGTTATCACAAGAAAAGATATAATAAAATATTTACAAAAATGTGAGGGGTGTACTCACTTTTGTGAGATACTGTATATATATATATAGATAAAAACTATATTGCCCGTACACACGATCGGACTTTCCGACAACAAAACTGTGGATTTTTGTTTGAAGGATGTTGGCTCCAACTTTTCTTGCATACACACGGTCACACAAATGTTGGCCAACAATTACGAATGTGGGAATGTGGTGACGTACAAGACGTACGAAAAGCCGAGAAAAAGGAAGTTCAATAGCCAGTGCGGCTCCTTCTGCTTGATTCTGAGCATGCGTGAACTTTTGTGCGTCGGACTTGTGTGTACACGATCGGAAATTCCGACAACAAAGTTTTGTTGGCGGGAAATTTGAGAACCTGCTAGCCAACATTTGTTGGCGGAAAGTCCGCCAACAAATGTTCTATGGAGCATACACACGGTTGGACTTTCAGCCAACAAGCTTACATCCAACATTTGTTGTCGGAAAATCCGATTGTGTGTATGGGGCATTAGTGTTTATAAGTTTGCCTTCTACTGGCCATGTGTATGTCAAATGTCACAGTTGGCATCCTTGCTAATTATCTGCAAATTAAGTGTTCTACTACATCTTTATTGCCTTACAAAATAGCATGTCATATTTTGGTGCTGTCATGAAACATGTGCTGCGTGTATAAAGTGGGTGCAGTTAAAGTAACATTATATAGGTTTAGGATAAAGTGACAAATGATTTTCAATGCTGATATTGTCACCTTTTAGGAGATTTGGCACCAGTTACTGTTTCAGTAACTGAGGGAACATCCCTTCAGCATTAAAAAGCTGCCTTTTTTAAACCTACTAAAAAGGTTTTTATTGCTGTCTGTGTCCCTGTTGGAGAGACTTTCCCTCAGACAGCAATACAATCCTAAAAGAGGTTCTAAACAGTTCCTTCTCTATCTAAAACAAAAAAAAAAGAGTTTTGGATGGAGCTTTATTCCAGGTGTAGCATTTCGAAAATTCTTCTGGGCTGGTGTGAGCTCCTGCTGGCTCACATGGTTTGAGTAATAATAAAATCAGAGAAATCACTGTAGTCTATATGCATACAGCAATGGCCAACATTACTGAACTAAGACCTCAATGACGTTAATATATAATTGCTCCAGAGGTCATTATTTTTTTCAATTACTTGCTTATGTTCATTTGTTATTATAATATGAAATATATGACCATTTCTGCTTTAGTGTTTCTATGCACAATAGATACAAGAAAATAAGTTATAATTACTGTGCACTTGTAAAATTCTGTAAACAAACATAATGGTGGCTTTTCTTTTATTGTGTGTTCTGTGATGGAAAGTTATAACACTTAAAATAAATATCTCAGATCCCAGTTATAGAACACAATAGAGCTAACCTGGGTTGTATGGACATGGGTATGATAAGAGGCTGACTCATAGAATTACAATGTGTCTTTTGATGAGCAGATGGCATAAAGACCATTGTCTGAGTCAGGAAATGGGTAAGATCTTGTATGAGGCAGAATCCCATGTGCTTTTCTAATGGGAGTAGTTCCTTTCCAGCTGGGAATCCTTTACACGGTGGAACAATACTATATTGTATCTGTTTTTATTTTTTTCCTGTTGAGCTGCTTGTCGTTTTAAAGCCATATATATATATATATATATATATATATATATATATATATATATATATATGGCTTTTTATATATATATATATATATATATATATATATATATATATATATATATATATATATATATATATATATATATATATATATATATATATATATATATATAGATAGATATATGCCTTTTATATATATATATATATATATATATATATATATATATATATATATATATATATATATTCCCAAAAACCCTTTTTCTACAAGTATCTAGTGTAAATACCTAAATTTGTCTTGCTATCAGCCGACTGTAATACCTTGCAAAGCAGAAGTAAGCCTACAAGAGGGAGGGCTAGGACCAAGAATTTGTCAGGCTCTGCTGCATGTGTTGTCAGTGAACATTCTTACAGAAGGAAAGAACAGAATGAGGATGGCCTCAGCAATGTGCTGCTGCATCTGCACTCACCAGGGTGTGTCCTAGGCCAAGCTATGCTGCTCATGAAGGAAGGGTCCTAGACCTAGCTATGCAGTCTGTCAGGGGTGCCTGGGTCACCGTACTGGCTGAGTTTTTTTGCAGGTAAGACAGCATACATATGAATTTCCAGAGGAAATAATATACCTCTTGACATCTTTTATTAAACTTTGCTCTGGTCATCCACCTTCCCTTCCACCCAAATTTTGATTATATTTTAATGAATTATTCTCACGTTGTCAAGCCCCCAATTACCTAGTTAGCCAGGCTGAAAAAGACATATCTACATTAAGTTCAACCATCCTCAAGACTTTAAACCTCTGGCCAATGTAAATTAGGCAAAAAAAATAAAAATCCCAAATCATTATTGCCTTTACCAGAAAACAAAAATCCTTCCTAAACTCTAATGGTAATGGATAACTCCAATTGGGAACTTGTCAATATAGGGACAATTGAAAGGTATGTACTGTATATACATGGGACTTTAGTCAATGGAAAAAAATGCTACATAATGGTGTAATAGAAAAACAGTATAGAAAGTAATATATGGCATAGGGAAGGTGAGAGGTGTAATTATTTTCAAATATACTTACATGAAGTTCTACAAAAAAAAATCCATAGCCTATATAACTAATTATTTACAAAGTAAAATAAAATATAGACAATGTAAAACCAGTTTACATTTTTTTTAAATGTTATTAACACGCTAAGAAGCAAGTTAAAATGGTGCCATTCCTATTGACTCCAGTTTAATGTCCCCCATTGTGTTTACCAATAAAAGACGTAGTAATATGGAAAGACATGGCAGCTCAGTTGTCAACACTACAAGCCAAGGCTGAGAGACTCCACATGCTACTAAACAAACAGTCAGCAGGGAGTCCCAGCGTGATGGACTACTGCAGACAGGGATGTGATGATAATGTCTTCCTTACACAAAAAGTGGAGAAGATAAATGTGCTGTATATGTGTGACTAATCAGGCCAATTTTTCCTTTCCTTTTTCTTTCTTTTTTTAAAATAAACTAAAAAAAATTCGTTTTTACACTTTTAGAGTCCGAAAGACTAATCTTTAAGTCAAAAAGGTAGCAATGAAGCACAGTTCTTTTAGCCAGGCATAGCATACCATTGTTTCATTACAGTCACATTTAATAATCTACCAACTAGCAGGGTTTATAATTTACATTCCAGAACATTTAGGTTAATTCAATATTTATATAATAGAAGAGACATGACTATATACAAGATGTGCAAAGAGCGAACAAAGCCAGATACATTCAAATAAAATTTCCAGTTCTCATAAAACATATCATCAATCGAATCTCAAGGATGAATTTCAGAAAAGTGTTTAGGATTATATAATTGGTATTTTTAAAGACTATCTAACAGGTTCTCTTTTATAAAGAGAATGTTGCAACTCATCAATAAAAAAAAAGGCGTGACAGCAAGAGTCAGGTCAGTTTGCGACGAGCGTATTTTTTTTCCTTTAAGTTTTCAGTTCCATATTTTTATTTCTAATCCTAATATATTGTTTTTTCAAATTAGCCCCTAGAGGGAGCTCTTGTTGACTCTGTGCCATTATTCGGTCTCATATTCTGATAAGATATAAACTTTAATATCTGCTGAAAAATAATGTTCACTTTTATGAATGAATGTTCACTTGTTTTCAAAAATAAGATGAAACTCTGTTCATTATAATTGCTCAACCGAGTGTAACTTCATATGATTGAATATTCAAGTTGAGCATAGCTTACTATATCCACTAAAAAAAATGAACTTTCATCTTGCATTTCTACTCGTATAGTCAGGGCTGTATTTACTATAATGTCACCTGAGGGGTAGTGCCCAGGGAGGCAAGATCAGAGGGGGCAGCACCACCAATATTCTGATTTTACAGATATTGATAACTTTTCCCTTATTTTGTTTTCCTTTTCTGGCCACCTCTGGACATTTGTGGCTAAATTAAGCAAGTAACTGTTGGGACAGGGGGGCTACATGCCTCCTCGGATCAGAAAAGAATAAACTAACACTGCTTTATCTCATTTGATGGTGTGTGTACAACTAAAAAGTACTTGTGCAAATAAAGCAGACAGTAAGATGCCTAGAAAATATTCTAGCTTTATTTTTCTTAATCACCGGAAATAAGCAGTGAAGCTTGTACAAAGAAAACATTTAAACAATACAGGACCACCGTCACAAAAATTATTGTATTCGTATAGCATGCAAATAGTATGTGAAATCATAGTATAGTGTAGTAATACCTTTTTTAATTCCATATACCTTAATTCAGGTCTTTCTCCACAGTTTTTAATGCAGACTAAGTGACAGAGACAGGGGTTGGGAAAATCTATAATGTTGCGGGGGGTGCTTAAGTACCACCACCCCTTAAGCATTTTTTTTTTTTAAATAAGATTAAAATCCTGTGAATATATTGAAAATATTGAAAGCACCCCTTGCAGTGTTATTGTTTTCTCCAGTCCCTATCGACCCTATTTGCTGGCTATGTAAATGTGTAAAAAACATATAAATAAAGGTCCGTCAAATAAAAAACAGAATTCATATGTTGAAAATTGTCATTGTAGGTAATACTGCATACAGTTAGCAGAATACAATATTATTCAAGATAATGGTGCTTTAACATATATTGATATGGTTATTTATATCTACTTGTTTAGAACAAATTATAAGTGTGTATATAACTTACTGTATTGTGCATATGCGCATTCTTGTTTCCATCAGTTATGGTTCCTTAGTATAGTCACTAAATGAAATGCACCGGGAACCTGCAGATTGAGGTGTATTTATGACAACAGAATTATCTGGTTCAGACCTACTATTTCTAATTAATAGAAGTGAATATGATACTCTATATCCACTCGGCAAAGACTTTTTACAATAAATATGTTGTAGAAAGCAGTGGCATGACTAGTCTTGTCGTGGCCTGCCCAAAAAAGGGTTATATCATATCTCTAAGCTAGTTTATAAATGAAATAACAAACTATTTGAGTTATGTCAAGGCAGAGAATGGTCAGAATTGATCAGATTTCCAATACACAGGCCAGTTGTTGTATTTTTCAAAAAAAAATATTTTCCACAGTCAGGTAGTATGCTTAAAGTAGTAGAAATCCCTTGATAACAAATATATCTGTATATGTAAATCAATTTGGTATGTTCATAAATAGTCATGCTCCCTATTTAATCCCTCTGAAAAAATGCATATTACTTTATTCAAATGCCCCCCTGCTCTGTGACCTCGCTGAGCAATCATAACCACTCTGATCTGTCCCAGCATACCTAGGAAAGGAGAGGAAGAACAGCGCATTTTTCAAACCCTGCACCAGGCACCATGGATGGTGAAACTGTATCCCCTATGGAGCAGCGGGGACAAGAGGGGTTATGAACTTATATTTAATGATTGGGTTTACATATACCTTAAGTTTGATGGAATAGAACTTTCCTGACATATGTCATTTTGTGCAAATATTTTACAGATTACATCTAATAAAATGTTGACTGCTCTTTACAAGCTTTTTTTCAGTTAAGCTGGCCATACCCAGCTCAAATTTTGGACAATTCCTGTGAATCAGCAGAAATTTGAGCCGTGGGCAGCACTGCTCACCTGGCTAAACAAACTTCAACTGAGAAATCAAAGAAGTTAGGTTGAAAAAACTGAGCCAAACACAGACTGCGGCCAATCAGCTGCAGTTACTGTTCAGGTTTTCTGACGGCTGAGAATACAATAGTAAGCAGAAGGAGATTAAACCATTTTTACATGTGTGGCCAGCTTTAGTATAATGCTTATCTCTTTCTCAATTATTACAAAAAAAAACTTTCATCAAAGACTGACACATCCAGTCAAACTGCCATACATTGAGTATGAAATCGTATGTGTTACTTGTCCCTGCAGATGTTTCTTTTTGTATTAACATCCATTACAAATAGTCAATAGGCTAAAGATCATCAGTTACGTCTTTGGCAGCCTGCTTTGCTTTATCTTGTAGGTTACAATAATAAATGTTGGTGATATCAGCAGAAAAAAAGAAAATGATTCATGTAATAACCTTTTCAAGTTTGCACCTTTTGAGGTTCGTTACTCATTAGTGGCAAATGTTACACTGATAGGAGGTAAAACAGTGATCCAAAGTGAACAACTTTTAAACTGCTTCCAATTTGATAAATATAGAAGCCTAGTTAAGTCTTGGGGATTTAGCCAGGGAACATATTGGTTTCAGCAGACTATGGTAAAGTTAATTAAGGATGATTAATGGAGCATTTTCCTTCCAATGATATCTCTGACAGAACAAAGCTGTCCGAGGCTTGTCAAGCAGAATTTGAGTTGAATGAGTATTTATGTGATCAAATCTGAAGGGCTGCCTCTTGACAGAGCAAGGATTCATCAATCAATTGCACTGGCTTGCAGTGGTGGGAAATTGGTCTATCAGCATAGCAAGGCTACCATCCCCCTTTTTTCATTCAATCATCCCTTAGGCTACAATGCATCTTTACCTCTGACCACCTAACGTCCTATCACAAGAAAGGAAAGGCAAGGACTGAGACATCTATAATAGTGGCTATACTGAGAATGCATGGTTACAATTGATTTGTTGGAAGGCCAGGAAAGCAGTCCCAGTGAAACACGGAGAACATTTCATTAATTTAATGCAGTCTTTGCTTGCTGTGTAACTATTGGATTTGATACAATAACTGTTTCTGTCCTATAAGAGGTATGCTATTATTAACGTATTGTGATATTTTTAACACATTGTTCTACAAAAGCAGAAGTGAATTATATATATATGTGTTTTTTTTTTTTTTTTTAATTCACAACATAATAAATTAAAAAACAATGAATTGAACATCCAAGTATCCTTGCAAAAATCAAGGATTGGGATTGCTTTGAAGCAATGAGAAATAGCATTCCGTACATTTCTTTAGTTTGAAAAATAAAGATTAGCCAAGTAAATGATATGATCATTGTAAAAGAAGAAACTTATGTTCAGAAAAGTGTTTGGCATGTGTGAAAATAACTGATCCTTTGCTGCTGCTGAAAGCAATAGAATGTACATGTTAATCTAACAGTATATTTACCAACTGGATCAATAACTACTACATGAACCTTGAACTATGGGTATAATTGCCATTTAGTGCAATTGTATTATTAAAAAAAAAAAAAAAGATGTATTATAAAATAATTATACAATTATAATACAAGTTTACACTTGTATGTATTAATATTTTTTCATGGTACCTGTTCTCAGAGTTATTTTAAACAGTCTGCTTTACAGGCAATAATTGCAGTTTAGGCCTGCCACATATATTTCTTAATTAATCCTTGATGGCCCTTTAAAATTCAGAAAGCCTATTCATTGTAATAAACAAACATTTAATAGAACATAAACTTCTCCAACCAATGCAAATCAATAAAGTTAATTGAATTTCAGGATCCTTGTTACAGTTCATTCAAAAATCTAACTGGAAAGAACAACAATGAACATTTAAAAGAGAAATTAGGCACTAACAGAGGGATTTAATAAAAATTTGCAGTAATACTGTGTGCTCATACTTGGAAATATCAGTAACTTAAGGTAAACCTCTAACATCTTAATACCTAGTGTAGCGCTACCCCCATAGTACCACTGATTAGGATCAGTCCTCTATTCTTTGCCCCAACCTTTTCCAAAAAAAAACTCAGCCCCTCTAACATACTAGGTTGAGTGTACAAACATACAATATCACAGGAAATCACTGAAAGTAATGCTTAATACCCAGTAGTAGTGTTATATTAAAGAAAACAGGCACCAAATCAGGTAGTAAAGGCAAACTTAAAGTGGAGTTCCACCCACTTTTGAGAGGTGGTCTTAAACAAAAGACCACCTCTCCACCCTTCATTTTTGGATATTGAAATTTATTTTTTTCAATAGTACCTTTTTTGGAAGTACAAGTGTACTTCCGATTCGGCCGTCAACTCTTCATCGTCGGCGAGCACCCCCATTGTCTTCTGGGACCTGTGTACATCCCAGAAGACAAGCTGGCCATTCACAAAGTGCTGCGGGACTCGTGCATGTGCAGTCGGAAACCGTCAGTGAAGCTCAAGTGCAGCAGTGAGCAGCAGTAAAGTTTAATCTACCGAGTGCTGTAACTAATCTGCCAGAGGGCAATTATAGCTACGATCCTAGTCCTAGAGCGGGTATGCACTGTCCAAAAGAAAAGGAGGATGATATTACAGGAGGTAGGGCAAAGGAGGCATGCATAATAATTATTATGGGAGGGACAGTCCTTTGAGCAGCTATTCTGAAGGCAATCATTGGGACCCTATAAAAGCGTTGATGCACTTAAAAACAGTCCCAGTTACCTGTATGTGGTATAGATACAGTATAGGTATGGTATAGTCTAGGCACAGATGCAAGGTAGACGTGGTTCAGATGCAATAAAGGGTTGGTATAGGGGCAGTCTAGGTTTGGAATAAGTGATAGTATAGAGTATAGAGCGGGGTCAGCAACCAGTAGATCATGAACAGGTGACTAGTAGATCACGGTCTGTGCTTGCTGACCCACCATCCCAGAGCATCAGGATGCCATGCAGAGGGACTACTTGTAAAGTTGGAGATGTAGTAGGGAGCAAGAACCGAATAAGCCGATGTCTCCTCTGTAGTGCCAGCAGTCTCCAGCCGCTCCAGTCTCCAGCAGCAGGAAAGAAGTGATCTTCAGGTCTTTGTGAAGCAATACACTGGGCATAATAGTATCGGGCTGCTTTCACACTGATGTGCTGCGGTTTACCCACACCACGGGTGCAGTGAACTTTCTGAATGCAGGAGTTTTGGTGCGCTATCAGAAAGTGCACCAAACCTGCAGGATATAATAGAAGTCTATGGCAAAGCGCAGCTAACCAAGGAAATTTGCAGATGCACTGTGCTGCGCCCGCAGTGCAGGTAAACTGCAACACATCAGTGTGAAAGCAGCCTTATAGGGGGCTGAGAACAGTAAGGGTTCATTTACATTTGCAGTTTGGGGGGTGGTAAAAATCCATAGTTAAGACATGTTTTTCTCACCCCCGCCCCAACCATTATACTCCCTGTTACGGTTAATGGGGGTTATTTACTAAAGGAAAATCCACTTTGCACTGCAAGTGCACTTGGAAGTAAAGTCGCTGTAGATCTGAGGGGGACATGCAAGGAAAATAAAAAACAGCATTTTAGCTTGTACATGATTGGATGATAAAATCAGCAGAGCTTCCCTTCATTTCAGATCTACCCCTTAGATTTACAGCGACTGCACTTCCAAGTGCACTTGCAGTGCAAAGTGGATTTGCCTTTCGTAAATAACCCCCAATGTGTATAGCACCTGCAAAGCATGACCTATTCAAGTGCATGAGGCCACTCTGCAAATGCCCTGCAACCTTGTGCAGTACAGCAAACAAGGGGTTAAAGCAGGCAGTGTTGTGTTGCTTTGCCTTTACACGCACATGAACTTTAATGGCATCCCAGTCTTAGTCTGTAGGGTTCAATATTGAATTGGCCCACCCTTTGCAGCTATTTCAGCTTCAACTCTTCTAGGAAGGCTGTCCACAAGGTTTAGGAGTGTGTCTATGAGAATGTTTGACCATTCTTCCAGAAGAGCATTTGTGAGGTCAGGCACTGATGTGGACAAGAAGGCCTGGCTTGTGGTCTCCGCTATAATTCATCCCAAGGGTGTTCTATTGGGTTGAGGTCAGGACTCCTCCCAAGCTTGCGCATCCAAGTCTTTATGGACCTTGTTTGTGCACTGGTGCGCAGTCATGCTGAAACAGGAAAAGGGCCATCCCCAAACTGTTCCCACAAAGTTGGGAGCATGAGATTGTCCAAAATGTCTTATTATGCTGACGCCTTAGGAGTTCCCTTTACTGGAACTAAGGGGCCAAGCCCAACCCCTGATAAACAACCCCACACCATAATCCCCCCTCCACCTAATGATTTGAGTCAGTGCACAAAGCAAGGTTCATATAGACATGGATGAGCGAGTTTGGGGTGGAGAAACTTGACTAACCTGCACAGAGTTTTGACCTCAACCTGATAGAACACCTTTGGGATGAATTAGAGCAGAGACTGCAAACCAGACCTCCTCATCCAACATCAGTGTCTGACCTCACAAATGCGCTTTTGAAAGAATGGTCAATCATTACCATAGACACACTCCTAAATCTTCCCTTCCCAGAAGAGTTAAAGCTATTATAGCTGCAAAGGGTGGGCCAACTCAATATTGAACCCTACGGACTACTACTAATACTTTTGGTAATATAGTGTATCTACTTCTACAGTCCCCACCTGAGGAGTTTTTAGTTATGGGTTTGTGATTCTATTTGCACATCTGGCTTTATTATACTGTAAGTTTATTCCAATTGTATCTATGTAGATAGTTAAACAGTATATTTAAACTAGTATGATAAGTAACTTGCATGTGTATGTGGAATATTAATTATTGAAGATATAAGAACACAGATTACCTCTGTTTGACCTGACAAAGCTGATCGCGAAACGTGTTGGAACTAAATCATTCCCACTTCATGTAGTAGAGAAATTTTATGCAATAACTACCATATTACAATGATATTATGTAACTGGGCTATTATGACCTGCATCACTGAATCCATGCTAAGATAAATGGTAAAAAATGTTAATACAATAAGGGACATTGACTTAGAGGTATAGATCAGGGATCCTAAAACTACCGCCCTCCAACTGTTGCAGAACTACACATCCCATGAGGCACTGTAAAACTCTGACATTCACAGACATGACTATGGGACATGTAGTTTCTGAACAACTGGAGGGCCGTAGTTTGAAGACCCATGGTATAGATGAACTGTGCAAAACAATGTATTCATTGCAAGCATTTATATGTGTGTGTATAAAAAAGAGTTGTGATCTATTCATTCAATAAAAAGTATGCTTTTGATTTGATAAATATTTGTTGGCACCTATAAAGCCCTATCCATATGATTATCTTCATTCTATACTAATAAGGGATTTGGTGCCTTGGTTACCCATCAGGCCAACAATCTTGTGTAAAACACATAGGCCCCTTTCACACTGGGGCGGTGCGGGCGTCGGCGGTAAAGCAGCGCTATATTTAGTGCTGCTTTACCGTAGTTTTAGCATCGGTATTTGGCCGCTAGCGGTGTGGTGTTAACCCCCACTAGCGGCCGAAAAAGGGTTAAAACCGACCAAACAGCATCGCAGCAGCGGCGCTTTGCCGGCGGTATAGCCGCGCTGCCCCATTGATTTCAATGGGTAGGAGCAGTTTCGTTTTTTTACCGTCCTGCTAGCGCACCGCTCCAGTGTGAAAGCCCTCCGGCTTTCACACTGAAGTGAGAGGACCCGCTTTTTTCAGGCGCTATACAGGCGCTATTTTTAGCGCTGTAGTGCCTGAAAAACGCTTCAGTGTGAAAAGGGACATACTGTACATAAGCTCATACCGACAAATTAGAAATGAACTTTAATTGGGGGACCTATACTAATACTATACTATGCTAAAATCTCAAATTTGATTGGTTGATGTACGTTTCTGCATATCATTGCTCTCTGTATTCTTTGTAAAGTAATGTATACAAGATATTTGATGGTAAGCATTTCTGAAGCTCGTGAGATGACAACAAGCTGAAATATGTGTCTGATCATCTGAAACTATGCCATCATTGTTTTAATTCAACATATCTTACTTTTATCATGTGCAGACTATGCAAAGAAAAATATATTTTGCTTCCCCTTTCAGTATCTGATTCCAGCTTTGAAAATACCAGTGTGTATGTCAGGGCAAGCTTCAATAATGATATGTCTAAATATTTAAATTGTCTGTGAAAGTATTTCACTATTTATCTCTTTTTACTATTTAGATTATCACATAGTGAGTCTCTAGTCACAGTTTATCATAAGCAGTACATCTGCAGACACAGCCAAATTGAAACAGTCATGGAAGATGCGTCCAGCTATCATAAACATGACAACAGATTGATTACATTGAGCCGTTTTATGTCTCACTAGTATCATTTGTTTCCTATGGAGAAGAGGCTGCAAATGGTCTTTATACAGATGAGCACTTAGGATCTCAGTTAGAAACTTGACAAGGGTCCTAACCTAGGCACAGAAAAAATGGGAAGCTTCCTGTGAAAGAGAGAGAGAGGGAGAGAATATCTGTCAAACAATAAGGAATGTAATACATAGCGCTCTCTTAGAAAGTCCAGCTTGTATACATATTGTTAAGGCATGATTATGAAGAACTTCACTTTAAATAAACACCCTGACGGAATAAATTGCTCTCTGATATAACAAAAAATAAAACTTTGACAAAGCAGATTCAGTCAGTGGCAAAGCAGAGAAAATAACTGCTTCCCAAATGGAAAAGAAATATGTACTTATGTTTTATTACCATAATATTTGTCTCTTTATATGGAAGGGTAGTGGAAGCGGACTTAACTATATGTCCTTTATTATAAACAATTCGACACTGGTAGAGAATACATTCATATGAAATCATCATATAATAGAAAAGGATAAGGTATTTTGCCACTAGGTATGCAATTTACTGACAACAAAACTGTTTTTGTTTAAAGTGAATGTAAACCCACCACTCACCCAGTATATACTAATGGCAGGCACAGTATTAATGTGTATATACATGCAAGCCTCCTGCATGTATCCCTGCCTTGCAAATGTCACCCCCTTCAGCAGTAGGAACCCCCTGCAAAACTCTGGAATCGGTGGTTGGGTCTCTTTTTCCGGAGCTCGTGGGCAGAGTCGTGGTTTCACAAGACTCTCCGCCCACCTCTACACTCTCCTACTCTTTCTGCTGGCTCTGGGAACTGACTGCACCATGTAACTCCTCCTCAGTCACACTGATCATGCCCCATGATGAGTAACATCCAGTCAAAACTCAGGAAAGGCACCACATGACTTCAGCAACATGACCCAATCATGCTGAGGTGTGGAGCAGCCAATCCTGGGAGAGCTGGAGAAGAAACGAGGAGGGATGTGAAGCTGGAATCATAACACACTCTCTGCTCTCATGTTGTGCATGAGATAAAGAAATGAGATGTCAGTCACGGCAGTGGGGGATGTGGCGACACAAACTTATCTGTGTGTCGTTTTTTTATCTTATTAAAAAAAGACAAGAGGATTGCTCAGAGCTGGATTAACTCTTTGTGGCAAGACTGGGCACAGATTACTTGACATCCTCTACTGTACCAGGTAGAAGTCTTAATTAAAATGCGATGGCTACTTTGCATTTGAATTTTATTCTGTTCCTGGAGTTACCTGTAAACAATAGACATGTGAACACTGAAATATTTCATTTCGGAATTTCATTTTCGTCTGAAAAAATAAATTTATTTAGTTACTCCCGAAATTAGTTTTTATTTATTTCGTTTTTCGTTAAAAATTGCATTCGTCCGAAAATCCAAATGAATTAAGGTCGAATCTGTCATTGAAGGCTTATGGTGTCTGTCGAATGTTCAAAGAAGATTTGACGGAGAAGCTAAACTGTATGACTCTGTATAGTTTAGCTGCTCCGTCAAATCTTCTTAGAACTTTCAACAGACACCATAAGCCAAAGATTTGACGTGTGTATGTTTTTCGATGCTTTGTCGAATCTTTGTCGTTTATGTTGAATGTATATAGTTCAAACAGAAAATGGACTGGTGATAGTGATCACTGGTCAGACAGGTAACAAGATAGGGTATATAGAATCTATATAGAATCTCAATCTATAATATAGAATCTATAATAATAAATCCCCCCCCCCCCCCACAACACGGGCAGCCTCTGAGGCTATCACAACACTAGCAACACTAGTATCACTATCAAGTTCACAACACTAACACAATAGCAGAAGATTATTATGAAAAAGTTAAGTTGAACTGTAGCTTGCTTCACTATTGTTCTGTTGCTGTGCCTATGCATAATTGCTAAATAATTCAGGTTCTCTGACAAACGGACTAGCTAAGATTGACTGTCTTCTGAAATGATTCAGTGTGTGTGTCTCTCTCTGCTAGCAATTGTAAGTGAAAGTAAGTTGGCTGTACGTGTGTACTTAGTTCTGGCTATTTTACTGCTCCTCCTCTTTGGTTACAATCAGCCAATAACATTCATCATCATCATTATTTTTTTATTTTACTTCCCCCACCCAATTCCAGCAGCAATCATTTATCTCTATGTCAAATCTTTTCTCTCTACGTCAAATCTTCTCTCTACGTCAAGTCTTTTCTCTCTATCGTTTGTTAAAATGATAACGAAAATACCTGAAATTCGGACGAAAATGCATTCGGACGAAAACGAATGCACATGTCTAGTAAACAACATGTGGCCAGAAAAACAGTAGGAGAAAACAGCATAAGGAGACAGAGTGTTTTCCTTCCATGTTGCCCACTCGTACCCTGCGACCCTAAGCATTGGCCTGAAACACTTTTATGGTAAATATAGCACTGTTATCTTGCAACATTTTGCTTAATTTATATTTGACATACCAATCTGCTTTTCATCAGCATTGGCCAAGGGGAAGGGCAACATTATGAACTAAGTGGGCCATAATTTCCTCTGCCTTTCAGTGATTAGGAATGATCTATAATAGCGTGGTAAGGAGCACAAATAGTCATATATCTATGTAATTCATTTGACAGTCCTTATCCATTAGGCAATTAAGCTATAGCCAATGTATTTTAGAGAATATGGACTCCCTTTTCTTCTGGGCTTGGACAAAGCTTGTTCAGACTGTGCCAAGAGGTAAGGACCGGTATGTAGATATTAGGAGTTAGATGAGAGGCTCAATGTGGATGCTTATGACACAAAGCTGTGCAATAGGGTTGATATCCCTGGAGGTGTCTGTAACATGAAACATGATTTGCCATTGCTGGAAGATTTATCAAAGTAGTGTGAATTACAGTCCTGTGTTTTTTAAATGTAAAATAATGCACCTGGGGGAAAACAATCCCTTGATAGAGTACAATATTGGGGGTACAGTGTTGGCCAGCACTACAGAGGAAAAATATTTGGGAGTACTTATTTCGGATGATTGCAAAATGAGCAGTGTGGCCATGCATTTTGTATGTGTTTTTGGTGCATTTTCATGTTCCTGTGTCGTTTGGTAGAAGGAGGAGACTGGTTGTTAGCCACTTAAGGACCGGAAGAATTTCCCCCTTAATGACCAGGCCATTTTTTGCAATACGGCACTGTGTCGCTTTAACTGACAATTGCGCAATCGTGCAATGCTGTACCCAAACAAAATTGATGTCCTTTTTCCCACAAATAGAGCTTTCTTTTGGTGGTATTTGATCATCTATTTTTTGCGCTATAAACAAAAAAAGAGCAACAATTTTGAAAAAAAAAAACAATATTTTATATAATAAATATCCAGAAAATACATTTCTTCATCAGTTTAGGCCGATATATATTCTTCTACATATTTTTGGTAAAAAAATTGCAATAGGCATATATTGATTGGTTTGCGTAAAAGTTATAGCATGTACAAAATAGGGAATAGATTTATGGCATTTTTATTGTATTTTTATATATATATTTTTTTTACTAGTAATGGAGGCGATCTGCAATTTTTCTGCGACATTGCGGCAGGCAGATCGGACACTTTTGCCAAATTTTTGGGATCATTGACATTTATACAGCGATCAGTGCTATAAATATGCTCTGATTACTGTGCAAATGTCACTGGTAGTGAAGGGGTTAACTCTAGGGGGCGAACAAGGGGTTAAATGTGTTCCCTCATGTGTGTTTCTAACTGTATGGGGATGGGACTGACTAGAGAAGGACTAGACTAGAGAAGGAGACATATCACTGTTCCTACTTAGTAGGAACAGACGATCTGTCTCTCCTCTCCTGACAAAAGGGGTATTTGTGTGTTTACTCACACACATCCCCGTTCTGGCTCTCATGCCCACGATCGCGTGTGACCAGTGGACATTGCGGCCGCCAGCCACGCGCATTGGTTTCCCCGCCGTGCAGCGGGCGCTCGTGCTCCTGCTAGGGCTGTTTAAAGGGCCGACGTACAGCTACGGCGATTCGCAGGATAATGACGGCGGCTGGTCAGCAAGTGATTAAACACAAACCCTATCAGAAAACCCATGTATGTGCATTTTGGATGCGGTTCAGTTGAAATCTAGGGACGCACTGTTCAGTGCATACAAAAGTCCCTGCACCTTTCCAAAAAAACACACAGCAGGAAACTGCAAAGATGTGTACAGGACCCAAAGGAAATAATGTTAAATGGATTGTAGTGCATTTCTGCAGATCTGCGAATGCAGTAAAAAACACATAGATGCAAACCTAGCCTTAGGAAGAGAACATTTGACATACTTAGTTAACATTTTATAATGTTTTCCCAAGCTTTGTAACTGATGTTTTAGAATCCAGTAGTCAAGTACTGAATTCTCTAGTACTTGATTGAAGGCCCCATATGTAGTAGGAGACTGCGTGCATTTGGTGGTGTGATCACAATATCTGAAATACAATGGGGTTGATTTACTAAAACTGGAGAATGCAAAATCTGGTGCAGCTGTGCATGGTAGAGAAACAGCTTATAACTTCAGTTTGTTTAATTAAGCTTTGACAAACTGATTGGTTTCTATGCAGAGCTGCACCAGATTTTGCACTCTCCAGTTTTAGTAAATCAACCCTATTGTGTCTTTGTAGTGAGGGATCACTGATGTCTGCTGTGTATGGGTGACAGGTCATACTGGCAGTGTTGTGTTGCGTTTTTATGTCCAGCTCCCTATAACAGGTACAAATCCTAAAACTTACAGCGGATTTTTTATAAGCATTTCTCTTTCTAAGTGCAGTCTGGTTTTGATCAAAATCTAAATTTTCTGCTTCTGTTTTAATGTGTGACCCAGTTATAATTAAAATATATATATACAGTATATTTGTGCAATTTATAAAAAACAATTATGTAGTACTCACCCGCTGCTGTAATTTTAATGGGCACTTATGCCTTTCCTAATGGTGCCCCGACCTTGTAGCTATACCCAAAAACACACCAACCCACCAGTAGCAAAATTCAGGTGTCAGTGACTCTAAATTTTAATTTTATTTGCTCAATTAACTTGTGGAGAGAGAGTTAGGGGTACAGAATATCCCATTCTCCCACAGAAAACAGCAACACTTCTTCAGGCCTTTTTCTAGAAAAAATAATGACGGCTCTCGTGTCCTAAGTAGCAGCGAGACAATAATAAATTGGCCCTTGATAAAGTAGAAGCAGCCAGTATGCACATTATGGTAGAATTACCTGTTAAATGGAGCCCTCCAAAGTTCTGCTGTTACCGCTCCCACTGGTCTTGGGTGCTTCAATCTTTGCCCAGTTTCCTTCCCAGCTATTCCTTCTCCTTGAATGGCCAAGCTGCAATGACATCACTCCCAAGCATGTGTATGGGTGCCGTGGTCTGAACTGCGCATGCATGCGTAGCTCAGAGCACATTACCGCTGAGAGGCAGGGGCAGGCATTTATGACAGAAGAGACCACTAGGGTCTGTCCTGTTATAAAAACCTACCTGTCAGGGTTTTTTTTTTTGCATATTTGAATTCAATAACATTTTATTCAATTTCTGAGCTAATGTACAGTAGGTGTTGTAGTAAGTGTAAGAACATAAATGCATGTAATTACAGGTGTAAATCAATACACAGGCAACAAAATAATAGAAGTCTCTAGAGATTACAATCTGCATTTGTGCACTTTTGCCAAGCTCTAATCTGAATTATGACTCAAGTTCTCAAAACCAGTTCTGTGCAAATTTAGGTTACGGATGTTACAGTTACCTGATTCAAGTACTTTTGTCTGTATCATGTTGTCATGTCAAAGGATCTGCACACACAGCCAGTTAATGCTTCTTGGGGGATTAAGTGATGAGTGAATATGTACATACTTGTTGTTAGACATGTTGATTTGAGTTGAATCATCCATCTCTGCATCTCCAATCACAACCCTTTTTCTATGGTCACCTGTAGCTGCTACAGCTCCTTTGCCTCATATTGGAAAGCCATTAAGAATACTAGTTATTACCTATTACTTACATTGTCAAATAATGCTCACTTATGCCTTATTACAGTCTACATTTGGTTCATTAATTCATATAAGCCTTAGTAACTTATTCCAATTCTATATTCCTTGTATTTTGAACATAGTCACTGAGTGGTCACTCTTACGATAATGTGGTCTGACGATTCCCAAACTTAGTGTACTGAACCCAATATCATCCTCATTTCTCCAAAATGCATAAGTCTAAGTTTAAAATAGTCATATTTAAACCTTATATCTCTAGTAGTGAGGTGACACATTTGCTTCCACTAGAACCAGCTTTATGATACATTGAAACAAATAAAGAAGGTAACAACTTTAATAGGTCACAGACCAGATTGAAACACCTTCCATGCCTTAAGATATATTTAACAAAAAGTACCATAAATACATTTAAAACTGGAAGCAAAGCAGAATGCTGTTAACCTCCACTATGCCAGAGTCTGCAAAAGGCTGTTGTAAACTTTTAATAAAACAGTCTAGAGTGAATATGCATCTATGAGTCTGGTTTTCAATTTGAGATTGAGCTACCAGAGCCAAACTTTATACATAATTCATAATTCCGGCCATGATAGGGCTACATTTATAACACATAGATACACTAATGTATGAGGAAATAGCAATCAGGCACCAACCACACCTATGTTGCAAAGTACAGACGAAGGAGAATATGCATAAGTTCCATATCATATATGGTGTCCATCAAATCATAATTTCTTCTTGTTCAATAATGTTGGATGTCAGACTGTAAAACAGGGTCAGATAGCAATATGTAATATATTGGTTGGCAGCAATTGGCAGCCTAAAACATGCCTCTAATTTTCAGTTGCAGCTCTCATCTGCATCAAAACTATGAAGGAATTCTAAGGCCCCTTTCACACTGGGGCGGGAGCCGCGGTGACGGTAAAGCAGCGCTATATTTAGCGCTGCTTTACCGTTGTTTTAACCGTGGTATTCGGCCGCTCGCGGTGCGGTTTTACCCCCCGCGAGCGGCCGAAAAAGGGTTAAAGACCCCCGCAGAGCGCCACCATAGCGGCGCTTTGCGGCGGTATTGCCACGGTTTTACCACGGTTTCCCATTCAAATCAATGGGAAGGAGCAGTATAGGAGCGGTGAACACACAGCTCCTTTACCGCTCCAAAGATGCTGCTAGCAGGACTTTTTTTGCCGTCCTGCTAGCACACCGCTCCAGTGTGAAAGCCCGCCGGCTTTCACACTGGAGTTAAAGTGGCCAGATTTTTTCAGGCGGTGAACAGGTGCTATTTTTAGCACTGTACCGCCTGAAAAACGCCCCAGTGTGAAAGGGGCCTAAGTGTCATTTATGTGAGCCAGTGCCTCTGACACTTTTCACTTTTAATTCCTATTTTTATATATATTTTTTTAATTTTAATTTAGAGCTGAATCTCTGACAACTCTAAATCAGAAATAGAAGAATGTTGACCTTTTACCACATTTTAGAACTCTAATGCCCGTACACACGGTCGGAAATTCCAACGGAAAATGTCCGATCGGACCATGTTGTCAGAAAATCCGGCCGTGTGTGGGCTCCATCGGACTTTTTCCGTCGAAATTTCCAACTGAAAAAATTTGAGATCCTGCTCTCAAATTTTCCGACAACATAGTCCGATCAGACTATTGGCTACTAGCCTCTACATAGTTCCGTCGTACGCAACGAACGTCACCACGTTCAGAATGATCGGATTTTCCGACAACTTTGTCCGACCGTGTGTATGCAACACCAGTGTCGGTCAAAATCCGTCTGAAAAAATCTGACAGATTTTGTGGTCGGAATTTCCGACCGTGTATACGGGGCATAAGATGTTTTAGAACACAGAGACTTCATAACGATCAGGATTGCTACAGCAGATACTGTGAACAGTGCGTGTTTGCATTAAAACATGCAGTGGCAGCTACAGTTTGTGTGTGTGTGTAAAGGGTTAACTGTGGTGTGATGATCACTCTCAGTCTGCTGGTGCTTAGACTGTTGTCCCATTAGTTGGGAAATCTTTGTTCAGAATTAGGTTGAAAATGTAATATCGTCATAGTGACTATGTTGTATTTTGTCAAAAAGTGCTTGAAGGTAGTTTTTTTTTTTTTTATCTAACATCCATCAAAAGAATTGACCTACATGTTTCAGCAAAGTCACAAAACTTTGCCCAATTTTGTTGTTGTCAGATTGGATGCAGATCACAGAAAACACTAATGAAAGCAAACCTTCAATCTCCCAAGATAAATCATTAAGGCTAAAAGTTAGCTTTACCTTGTAAAGCTGGATTTGGGAACGATATAAAGAAACAATTAATGCAAATATATATTCTTTAAAAAAAAAAAAACATAAAAGTGACCATATTGCTTGTCTGAACAATTCCAGCCATAAAACATGCCTCCCATTGGGCACTGTGTTTCTTCCATCAATACGGGATAGAGTAGGGATGTAGCATCTAGCAGGAGGAGCCATGACACCATGGCAGGAGAGGTACTGTCTGGAACACCCAGAAAAGTAGGAGAGCATTGGTGCTTCTAGCTCTGTAAACTACTAAAGTGGTATTAAAGCCAAAACCAAAAATCTATATTATTGCAGCTCACCAATCATTAGATGTGGTAGCTGCATCAGTTTTCTTTTGTTTGTATTTTTCCCTCTGTTTTCACCTGGTGATCTGGCCAGTAACACATCTCCTGTATTAGTGGGATACAACTCTGGAGGAATAAGTACAGCACCGCAGCATTGTCAGCATGGGGCGAGGGTAGTGTTACATATATAAAAAGATTTAGATACACACACAAATTGAAGCCAAACTCCAGCTTACACTTTATAATCAGTTACAGCAAACTGTTTTTTCTTTTGGGATAAAGGTTTTTGCATGAATAAATAAAAACGGATTATTTTACACTCTTGCCAGTGTTAAGTGGTTTGCCTCATCCATGTAAACTGGATTCTGCTGGAGAGCTTGTGCTTTTGAAAAACAACATACTTGCTGTCTAGTTCACCAGATAAAAATAGAAGAAAGAAAGTATATAAAGGGAAACGAATACAGCCATCACATCTTATGCCCCGTACACACGGTCAGATTTTCCGACGGAAAATGTCCTATCGGACAATGTTGTCGGAAATTCCGACCGTGTGTAGGCTCCATCGGACTTTTTCCGTTGGATTTTCCGACGGACAAAGTTTTATCTCCTGCTCTCAAATTTTCCGACAACAAAGTCCTATCAGACTTTTTCCGATCGTGTATAGCAAATTCCGACGGACAAGGTGCCACGCATGCTCAGATCACATTACAAGACCAAAGCTATTGGCTACTAGCGTCTACGTAGTCCCGCCGTAGGCAACAAACGTCACAACGTTCAGAATGATCGGATTTTCTGACAACTTTGTCCGACCGTGTGTATGCAACACCAGTGTCGGACAAAATCCGTCGGAAAAAATCTGATGGATTTTGTGGTCGGATTTTCCGACCGTGTGTACGGGGCATAAGAATAGGTAAGCTGCAATATAATAAATGTTTGATTTTGTGTTTAACACTGCTTTAAGTCAAGTGGACAGACTTTCAATTGTGAAAACAGTTCACCTGAAATAGTACATTTCTACCCTTATTAAAAGCTATTAAAAAATGTAAAAGTTATAATGTAAAACATGGCTGTTTTGATGTAATAAGTTGCTAGAGAACGACAAGCATTTCCATCTACTTACCTTATGCTGTGGCCAGGAACAGATGAGTCACTGTTTCTCTAGCTGTCACTTGACCAGGAATACTGTAGTAAGAAGAACACCTGCATTAACAGTCTGAAAAGAGATTATTTTATGCTGTATTTTATATTCTTTAGACTGCTCCAGTGAAAACCCCATTCAATTACTGATAATGAAACTAGGGTTTGCCACTATTATGAGCTTGCATAGAAGAAATATAGAGAATTTGGGGGACTTTAAAGGTGCAAGTAAACACAAAATATGTTTAAAAATATTTGAATATTTATTGTACATCATTAAAATTTATTTAGTAAAATCAATGGGTTTCAACAAAAACATATATCACATTTTATGTGACAATTGATGCTTCCACTCGACATGTTTCGCCAAATTTGTTACACAGCTTCTTCAGGAGTATATGCATTAATCTGTAATGATTAGATCTTAATTGATACCCATAGAGTAAGAATCTGGACAGCTAAATAGATGGCCACAGAGGGGGTATAGGGTCCAAGAAGAAATCTTGATTTCCTAGGTGAACCACAGGAGCATGCTGAGATTTGATTTGGATATCTGTCTGGATTACCCATTCCCTGCTCACTTCCTTGTGGCTCCAGCCTGGCTGGAAACAAGCATGGAATGAGACATATAAACAGTCTGTGAACCCCTATACCCTACGGGTTGGGTAATCCAGACAAATATCCAAATCAAATCTCTGCATGCTCTTGTTGTTCACCTAGGAAATCAAGATTCCTTCTTGGACCCTATATCCCCTCTGCGGTCGTCTATTGAGCTGTACGGATTTTTACTGTATGGGTATCAATTATCATCAAATAATTACAGATTAATGCATATACTCCTGAAGAAGCTGTGTAACAAATTTGGCGAAACATGTCGAGTGGAAGCATCAATTGTCACATGAAATGTGATATATGTGTTTGTTGAAACCCAGTGATTTTACTAAATTAATTTTAATGATGTACAATAAATATTCAAATGTTTTTAATATATTTTGTGTTTACTTGCACCTTTAAAGTCCCCCAAATTCTCTATATTTTTCTACTCAATATTCGGATGTGGTGCCAATTTGTTCCTTCTTCATCTAGAACTAAATAGTAGTGATATTATGAGCTTGGAATTCATGGTCCTGATAAATTTTTGTGCAAATTTGCCCGGGAGTGTTTTTTCATACAGGAATGCATATGGATATTGAACTATTACCAGCAGGCTTAGAAGGATCAATAAGGGGGCTTTTAGATAAGCCAGCCACCTCACTATAAAACGGGGCACAGAGCAGATATAGAGTCAGTAAACTGGAAACTGCTGTAGGAAAAAAATAGACTGCATATGGAGAGATATTTAAAATATTTTTTTTTTTCAGGGGTGGTATTTTGGTGTTCTCATTACATCTGTTGTTTTTTTTTTTAATACATTTTATGTTAGCAGGGCCTTTTTAAGTTGGGGTAATTGCAGTGGAGCATTCACTTTGTAATGACCATTTGTTCTTAAAGTTACATTGTGTTTGCAACATGCACCTGCATGCTGGAAAAAAAAACATAAGTGCAGGAGCAGAGTGCACCAATATAATATACATTTCAACACACCCCCTATCCCAATAGATAAAATAAAAGTTAGGCATATACCAATTAAGCCTACTATCCTTGAATAAACATGTCCAGATTCCAGTCATTGTTTCACTGCTATATTCTCTGCAGCACCTTAACTCTTATAAGCTTGACAGAAATTGATCAGTAGCTAACAATGTTGCATCAGTGGGAACAAGGACAGTCACAGAGAACTTCTTGCCATTTTCTATCTTCTAGTCAAAGTCAGACAAAACTACCTGAAAAAATAATTTTTTCAAACTGAAATAAATCAGATTGGGATACTGCTGCTATGTGTAAGTCAAGCTAATTGTTAAAGAAAAAAACATTTCCACAGTCTAAAGATACACTGTGCATGAAAAGACCCTCTCCATGCCCTACAGTATTTTTTTGAATTGATAAATATCCCCTATGGCTAGTGCACAGCTTGCTTTGCCTTTCTGACAGTAGTTTACCTATTAGCCCTGAAAATTACCAGAATTTAACAACAAGATTTGCCCCCATAGACTTCAATGGGATTCACATCTAATTTCAGGTTTGCCGAGTTTTGAAGGAGTCACCAAACCCTTGTCAAGTCGAATCTGGGGAGTTTCACCAGTCACTATTGTTTAGCAAATCTAAACCTGAACGTCAGCTGAGTGACTTAAGCTCGAACATTATTCTTTTTTTACTGACGATATGGTCAAGAAATTGTGTGTAGTGACATGAATGACAAACATGATCCCTATACCTGAGTTTGTAAATCTGTAAAAAAAATAATTCTATTGTGGTAAAAAAACAGCCACTTTAATGGATACATTTGTTAAATCACTGTATGTTTACTGTTTGACTCTGATAGGTCTACAGAGCTTATGGATGCCATTAATTCAGACCCACATTCCTCATTAATTTATTAATACATGACAGAGGATTGTGGCATTTTATGAATTTGACTTAATAGTTCAGTAAGTGTAATTTGACAATTGATTTGCTGCAACATAGCATCTCTCTTGTTGAAGGGTTATTTTTTCCACTTGTGCTATATAGTACTCATCCTGTTTGGCCATTGCTCAAGGACAAGTTGTATTGCTGTGCTGGGAGTCTTGCTTCCCTGAAAGAATCTTGCTTTCTGAAATTGGTAATCACATTTCTCACTCTTCCATCAAAACATTAGGCAGTAATCATATATTCTGTCCATTCGGCACACAATCTTTTTTCCTTTTGGACTGGACGTGGCACCTGCTATCTCTTGACAATTGTTAAATGTACGCAGGTTATGAGTGTTTGGGGGCATCATGAGCCAGTGTCGATTGGCACAGGATTACATATCATTTTACTTCTGGGTTTCTGGAAATGTAATGGCAGAACTCATTACTGACCTAAAGCCTTTATAGGATCTATAAGAAAAAGTTGACGGCTATTTTCCCAACTGCAGAGAACAGAAGAATAGAACAGCGATCAACTAAACCCTCTAGTGACTCATACGTCATTGGTGAAGATAGAAATAATAAATGATAAAAATTGATTTCACTTATGTGATTGCTCAAAACTTTCTGACATTTGGTGTACTGCAACTTTAAAATAAAACATAGACATTCAACTTCTTGCTTGCATTGATTTGTAACGTCAGCAACCTTTTTTACCAGCTACACCTGTTGTTGAATATAGGATAAGGGAATAAATCTGAAACAAAAATGTAAAACAGATTATGTGAAGTAATTTTAAAGGGGTTGTAAACCCTCAAGGTTTTTCACCTTAATGCATTCTAATGCCCCACTTTTACTTACCTGAACCCAATATTTCCAGTGATGGGGACAGGCAGAGCAGCTCAAGACACTGTCTCGGGTCCTCATTGGCTGGATTGATTGCAGCAGGAATATTGGCTCCAGTTGCTGTTAATCAAAGCCAGTGACACAGGAGTCGGGGGGGGTCCTGCTGTCTGTGTCAATGGACGCAGCAACAGGACTCAGGAGCGCGCCCGCACAAGTGCCCTCGGAGAGTGCGGATCTCCGTGGGGGCACTCCAGAAGAGGAGTAGCCAGGAGCGCCGCTGGGGGACCCCAGAAGGGGAGGATCGGGTCCCCTCTGTGCAAAACCCTTGCACTGAGGAGGTAAGCATGACATTTTTGTTATTAAAAATAAAAAACTAACCTTTACAATCCCTTTAAATGATAAAATAGGTGTGCAGTTTTTAAACTCTAAGAAAGTAGTGTTTGTCTAAGTGTTGGAACTTCCCAGACTCTGGTGCGGTTTCTATTCAGCGGTTCAAGTGGGATTCAGGTGCAAATTTGACACCTAAATCACACTTGAACCAGACTGAAAAATGCATATAACCCTTTTTTCATTTGTGCCGCAGCCAGCCCACATATATGTGAACCAGCTCTATTGAAAGATGGTCTGGTTCGCATGTTATGCCAATCGAATGTGGTTTAAAGCGCATCTGGTTCGCATATATATGTGAACGGAGCCTAGGTTGTTTCAATTCATTACTGAAGTCATGCTGCACCTTTCTTCAAATCCATAAACTCTGTGAACTTGAACATAGTCGCATTTTCGCACATAAGATTAAATTCTTTGGGAGTGAATCTAGTTGTTAAATTCTGTCTATTTTCTGGGCTAATAGGCAAAAATAAAAATTGTGCAGGGTGGAGATGATCTTTTCATGTGGCTTCAAAGAGAACAGCGACAGCCTCCCAGGAGCCAGCTCGCCCACCCCCACCCAACACACAGCAGGTGACTCAGAGATTCAGCTCTGTGTTTTTCTCTGCAGTGCAGTGTGTATGACAACAGATCTCCGTGCTTTCTGCTGCTGAGACATGCTGTTTAAAATGTGTTTTAGAAGGCTGTAGAGGATAATGGACTGCATATAAACAGGTACAACTTATGAAGGAGAATTTTATTTCATCTCTGTCTATCATGGCTGCATGGTTCTGGGAGGATGACATTTTCAAAAAGACTCACTATGCCTTTCAGAAAATACCTTGGAGAGTTTGCTTTCCAAATGTGGTAATTTTGTTGTTGTTTCTACTGTATTGATGCTCTAGGGCCTCCAAAAATGTGATAGGTAGTCAGAAAATTAGATGCATAATTTATGCATAATTTATCCTCCTTGAAAGCTCAAACCTGCTCCTTGGATGTAGGACCCCTCTATGCTTCTAGACCAGGGATCCTCAAACTACGGCCCTCCAGCTGTTGCGGAACTACACATCCCATGAGGCATTGTAAAACTCTGACATTCACAGACATGACTAGGCATGATGGGAATTGTAGTTCCTGAACAACTGGAGGGCCATATTTCGAAGATCCCTGTTCTAGACTGTGAAAAAGTCTGACACATGTGGTATGCCCATACTCAGGAGGGATAGAAGAAAGTCAGTAATTACGAGTATGCCTGTGGCTTCTGGTGGTATGTTTTTTGGGGGGCGGTAAACAATCCACCTGCTGCCCCCCTCGGTCGGTCGGTCACCAGCCCCGCACTTACCCATCTAGGTCACGGGCAGCCCTTCCTCCAGGCAGTGGGTAGCGGCTTCACCCTGCTTCTCCTGCTTGACTTCGGTGGCTTCCCCTGCATCTCCTCCCTCCTCCTCCTCAGCAGTCAATGGAATCGCTTCTCCTCTCAGTCAATTGGGTGACGGGTCTCAGGACTTGCTTCCTGATTGGCCGGGAGGAGTATCAGGAAGACAATAGCAAATATTAATTTGCTATTGTCACACAACTGGGTGAGCAAGCCCACCCTTTTGTGAAGCCAATTAGAGCCTCAGGCTCTAATCACGTGCTTCTAAAGAAAAAAAACCATTGGAATCAATGCGTCCGGCTCCCTGCATGTAGATTAAGGACCAGGCGCATGCATGGATGGTCTGCCACTGATGCCTATGATAGGTGCGAAAAATTACTTTTTCTACAAATTGTGACTATCAATTACTTCAATAACTTCAAAAATCTCACCATGCTTCTTACTGATTATCTTGTCTACTTTCCAAAAAGGGGTAAATTGGGGGTGGGGGGTATTTGTACTGTCCTGGCATTTATGGGCCTCAAGAAATGGGATAGGCAGTCATTAAGTCAGGATTGATAATTTTTCAAATATATATGTACCATAGTTTGTAGACTCTATAACATTCACCCATAATAAATATTCTAGTTATTTTTACCAAAGAAATGTAGCATAATATAGTTTGGTTTAAATCTATGAAGAAAAATGATTTATTTGTACAATGTTATGACAGAAACTTAAGGGGCTGATGGCCTAAAAAGCTAGCAATCAGAACTAAAGTACAGTTTCCTACTAATCTCTCCCTATTTTCTTTTTAATGCCCGTGGTGTGTGAACACACTCCAAAAACTCCATCCGGTGCCAACAAAAAGTGCACACACATAAAGAGTGATACACAAAATGTGCAATGGGTGTACACATAGTCTTCCAAAGGAGAAGGACCTTAACCCTGATCACCCGGGGGGGTTAGGCACCAGACAGGAACTGAGGTACTTACACTTGGTCCATCTTGCCAAAACCAGATGGACCCCATTCTTTGGAAGGTCTCCCGAAAAAACAGACCCACCCAAGTACTAGGTGGGGCTCCCCTGAAGGGAGACCCCATGAGAGAGGGTGAACTAAGCCAGAAGGCCATGTCCACCCCCTTCCAAGACTTTCAGGGAAGGCCCTAGGACCTACACCCTACCAGTCACACGTGTAAAACTATCTACAACAACAAAAAAGTGACAAAGGGCAATAAATAAATAAAGTGGGGGGGAGGAAGTGAAAGTGACCATTGTGCAATACAATGGCCAGCCCTTTGGCCAGGAATAAAGAAATTCCTCTGGGTCCCAGCCAAAAGGCCCCGCCCAAGAGGCTGGTGTGAAAAAAGTGTGTGGTAGTTCAGTGACCTTGGTGCCACAACAGAAACTGACCTTCACTCACAGTGAAGTTACGGCACCCCTGGACTGCCACTCCAGGGACACATGCACCCCGACCTTTTTCAGGCACGGCCTTCAGCCAGATCAGTGCAGCCCCCATACCTGCCAGATAGTGAGCCCTTCTGGTATTCTCGGGGAGAGCCACATCCAGTTCAGCTCCCACTGATACTAGCCTTCCAGGCCCCCATCATACCAGTGGATTTGCATGGCAGCACCCCGACCCACCCAAGGGTCATGGTGACTGCTCCTCCACTGGACGCTGACAGGAACAGAGACCAAACCAATCATAACCAAAAGGCCAGAATGACCCAGCCTTCAGCCAGACCAGTGCAGTACCCATCCTCACCAGGAGCACCCTTCTGGCTCATTCGGACTCGACCAAGTAACTAGCCTACAAAACTTAGGAGCACTTGGGTTCAGTCCCTACCAATACGAATCGTCTAGGTACCATCACACCAGAGGATTTGCATAGCCCTCCCCGAATAGGAGCAGCACAGTGCCTCCTTTGGTAAGTGATAAGAACAGATACTACACTTGATCTTAGCCAAAAGGCCATTTGTCATCTTTACCTCTGCTTTCCCTACAGCAGCTTCCATTTCACCGAAGTTATGACTGCTCTGTGCCCCCCTCCCCCCGTTATAGTAATTGGGTTGCTTATCTTAAAGTTGCAAAAAGTTGGAAAATCAGTCCCCCTAAGCCCGATGGCCATAGTTCAAAGGCCATGCAGTGCATTATGGTTTAAAAAATAATTCTCTTTAGAAATCTGTGCAGAAATTAGCTGGTACTGGGAATCTCATACCCACAGGATTCACCTTGAACCCATGGTAGTGGCGAACCCGAATCTCATTCCTAAGCATGACGTGTTGCTGAGAAGGCATGTGTATTTATCTTTTTGCCTTGGTACATTTTTCACACAACCAAGGCCAATTGGCTGATAACAAATCACATCAAATGATTCAACTTGTATACAAGCCCTTGCAAAACTCAAAAGAAAAAAAGAGATGTAAGCTAAAACCTAAAATGAGAAACATGTCTCTAAATGAGCTAAAATTCATGTACCAAGCTTGTTAATTATGCATTAGCATGCTCAAATACTACCCTTGTAACAGCTCTTACTGTGCTTTGTTTTACCATGCCCTTTTTTCCTAAATCATATTTCATATCTTTAGATCTCATTTAGACCATGTTCACAATACAGACCTGAATTAGAGTTGTTATTGGAGATAATGCTCTGCTTTTGGTTAACTTGTGCCCTCTTAAAGCCCTCTCTGGTGAGTATTTATAGACCACTCAAGTGCCTTATACATGACTTAGTATGGCATGTAATCTTTACATAAATTCTGCACTAATGTTATGCAGGATTGCAGTGTAACTCTAACTCCATTGTAATTTACTCGGTAATATGATTACTATTTCATGCCATAATAAGTCACTAGGGTGAAATCAGCCAACCTGGGAGAGAGGCACTGCATGTAAGCAGAACCTGACTTTCTCCCCTACTGTTTGCACTTTGTACTCTGTGGAAAACAGGATTTAAGAATAAGGTTTCGCTCTTTCACTTCTGATTGTATTAATTTCTAGCCGTATCAAAGTAGCCTGTACAGAGAGTGAACAGGGAAAGTATTTGTGTAAGTCAGACTTATTGGCATTATATCCCTGCAGGAGTATCTTTTTATATATTCTATTTAGGCTCTGCATGTCTGAAGAACAACATGTAGTCATCGGTAATCTAAGCCTAATGTCCTGCTTGGATTTCTGGTTCTAACATTGTATTATGAGGCCTCTGTGGAGGCAATAAAGAAAGCCTTTGGCTGTATTGCACTATTCAAGCTCTATTAACAAAATAATTCTCCTTTTAGTAAGGCAGTAGATAGATATACATATTCCAAAACTCCCAAACACATCAGTGTCAACCAAATTTTTGCTGGTAGTTAGTCTTAGTTGCTGGAGCTGACTAAACCCTCTACTCAGCACTAACTACTTGGCAATCTAGTGCAGTTGTACTGGAATCATTATTGCTTTAAAATGAAGATTCACCCTTTGAGTTACCAGATTCTATAATTACTGTATACAATGAATTCCAGGACTGCTAGTACTGCTCGTCCTTGAGACTGGTTGAACTCTGTCCAAGTGGAACTTGTCTAAGTGGTGAGTTAAAACCAGGAGTTTATAACAGGAGGTTGTAACAGGGGTCATAGTACCTGTGCAGGGAGATCAACATCAGGATCCACCCTATCGCCATCATTGGATCACCCGGTAAGGTAAATATTCTGGTAAGTAACGCAGGGACCACCACTTAGCAGTTGATCCAGGGACCAACATCCGACCGCCCCTCGGGGGGGTCAGGAAGGAATTTTTTCCTCTGCTACAGCAATTGGCCGCGCTAGTAGGGGTTTTTCGCCTTCCTCTGGATCAACGGGAGGGAGGGTGTAGGTCTACAGGGTTTTCCCACAGATCCGCAACATCTTCAACTAGCCTGCGCAAGACCGTTATCGCCTCAACAACAGCATCAGCGTTTTTTCAACGCATCATTTCGTCCACAGCAGGGAATTTTTTTGGAGCACCTCAACATGTGCAATTTCAAATACTCAGCAGAGTCTCTCCGCAGACTAAGAAATTTGACCGCAACTCTACCGACCGACATTCAAAAAATATTACAAAAAGAACGACTACTAAGAATCGATCCACAAGCAATGATCAAACATAAGAAGACTACAACTCAACCGCAACAGTTAGCATGCGCTTTGATTAACACCAGATCGGCAGTCAAGCACAGGCACGAAATCCATGACTTCATCACACAAAACAACATAGATTGCCTCTTCATCACGGAAAGCTGGCTAACACCCGACTGCAACACCATCCTAACAGAATTAGTGCCAGAAAACTACAGGATCCTAACCGAGCATCGGAAAGGAAAAAAAGGAGGAGGCCTAGCAGTGATCTTCAAAGCTCATCTAGCGCTCGTCAAACCTATGGTACAGAACAAAGCAACGTTTATGGAGACACTTACTCTACAGATGCAAACCACACCACAAGAAACCATCCACATGCTGCTATGCTACAGACCACCAGGACCAAAGACAAATCTACCGATACCACTCACGGAATTCATCTCGGCACACACCCTGAAAAACAACAAGATTCTGGTACTCGGAGATTTCAACCTCTGGGCGAATTCCACCGAAGACCCCATCGCCACCACCTGCATCAATCAACTGGAAGACCTAGGGCTTCAACAACTAGTAAAGGCTCCCACACATGGGTCGGGTCACATCCTGGACCTCATCTTCAAGCAAAATACGGACATCAGCATTCAAGACAACATAGCACTACCATGGTCAGACCACCACGCTATCAAATTTGAGATCGCCACCAACATCTCCCTGCAAAAACCAAACCCAGCAGCAACAACACACTGGATTAGATCGCAGAAGAAACTACATTCGGAAATCTTCAAAACCACACTAACACACAAAATGGGTACACTAAATCAAAACCACTCAACAGAACGAATACTCAGCTTCATAAACAAGGCACTTCTACAAACAGCAGACGCAGTCGCCCCGAAACATCGAGTACCCATCCGCAAGAAAAATTCTGGTTGGTTTAATGGCACGCTTACTCTACTGAAACGGGAACACAGAAGAGCAGAAAGAGCCTGGAGAAGAAACACCACAAAGGAAAATCACACAAACTACAGAATACTCACCAAGAGATATCATAAAGCAATTTTCACAGCAAAAAAAGAACATGTCTCAAACACCCTCTCAAAAGCCTTAAACCGACCACGGGAACTTTTCAAACTAGTCGCCCAGACTATGAACCCCACCTGCCTTGAGCCCCTAGGAAACGAAACTCAAGAATACTGCAACAAATTATCAGATTTTTTCATCAACAAAATAGACAACATTCAGAAAATAATTCAACAAAAAAAAAACAACAACCAGCTCTACTCAACTCAACCCAGGTAAGGAATTTTACATCCACAGCGCACAAGCACCACATTTTTCACTTACCCCGATCACAACGGATGAAACCAAAAATGTCATCAAGAGCCTCCGAGACAGCACCTCGCCAAACGACATCATCCCCACAAAACTCTTGAAAGAATGCTCCGACATTCTGGCCCCCGCTATCACACACCTAGTAAATCAGTCGTTCAAAGAAGGATTGGTTCCGAATTCCCTCAAGCAAGGCATCATCAAACCATTACTAAAGAAACCCAACCTCGACCCCAAGGATCCGAACAATCGCAGACCGGTAACAAGCCTGAACACCATTTCCAAGATCATGGAGAAAGCAGTAGTACAACAGCTTCAACTTCATCTGGACATACACAAGCTCCTAGACCCACTACAATCGGGCTTCCGCCCAGGCTATGGCACAGAAACGGCACTTCTGAAAATATGGGATGACGCCCTAGAAGCAGCGGATGAGGGAGAATCGTGTCTTCTGGTATTGCTGGATCTCAGTGCGGCGTTCGACACAGTGGACCACAACATGCTTCTCAGCCGCCTCAAGGAAGTGGCAGGAGTTACAGATGGAGATCTGCCATGGTTCGCTTCCTTCTTAGGAAACCGGTCACAAACAGTGAAACTAGGAGCCTTCACTTCGGAAACTCGGGCAATCACTTATGGAGTCCCTCAAGGATCACCATTGTCACCAGTACTGTTCAACATTTACATCCGACCACTCTTCAAAATTATTAGCAAATTGGATCTGTGCTTCCACTCATACGCGGACGACACTCAACTGTACTTCCGGATCACCGGACAAAAAGACCAATACCAGGAACTAGGAAAATATCTCACATTGATAGATGACTGGATGACCACTAGCTCCCTCAAACTAAATGGATCAAAAACAGAATTACTGCTCCTCGACGCAAACTCAAGGAAAAAGACGAAGACCCCTTGGACACCACCAACCATCTTGGGACAGACCATCCTTCCAAGCAACAAAGCCAAAAGCCTCGGAGTAATCTTTGATTCAGAGATGACAATGGAGGCACAAATAGGATCCGTAATCAGCGGATCCCACCATCTCCTTCGCATGCTACGCAGACTCATCCCCTTCATCCCGGAAAAGGAAAAAGCGGTAGTAGTAGGAACGATCATCAATTCACGGCTCGACTACGCAAACTCACTCTACATAGGATTACCGGATTACCAGATTGCGCGCCTTCAAATTGTCCAAAACACAGCAGCAAGAATAGTCACCGGAAAGAAACCCTGGGAATCCATCTCCCCATCCCTAAGGATGCTCCATTGGCTCAAGGTAAAAGACAGGATCACATTCAAGACCCTCTGCCTCACCCACAAATGTACACAAGGAAATGCGCCTCAATACCTTTGTGAGAAAATAGAAAAATACATACCGAATCGCAGACTTCGATCAACAAACCAAAATCGCCTTCTCATCCCCAAAGCCCGCTACAAATCGAAGGGAGAACGAAGATTCGCAGTACAGGGACCCCGGCTATGGAATGCTCTACCAAACAACATCCGCATGGAAGAAAACCATCAGGCCTTCAGGAAAAAACTCAAGACCCACCTCTTCTAATACATGGCATCCCAACATGAGCAGTCAAGCGCCTCGAGGCGATTCAGTTCGCAGTTGCAGCGCTATACAAATCATTCATTCATTCATTCATTCATATGAAGTGTTGCATATGTGGAGGTTTCTGAGAACTCTCTCTAACTGTCCTGATCACAAATGTCACAGGAACAAACGTAAAGGTGAATTAAAATTTTTAAGTTGCCACCAGGACCGGTATAGAGGCAAAATCTTCCAAAGCGGCAGATTGATCCCGTGAAAACTGTCTAATAGGAGAATGTTTGAAAGATTTCCTCCTGCTTCCTGTTGAGCTTGCAAACAAAAAGTCTAAGGAAATCTCCCTAATGGGACACAAATGGTGTAAAAAAGAAGTCAGCGGTTTTAACAGTTTCCTACTTAATCCATAATGTGGAATTTGCCAAGTCAGCAAGTGTCCATACTATCCCCACGGACTGTATTTTGGAGGTACTGCATGTATTTTCATATATCGATATATCTTAAGCAGAACAAATATGGTGAGGTGTTGAACTTGTTTCAAGTTCCAAAGCACTGCAGTTAAAGCGGAGGTTCACACAAAAATGGAACCTCCACTTTTCGGAACCCTCCCCCCCTCCGGTGCCACATTTGCCACCTTTCAGGGGGAGGGGTGTGCAGATACCTGTCTAAGACAGGTATTTGCACCCACTTCCCGGCATAGACTCCCACAGGAGTCTACGCCTCTTACCATCCCCCCACGCTATCTGCTGGGACACACACAGGTCCCAGGAGATAGTGGGAACCAGTTAGGACACGCAGCGAGACTCGCGCATCAGATTTTTCTTTATTCTTCAGAATACAAACATTGGCTCTGTGAAGAATGGATGAAAATCTCTGTTACCTTTTGTGCATCATTGATGTTCAGATTTGGTGGCTGGGGGGCCACAGAATACAGTTGACTTCACCCTAGTTTTAATGACATTGCTCTTATTTATCAGAATTTATCAGAGTATACAGGGGTTGCTATGCTGAAATATAGGAATGTAATAAGGGAACAGTATCTGCCTGATAGAGTGCAATCATTTTTCTTGCAAGTTAAACAATCATGCAGAACAATCAGTGGATCAAACAGCTTCAATAAGACAGCTTTATGTACTATTACAAATCCCCCATCATGAAAACAAGTTGGTTACAGGCATTCTGTGGTGAAGTCATCCTTTTACTTTAATCACATTCAAACCAATCTAGATACAGAATGTTAGGTAAAAGAAGACTCAGCACACCAAGTTATGTTTTTTTGTTGGATTTTTTTCTGGATACAAGTGGTTTGGTAATGGCTGACCTATCTGAATTATTGTCCCTTTCCTTCCAATATAACTTACCATAAGCGTAACTAGGAACCAGTTGTGTATGAAGAGGAAATAGTCCTACTCTTATAAAAAAAGGAAATTGATTTATTGGTGTAGAGAAGCTCTGCAGAGTGAGTCAACAAGAACAGACCTATTCTCTGGAAATGTGAAATAACTGAACCTTGCAATTTGACCAAGAAGTTCGTCCCCTTTCCTTGGAAGAATATGGTCAAGGACGTTTGTTTCCCTTGTGGTATCTGAGAGATGGGAGAAGAAGGTGAAAAGAGACTTTAACTGTGGGAAATGCTACATTGAATTATTAGCACCAACTAGAATCTTCCTTTGGCTGGTAGGTAATAATATCAATGTTATTGGAGCTCCAGGTAACTCTGTTATTCTATATCTAAGTTTGTGCCTGGTTTCTGGATGAAGATGTTATTCTTTTATAGATTTAGTTAAGCTGAAAGCAAGAGCAGTGGCGTGTTCCTTGCCTCTAGCAGCTCTATGAAAGAATTTGTGTGCAGGGGAATGAAGGGAATATTGAACAGAGAATGGAGGTGCATTTCAGTTACTGATACTTTTCATTTTATTAATGCCCTCTCAACTGACCTTGTGACTGATCAAGTTATCCCTATGGGACCCTTTAATGTTAGCCAGGGACCCTTCTTGACAAAGACTCAATAATACCTGTACTAAACAACTATAGCATAAAATTACATATATTTTAGCATGGGGATGGGCTGATTATTCTCAGTGTAGCTACTTACACCACAAAGCCATCCAGCAGGCCTTTGCCAACTCCCTAAGGTTGAAGAAAAGGGCAGTTGCCCTATATTAGCCTGTGTGATTGTGGTGGTAATGAGGAAGCAAGAGCAATGCTGCTAGCAGAGGACAAGACACAGTGGTCTAGTCATGGGCTGGCTATGTGATGAGTGGAATTAACAGGCTTTTAAACACTTAGGCAATGATTGGAGGGGGGGAGGGTTAACTTTAAAAAAGACACCTCTTACCCCAAGGAGGTTACATTTTTGATCATAAGACAAGCAAGTATATGCCAGTTGTGAGACCTGAACAGCAGCTAATTAGATAAGTTAGGAGACCTCCTCTTAAGGAGGACTGAGAATGGAGAGATGCCCCCCATGGGATTAGAAAAGATAGGAGTGGGAGGTTTCTGTGTACTGTTATGGTTCCAAACTACTTTCACCATAAAAGGTAGAGGATCTATCATATATGTGTAAGGAAGGGTGAGGAAACCCTGCCGCTACCAGGTTTAGATTTGAGATACAGTTACAAGTAGTTGTACAAAAAAATGTGCTGGTCTGTCAGCATTTTCTAAAGGGTTTCACAGGGAATAGACACCTTTAAGAAGCATTTCCAGTGAAAGAGACTACATTTCCATGCTTCTATAACAACTATACTATAGATAAAGACTGTGTAGCCCCACCACAGTGCAGCCCTCTTGCCAACTGCAAACTGCATCTTAATCATTTTTCTGCATAGGGGATGTCTGCATATCTCCTGCCTCCAACATCATAGTGCAGAAATCATTTCATATCTTCCTATTGTGCTGGTGAACTACAATATCATTTGTGTGGACAGTTGAAGATAAAGTGAAAAATCAATTTGCAGTTGCTGGTATACGATTCTCCAGTTTTTGGACCTAAGCACAACAAGGAAAGTGTGAAAAGAGTGCTCATCTGGATGACCTCCAACCCAGCCTTACTGTACATATCATCCAATTTATCAGAAAGGAGCTTTGACTGAGTGCTAGTGTATGTACAAGATCCTAAATGTCTCACCACACCCTAAAGGTTTCCCGTCAGCTGCTATCACTTACACATCCTGGCCTGGGATTTCATAGCTAGTTACACCTTTTCACTGCCTGTTACATTCAGTCACCATAAAGTAGAAATATGAGAATTGCTGGCATATCGTAGCATGTGGAAGACTTGTAAATGATTCCTGCAAATATTTTTTTTTTCCATTTGGAAGCAGTTTAGAGTTTTTGACCTGACATGGTTTAAGGTAGAAATGAGTGGTAAATAATTCCCATTTACCAAGGTAGACATTGAACTATTTTAAGGCGAGCTGCTGAAACTAGGAAAAATATAAATGTTTGTTCTTATTGGCATGAAGAACATCAAGTTTTAGATATTTTTATTGCATGATATCTTGTAAACCATTCAGTGGTGTAAAATGTTTAGCAACATGTTCATAGTTTATTTCATTTCTAATAAGTACATTATCTGCACACTTTAAATTATGTGCAGTGCTTCTGCTTTGAGTAAGATATGGTGATATCACTACCGTGTTGCTCATTGTTCTCCTTGCTGGAGTGAATGCTGTGCCTGAAAAAATGCAGACAAGCATGTTGCTGCCTTTGTTTAAAGTGACTGTAAAGGCTCATTTAAAAAAAAAAAAAAAATAACAAACATGTTATACTTACCTCATTTGTGCAGTTGGTTTTGCACAAAGCAGCCTGTATCCTCCCTCCTTTGAGTGCCCCTCAGCCAGCAGCTTGCTACAGGGGGCACCCAAGCCGAGTCAGAGCTCCATGTATCCATTCAGACATGGAGCCCCGGCCTTGCCTCATCCTCTCCCTCCCCTGATTGGCTGACTGACTTTAAATTAACAGCCACCGGAGCCCATGGATCCGCTGCTCTGTCTCAGCAAATCAGGAGGAGTGTCCTGGATGACTGAGGGGAGAAGGAGCTCAGGTAGGTAATAAGGGTGGTGCTTGGGGGGCTGCTACAAACAGAAGGTTTTTTTATCTTTATGAATAGAATGTATTAAGATAACCTTCTGCCTTTACAACTCCTTTAAACCATTGTGTAAATCTGTGCTTTCTGAACCCTCTTGCTGCTGCTTGAGTATTTGTTTATCAGTCATCAGATAACCAGTCATTACAAGGGCAGCTCTGACATATGGAGGCAAAGATTTACTCCTGTGCCGAAATGACCTCCTCCACATAGAGAGACAGTACAGAGCAAGACATGGTAAGTCGTTATGGGTAAAAGATCCACTGCAAGGAGATCATGGGCAATACTGATGAATAATTCTTTGCTTTTTTTCCTTGGCATAGCTTCCAAAGATCAGATCCTCTTTAAATGTTACAGGGATAGATAGGTGTAAAGTACTTTAGGGATTTGGTTAAAGAAAATGTATAGCGGTTTTGTACTATATATATATATTCTTTCTTTATTTATTTATTATAGTTAGGACTAGTGATGAGCAAATGTGCCTGGGTTTGATGTAGGCTGTTTACCAAATTCATCCTAAATTCTACAAATTGTTAACTTTAATTCTAACACTATTAAAATCAATAGGGGCAAATATTGAAAATTTGGGCCATAAGGCCAAAAGACAAAGGATTATCAGACTAAAGGTGTGAGAAGCTACGCACTACCATGAGGGGCATGTACCAATCCAAAATAAATGTTTACAAGCATGTGACTTCAAAGATGACATTTGAAAAACATCATTCCTTTCTAATACATGATTAGACAATGCCTTTAAAGAACAACTGCAGGAATAATACAATTTGAAATTTACATTACATTAGACTGACACCATGTAGATGATGTTTTTTGTAGACCACGTATAAAATAGTTTTTCCGTCACCACTGATCTTACCACTCCCAGACCATTTATTTTTTCTGATGCCCAAGATGTCCAGCTTATAATTGTCAAATTTGAGTTAGTCTTGTGCAAGTTTTCCACACTGATACAGGGGCTAGCTAGGTTCTGATCCTGGTAACAAATATTGCACTAAGCATTGTGGATTGCATCGGACGTTGGACATCTGGTTATGTTTCCTCTATCCTCGTCATCAGGACTAAGCTGTTACTCTGATTCTGAGGTGAGTTTCTGAGGTATGCACTTCTTAATGTTACCAAAGCAGTAAAAGGTTTTGCAGGGCTGGGTTCCTTCTTTCTCAGCATGGACTATTTGGACTGTCCATGTTTCACTGTTGTAGTAGCTCTGATCATTATTACTGGCTTGAATATAAAGTAAATGAAGCACAAGAAGCTGCAATGCTGCACTGTTGTAGCATCTCTACTAATTATTACTGTAATGCCCCGTATGCACGGTCGGAAGTTCCGACCACAAAATCCGTCAGATTTTTTCCGACGAAATTTGCCCGACACTGTTTTTGCATACACACGGTCGGACAAAGTTGTCAGAAAATACGATCATTCTGAACGTGGTGACGTTCGTTGTGTACGACGGAACTACGTAGAGGCTATTAGCCAATAGGTTTGGTCTCGTAATTTGATCTGAGCATGTGTGGCACTTTGTCCGTCGGAATTCCCTACACACGATCGGAAAAAATCCGATCGGATTTTGTTGTCGGAAAATTTGAGCGCAGGATCGATGGAGCCCACACACGGTCGGATTTTCCGACAACATTGTCCTATCGGACATTATCCATCGGAATTTCCAACCGTGTGTACGGGGCATTAGGGAAACTTGCAATGACATTCTGTTACACATAAATATTAAATTATCCAAGGGTTTCTCATTTTCACTCCATTTCAACTTTTAAATACAGATATTACTATCTCTGTGGTCTTGTCTACTTATGGACTGCATTTATTTAGTACATTGTATTCTGGAGTTTCCATTTACCAGTATGTCAGGCATGTATAGATTGCTTATTTACAGGATTTTTGTTTCTGACATAGATTTTAAAACACACAGAGATTTGTGCAACTGGGGCAGTATTAGATTCAAAGCTGTCTCGGAAGTATAAACCTGACTGGTGATACAAGCAGAGAGAGACAGAGAAAAGTACACAGCAGAGGCTTTAGAAAGCATATCCTCCCCAAACCAAAAAAACAAAAAAATGAGTGGAGCTGCATGAAATCTGACTATGAAGGATTACAGAGTACAGTTGCAAAGTTTACTAGACATTAGAAGGTCACCGAATCATTTCCCTTCTCAGGATTGCTCTTTCAGTTCTAATATTTAATACAGCTTTAGTCATATTACTTATGTGTAATGAAGTATGTTCTATGTTTTGCAGGCAGCTGGATCATGGAGAAATCTTCAGTGCAGGGATGCTTGTCCTTTTTCTGTCGGAACATTCAGAAATGCAATGGTTAACAGCTTTGGATCTTTAGGCTGGGTACACACTATAAGAAAATTGGAAGAAAAATTCCATACAAGGAAAGATCGGCTGATTATCTCATCATTAGTATAGTGCTTTTAACACCTGATTCCGACTGTTTGGATTAAAAAAGCCAAAGGTGCAAGCTAGAAATATTTAATAGTACATGAACACAACATACGATTTTGGCTCAATGTGTACAGTAATCATATGGAATAATTGATTAGAGAAAAGCATGGTCAGAAGTAAAGAACAACCCGGAAGAAGGTGGGAGCAAATATAAAAATCATATACAAGAACGAACGTTTGCCCTTGAAGTTTGAGGATTTTCATACAAGTTAATACCACTGTCAGTTGCATCATGATACGCACCTTCATGGAAAATTGGATGACCGCTCATTTGATTTACTCATAGTGTGTACCCCACTTTAGGCACAGACAGTCCAACAGGAACATGCCCCCTCCTTCCTCCTCCACTGAGAAAAGTTCTGTAACCTGCTTTTGGTGGTGGTGGGGTATGACAAATGTTCCTTGCCAAACAGGTTATTGCACAAACCTGTAGGCAAATAAGAGAATCAGAACCTTCGCTGAGTGAAAGAGTGGGTTTCATAATACAGTAGTTGCCAGTGCCTCCATGCAGGACAGGACCTTCCTGAGAAATTAACCAGTAATATAATCTAAGCAATTGGGAGCAGATAAATTACTGCAGCCAATATATAACAAGTATATACAGTGGATGCACTCCAGTATGGAATTAATACAAGAGTTATATATTAAAAAATGTATATATAATATATACATACATACAATGTACAAAGAGGTAAAAGGGCTCAACAAGAGTCCTGGTGGAAAGTGCACATATACCCGGTTATACTAAAAATAAAGATACCTCTAGATGAACGTTGCAGAAAAGTTCAGTTGCTAGGGCCCCAGAGGATGATCATGATGTGATATCCATCTTGGTGCAAGAGACCTAAAGACAAGATCTGCGATGATGGGGGGACTCTTAAGCCATTGTCCGCCCAGCCTGGAACACAGCTTTTCACCAGCAGAAATCTTGGTGTGGCACTGTAACTCAGGGTCAGCCTATTGACTCTGTGGCTGTCGGATGCCTTACCAGGATCTAGCCTATGTTGGTTATTGAGCCCTGAGCCAAAACTAGCTATAGAATCCTAGACCAGAAGGGACAACTAAAATAACAAGAGCTGCATAAGAAGTTTATTGCAATAATTAGGTTCACCCACTAACATACAGCCAAGTGAACACCACACACATTGTCACAGACGGAACTATATAGTGTTGTGCATGCAAGATAACAACAAGAGGACAGATATACTTCTGTCACCAGTCTTAGAATCTATGGGCTACAATAGTAGACTATTAAACATAGGAGCACTTACCTAATAATCCCTGTTTCTGGTATGAATTCAGCAACAGCTTTTCCAAAGACAGGACATGTGTCTTAGACTTCTCTCTTTCCTCACGTCCTCCTTCTGGGGTTTCCAACCCAACAACCCAGAGACAGGAAGTGCTATATATAATTAATTATGTGATAAGCAGCATAACTATTTACAAATACAGACAGTAGAGGACAGCAGATCAGTAACATTCTTGCATTGATTACACTGCCTGTAACATGATCTGTGAAAGGGGGAAAAAATTGTGTGACTGATCAGACTGTAATCAATGAAAGATCTTTTCTCAATGGAGGAGGAGGAATGAGGGGGGCATGTCCCCATCAGATCATTTGTTCTGCTTTTCTGCCTGAAGATCCAAAGCTGGTAGTCATTGCAGTGCCGGAAGTTCAGAGACAGGAAAAGGACAGACATCACTGAAGTGAAGATTTCTCCAGGATTTAGCTGCTTGCACATTGTGGGACACAATTCATTACAGGTAAGTGATGCGACTACAGCTGTAGGGTTTTTTTTTTTCAGCTAAACTTTTTATTGTTTGACTTAGTTCCCTGAATTTCGGTGTGGACATTCATAAAACAGCTGATCCAGAGGTATGAAGAACTGTTCACTTCAATGTGTAAAAATATGTATCTAAATATCTAACATAACTCCCAACATGTCTATACAAAATTCAGAACTGTTTTTGAACCTATCATTCAGATCAATGGCAGCCTTTCTATTTACACTTAACTTATATTTTCACAAAGTGCTCTGATCCTTTTTATAAGTGCTAAGCTTCATATTTGTATAATTCCCAAAAATAGCCATAGCCATTTTTTCTTTGCTCTTTATTAGAAATAAACAAGCACACATACAACATCATTTAGAATACATTTGTAATGGTCTTTGCATTTTGTGGGTTTCCTTATGTACTACAAAATGTACTACGTAACTACAGCAGGCAGGACATAAAAAGCAAAGGCATGTGGCAGGGCATATAAGCATGCAGATGTGAACAAGCCTGCTAACAGCTATAAGGATTTCGTTATCTTCAGATTTGTTTCTAATAAGTACAAATTGCACACAAAGCACACTTGCATAAATGGGAACATTTTCTGTGTCACACATTCAGAATTTTTAAACTTTAAGGTTGAAAATATCAAACAATGCCAAACTAAAATATAAATGTTTTTATTTAAAAAAGTGTTTAGACTATGGTTACAAGTTAATAGGAAAAGCAATTGAAACTATAAAATTGTATTTTTGTTCAGCCATAAAGAAAAGTAGATGAAAATTTTACAGATCACACCCAATAGAATAATCAGATCTATTTGGGTGAAAAAAAAAAAATTCTTTTCAATTCAAGCTTTCAATAAATTGCATGAAAGCTGTTAATTTATACCAAGTTTCAACTTCACAACTTCAAATTCTGTTGTCTGATCAAGGGTGGGAGATTGCTTTGATTCTGGTGGTCATTGGGATGGCATGTGCAGTCCCTGATGGATGGAAATTGGCCATGTTTATGACCAGCTTAAGGGATACTCTTAAGTCTTTTGTATTAACCTTAAAGCAGAAAATCAGTCAAAAATAACCAGATAAAAATTAATAGCCAATTAAAAGTTAAATAACAAAACCATCTTTTGCTGCAATATTTACCCTCATTCCTAAGATTCCACCTGCAGTGCTTGTTTTTTGCCAAAAATGTCTTCAGCTGTATGACCAGCATCATTGAACCCACTTCCTCTGAGCCCAGACTGCCTGGGACCCACTCCAGCCTGTGACTGGATTGTGAGTTATGAAGCATTAGAGTGATGAGCTGTCACTCTGCTCTCTATTCCTATCAGCACGATCCATATCAGCACATGAACTAATTGGCTCATTGTGCTGCTGCTTCCTCTCTCATTCCAATCCGACTATACAAGGGCTACGAGAGACTAATACCAGGTCCAATTCAGGTGCTTTCGCTGCTTGCATTTTAAAACTATATTTAATAATTTTTAATTATTATAGAGCTGCATTAGATGGTGTATTTTATACCTGCATAGAGTTTAGTTTTGTGAAGATTTTTAAACTGAACACAACCAGATGTTGGTAATTTTCCATTTGTTGCAAGGTATTCAACCTCGTCCATAAGAGCCTCTCCTACAACACTGCTGCTAACGTTCATTAGTAAGACTAAAAGCTGCTATGTGTGTTGCTAAGAATTATTGCACACCATTGCACTTTGCACCTTGTTAAAAATAAGGCCCCAATATTATTATAAGTTTTGGTCTAAATTGTACTAGCACGTGCCTACACCTCTGTTCTTGGGAACTCAGTTCAAGGTTAACTATAGATGTTTCAAAAATATGACTTCATTGACCAGAATTGTAAGAGATACCATCTTGTCCTTTGTGTGTTAGCAGGATACCATTCTCTGCTTTCTCATGGAAAATGCAGACTGCCCTCATTAATACAACAAGACTCGGCTCTGTCTGTGTTTCTACACTCTGTTTATCGAGATAAACCCAAGATACCATCATGAAGGAGGAAGTGCATACTATATTCAGGATATCTTGTAACTAAGGCCCATTTTGTTTTTATTTAGGAATATTTTTATACTATTATGTTCACCCCCACGGCTCTTACTATCATTTTTTTACGAAGTATCAAGATATTCCACAGTGATACACCATTGGCAAGCTATAATAACATTAGTGATTGATGTAAAAAAGGCCAGGACAGAGGCATGGCGGTGATAACTTTACTCATGGGATCTTGTGGGCTTTAAACAGTATGTCCAAAAAAAGGATTGTGGCCTCTGTCCTACATTTTTTAGAATTTGCTCATTTTTATGTTAATATAGTTGTGTTAAAGGTGCCTTAAGAAATTATAATTGTGCATAGCCGAATGTTCACCTCAATCTTAATAAATGGCAGTTTACTTATTTTCTTTGGAGGATTGACCCTTTACCATGTATGCATCGATTTGAAGAAACTCTACATGAAGCACTGCTTATATCTAGACTGTCCCAGTGACAAAAATCCTTCTGTAGTTTTAGAGAAATATTCAACCTCTCTGTGTGAAAGCACAAATGTTTTACAGGTCCACATGATGCTAACAGTTCATAAGAAGCTAAACAACTAGAACATGCAGCATGTCTGTGTGGTTCCATGTACTCCACTGCATGTCACTGCAGGTTGCTCAGAGCCATATGGAAATAGATGAAACTTGACATTCCTTGCTTCCCTTACTCTATCCAAAATAAAAAGAAAGTTTTTCTTATAGTTCTGCTTTAATATAAACTGCTATATATTTTGAGTGAATGGGTAAGAAGGCAATTAACTTGTTTCTGAGCTTATTATTTCCAGTTTTTAAAACAACTATAACATTTTGGGTTGTCCCCCGAAAATTAGTATTAGAGGGGAAATCTTCCAATAGGGACACTAGACAATAGTCCTGGTAACCTGGTGGTCCCTAAGACATTCCCTTAAAGTAGTTGTAAAGGCTGAAGGTTTTTTTACCTTCTATGCATGAAGGTAAAATACCTTCTGTGTGCTGCTCCCTCCACAGCCCCCCTAATGCTCACCTGAGCCCTCTTTCGATACAGCGATGTGCACAGGAGCCTTGGCTGTCGAGGGACTTCCTCTCCTCATTGGCTGAGACAGCAGCGGGGGCTCAGAAGAGCATCAGGACTGCTCTGTGCAAAACCATTGCACAGAGCAGGTAAGTATAACATGTTTGTCTTTTTTTTTTTTTTAAAGCTGAACGTTTAATACCACTTTGATTGGCAGGGATTTCCTCTCACTTCCAGTTTTGGCTATGGGACAGGAAGTAAAGGTAAATCTCCCCAATGGGACAAAGATGGCAAAAATAAATCTTACATGGGATATAACCCTCTCTTACTCTATCCAAAATGAAAAAAAAACATGTTCTGCTTAGAGTACTAAAATGCAAACTGATATATGATATCATGTACCCACTCTTGTTGCCAATAAGAATGAATGTATAAGATGGTGAATTGTCTAGCAACTAAAGTTAAGGTGCGATAGCTGTCCATGGATGAGATAATTCGTTTTCCATGATTGATATGTTGCACAGAGATTCATTGGGTGCTTATATAGTTCTACCTATCTACACACAATGCATTTACATAGTAATATTAGTAATATTAGGTCTTAATAAAGTGTTTTTTTCCAAATATATGGTAATCTTGGCAGGAATTTAGCAGATTTGAAGCAGACATCTGAGTTGTAGGAAAGTCTGTGACTGGCTTTCTTTGCAGAATTCCTCCTGCAATATTACCTCAATCATCTTAGCTGTGACAGATTTTTCTTCTGTGATAGACTTGGTTTGCCTTGGGCCTTTTTGTATTAACCTCATCACTGTATCATCCATCCATAGCTAAGTATGTTAATGGTAAAAGAAAAAAAACGATTTACTTTTCCGCCATGTGCCATAATGTGTTTTGTTGCATAGGTATCATTATTATTTAACTTCTAATATATATATATATATATATATATATATATATATATATATATATATATATATATATATATATATATATATATATATATATATATATATATATACACACACACACAGTTTATTAGATCTAGTTGTGTCTCATATTTTCTGCCTTATTCATTGGCACAAATCAATTTTGCTTTATTGTAGGGTCCCACGCCATGTGTAACAGGTAAAAATTATGCTTATTTGGCCTGTATCCAGATCATGGATGAATGAAGTTTCTAATACTGTAAATCACAGCAAGCATATGTTATAACTCTCAGCAACATTAAGTAGCTTATGATTTATTATTACAATTATCAGATTGCTCCTCAGGCAGAACTCCTGTGTCCATGAGACCATCACGGCTGAAATGATATCCATGTGTGTGCCATTAGTTGTCACACTGAGTTCAGTGGGTGAAGCTCCCTTGAGTATTTTGCTTCCCCAACCCACCTTTTAACTATCTTTTACTGAGTGTGCCTGTCATTTCTTCACTGTGGCTGATGTTTGTGGATATTGGTTTCTGTGAATGTGTCAATTAATCATTCTGTTATGGATATTTTTGTTCTCATCCTTAGTCATCCTAAGGCAAATATTTTTCTATGGAAAGCAACAGCATTAGCAACTGTCAGTTGGTTGTGTATACATATTGGGCTGGTTGGGTTTTGTACAAGACAGCACCAAATATTTTGGCTCATTTGCTTTATTACACTATTTATTTATTACTTATTACAGGTTTTTATATAGCACTGACAATTTACACAATATTTTTACATATTGTACATTCACATCAGACCTGCACTCACAAGAGCTTACGATTTAATTAACCTACTTTTACATGAATACATACACATACTCGCGCCAACTTGGACAGGAGCCAATTAAACCACCAGCATGTCTTTGGGGTGTGGGAGGAAACTGGCATACCAGAGCACAGGGAGAACATGCAAACTCATGCAAGTAGTGTCCTTGTTGGGATTCGATCCAAGGACCCTGGTGCTGCAAGGCAGAAGTGTAGTAAAGAAGCGATGTTATCAAAGGTGCCGGAGGTGGGTGAGACTTGATCGAAAGAGACAAATGAAAACCGGATCCAGACTTCTCCAGTAAGTTGTGAAATAGCAGGAATCACGGATCCGGATAGATGGAATGAGCTAAAGGAATCTCCCACAGGGTGAAGGAAGGAAAAGACCAATAGTGAAGCCCGCAAGATAAAATCAAAATTTTATTTGCATAAGATCTACTTACATCAATATAAAAGACATCAGGGCATATATGAAAAAACAGGTACGCGTGCTTGCATCAGCCAGCCTGACATGTTTCATCCAATGGTGGATATCATCAGAGGCATTCCCACTTGGTTCTGGTAAGCAGAGTGAGATTACAAGATTTTGGATTGCTCCTCTTGTTGTCATTTTGTGCACTGAACTTTGATGGAATTTCTTCACATTACCAATTTTGCCGTTGGTTGACTTTATTGATTACACTTTTGAGATGGATTTAGATTTTTTGGATAAATTCCAAACACACATAATTTAAGCGCTACACTTTGAATTTTGTAAAGTGGGCATATGCAGAGGCGACACAGATCTGTCATCCGCCCGCTCTATATATTGTGGCTTGCCACCGGTTACCAAGTTGCCTAAGTGCCCCTCACTCTTCAAAAGGATGGGTACCCCAGCTTTAGTCAATCCTGGGTGGGAATATCCAGCACTTTTCAGGACCCAATCATTACACTCTGATTTACTAAAGGAGCACTAAATATTGGTGTACCTTAGTGAATATGGTGAAGCTATTTTTACTTTCAATGCCCAAAATTGTGGAAGGACAGGATGTGTCTCGCATTTGATTGAATTATTGAACATTCTTTTTTTTCTTTAGTAAATCAAATCCTGCGTCCTAATGTGTCCACATGAGTTGAGGATAATTGACAAAAACAGGGAAAAATAAATAAGTAAATGAATGAATAAATAAATAAATAAAAAGAATACTATAACATAATTAGTACTTAGTACTTTTCGTAGTAATTACCTATTCTGACAGTCTGTTTCACGGATATAAATGAAAGTTTTAATTAAAGCATAATGTAATAGCTGTCTTATACACATTGAAATGATGTTTTCTGTGCTGCTGGAAAACATGTTTTCATTTACTCAAATGTCGTGTAAGGTAATCTACACTAACCTTATATCAAGCTTTTAACTTTGGATCAAGCTCCCTTTAAACTTGTCAAATCATCTCAGGAATCAGATCAATATTCGGGAAATGGATTTGGTCACTGCAACGTATTTTTATCAATACTATCTAACTTGGTGTTTATATGTGGGTGTCCTCTGACCTATAAGCTGTCTTTCACTGGAGAAAGAGTTGTTAGTCTACAGTATTAATGAGAGGATAATTCTGCATGGGTTTCACGTATTGTATCTACTGTGCTTTGCAAACTGTTACTAAAATAATGGGTAAATAATTAATAAAGTAGCATTAAAGTGAAAAACCATCTTCATAACCCAGAAACATACATTCATGGGCTCATACATTTACATATATTATTTTATATAGTTTTCTGATTGTCATACTTTTTCTTTTTTTGGCTAGCATACTTTTACAATGATAATATTGATTGAAATAAACTATATAACTTTTTCACTCAGTCTGGATATATGCCCAAATAGTCCCCAGGAAGTAACCACTTTTCTAGGGTGAGGTTTTCTCTCTTCCCCCAATTGTTTTGTATATTGATGGTTTGATTACATAAAACTACACCCAATGTGTGTATGTGCCCACCAGATGATCTTATTGCTCTAATGTAGTTATTAATAATATTATTTTAAATTACCATAAGCTTTTATAATTTTGGTGTTATAAGATTCTGTTTGTGTATCTCTAATTATTTACATTTATTTTACGTATTTATTTATTTTAGGTACTTATATAGCTGGAGTAATTTAAGCAGGGCTTTTACATATATATTGTACATTCACATCAGTCCTTGCCCTCAAGGAGCTTACAATCTAAGGTCCCTAACTCACATTCATACATATACATACTGGGGGCCAATTTGGACAGGGGCCAATTAACCTCCCAACATGTTTTTGTAGCGCGGGAGGAAACCCATGCAGGCACAGGAAGAACATGAAAACTCCGTGCAGGTAGCGCCATGGTTGGGATCCAAACCAATGACCCCAGTGCTGCTAGGAAAAAGTGAAAAGTTCTAACCACTTAGCCACAAATGGGCAAAGTTTAAAATGTGTACACATGCTAACAATTACCTTTATTTCTTGCTTCCTTTTGGTTTGTTAATTATTAAAGCATTTTGCTATAACTGTGCAAAAAAAAAAAAAACTGTTGATCCTGCCAGGAATCCAGTGCTGTCCTGTGTCTTATCTATAACAATATCATCAGCCCTGCCCAGTTAACCTCTGTAATCTACAGAGCTTTCCCTTGTTATGGAGATGAGGAGAGGGGGAGGGATTTATGTGTGTTAATGGCAGGATTACTAGGTGAAAATAAAGGAGAAAAAGACAGATTAAAAAAAGAAAACGTATGCAACCACCGCATCTAAAGAAAGTTTAAGCAGTAATAGGACTCATGTAAATTTTTTTGGGTTTTTTTTTGCATTCAACTTGCGTTTGAAGGACACTTTAATCACAAGTTAAGGAATGGGTTACTTCAAATCAACTCTGTCTAGGAGGGAGAGAAATATGAACCAAAAATACTATGTATAGGAACTCTAAATGCAATCTTCATAAATAAAGATGATTCTTAGATTATGTTTCTTGGTTCCTTTTAGAGTTGGGCGAACAGTTCGAGCTGAGCAAAAGTTCGGCCCAAACATCGCCTGTCCGCCCGTTCGGCGAACATCCAAATTTGCAGGGCCCCACAATGCACTGTGCGCTGTACTGTGCATTACAAGCCCTGATTGGGAAAAGCTTTGCCCAATCAGGGCACAGTGAATAGCTGGTTGTTAACCACTTCAGCCCCGGACCAATTGGCAGCCAAAGGACCAGGCCCCTTTTTGCAATTCGGCACTGCGTCGCTTTAACTAACAATTGCGCGGTCATGCGACGTGGCTCCAAAACAAAATTGGCGTCCTTTTTTTCCCACAAATAGAGCTTTCTTTTGGTGGTATTTGATCGCCCCTGCGGTTTTTATTTTTTGCGCTATAAACAAAAATAGAGCGACAATTTTGAAAAAAATGCAATATTTTTTACTTTTTGCTATAATAAATATCCACAAAAAATATATAAAAAAACATTTTTTTTTCCTCAGTTTAGGCCGATACGTATTCTTCTACATATTTTTGGTAAAAAAAATCGCAATTAGCGATTATTGATTAGTTTGCGCAAAAGTTATAGCGTTTACAAAATAGGGGATAGTTTTATAGCATTTTTATTAATATTTTTTTTTTTATTAGTAATGGCGGCGATCAGCGATTTTTATTGTGACTGCGACATTTTGGCGGACACATCGGACATTTTTGACAAATTTTTGGGACATTTGTCATTTATACAGCAATCACTGCTATTTAAATAGCACTGATTCCTATGTAAATGACAGTTGTAGTTAGGGGGTTAACCACTAGGGGGCGGGGAGGAGTCAGTGTGACGTGTTGTGTTTTTTTTTTACAGTAGGGGGGCGTGGCTGTACGTCTGACGTCATTGATCGGCGTTCCCGATGACAGGGAACCGCCGATCACTGACAGTCAGTGTAGGAAGCGCGGGGAGAGGTTTGTTTACATAGACCTCTCCCCGTTCTTCAGCTCCGTAACCCGATCGCGGGATACCAGCGGCGATCGGGTCCGCTGGTCCCGCGGCCAGGGTCACGGAGCTCCCGACCGGGTCGCGAGCGTGCCGCTAGCGGCGCGCGCGCGACCCACGGGCAGGCACATGCACGATCACGTACAGGTACGTGATTCTGCCTGCCTGTGCCATTCTGCTGACGTATATATGCAGTGGCCGGTCGGGAAGCGGTTAAGGAGCAGGCAGGGAAGCCGGCCGCTGCGTCCTTAACAATGGATGAGTCATCAGCTGTAAATGGGCTTCCCTGCTGGCAGCTGAAGAAAAAAAAACATTGCTGGCAATGGAAAAATACATGGTACAGGTGCGCCACTTTCTAGGCAGACTAAGGGGACCCCCCAGGCACTATATTTAAAGGAATTTTCATTTTTATTGTTTCACTTTAAGCATTATTATAATCACTGCTACTGTAAAAACAATCTTTTTTTTAAAACTATTTGCATTGATGCATGTCCCCCAGGGCAGTATCCTGTCCCCATACCGTTTTTCATGAACAATAACTTGTATATAAGCCTTCAAAATGGGGACTTTTGATTTTTAAAAAAAAAAAAAAAAAATGTTTTTTTTATTTTCCTTGCACCTGATTGGGTATTCTTTGCAAAGTAAAGCTTTACCTCATTTACTAAGCTCTATAACAACTGCACTTTGCAAAGTGCACAGTCTATTTGTCTTTAGTAAATCTACCACTGATTGTTATGCTTAATAAAACAATGGCAATCATACTCTGTAACTTTGCTTTTATGATCAATCTATCTGCGTTAAAAGTGGAGTAACTTTCGTTTTCAGTTTAAGCCCACACATTAAGATATGGTAGGCTAATTTAATACTAATTGAAATAATGGAAATTCCCTAGATTTTTGCGAATGTTTAATTTTCTGCCACTGGAGTGCTCTTTAGAAAAGTATGAAAGGTAAACAACAGGTGATGTAATCAGATCATGTCTGTGCAGAGGAATCTGTGCTGTCAAGCACCAGATGCACTATATCTGTGTTTTACTGATCAAGACCTGAGCCTGAAAATTCAGAAAGCACAGTATCTATGAACATGATAGCTAATCAGTGTGTCAGAACACATTTACGTTCTCTATGCATATTTACATACATTAATCTATCTTTGGAGAATTCTAGAGAAGGGACATATGTCATACCATTGCACCATGCAGTAACCAGGACTCTCAAAGTTCAACAGGATCCATATGTCCAGAGGAAATTAGTAGTCAACACTAAGGGCTGATGAAAAGTCATAATTTATTTTCCAGCCATCAATACATTAATCCATGCTGTAATTCTTAAGGATAAAACAGATCACTTCTAATCTAGTGTAACTGACATATGATAAACCAATTCTAGTTGCTTGAACAAGTGTTTTCCATCCAAAGCCCAATTCCATACTGACAAGCCTATCGGTTTTGCTCTAAACTGGCAATAGGATAGGCTTGACTATTGTAGGGACATTAGGTTGTAACATCCATTGGGACAAGGGGTGATATGAATGGGTATTTGCTCTTTGTAAAGCACTACAGAATATACAGTACAGTATATAAGTCATGTCCATTTGTTGTAAATGCCCTAATATCTCTATTCATTAGCTTTGTTTGATGAACTTCTTCATGATCATATAGTTTTCATGCATCAAAGACAATATGAACATTACAGAAAAGCAAAACACATTGCATGAATCAATACTTCTTGTAGTGTGCTCTTAGAGCCTTTATAACAGAGTAATTTTCTATGTACTTTAAAGAGAACCAATCAGGGGTGGGCATTTGTAATAATCTGACGCCCCATTTTTAAATTGTTATACTAGTGTAGCTTTTCGTATCAGAGATTAAAGGGGTTGTAAAGGTTTTTTTTTTTTTAAATAACAAACATTTCATACTTACCTCCTCTGTGCAAGGGTTTTGCACAGAGGGTCCCAGATCCTCCTCTTCTGGGGTCCCCCAGCGGCGCTCCTGGCTCCACCTCTTCTCTAGTGCCCCCAGGGAGAGTGGGCGTGCTCCAGAGTCCTGCTGCTGCGTCCATTGACACAGACAGCAGGACTCGGCCCTCCCCCTGGCTCCTGTGTCACTGGCTTTGGTTGACATCAGCAGGAGCCAGTGCTCCTGCTGCTATCAATCCAGCCAATGAGGACCCGAGACAGCGGCTGGAGCTGCTTTGCTCGTCCCCGACGCTGGAACGATCGGTTCAGGTAAGTAAAAGTTAGGGCAGGGGGGGCTGCTGCACTACAAAAGGTTTTTCACCTTAATGCATAGAATTCATTAAGGTAAAAACCCTTGAAGGTTTACTACCCCTTTAACTGAATCAATACTATTCACTTGGATTCTGTCTCTATCAGAGTTGAAGTGTCAGACTGTAAATCTGTCCATTCTCCTTCTAGGGCTTAATCTGGAAACACACTATACAATTTTTGTTGTTCGATTTCCTTTAGATTTACCTCCAACTATGTAGTGCAAGGGCCTGCCTGATTTGAACAAATTGAAAGTGTTTAGGTTTGACCATTTTAGTAGCAGTTTGGACAAGTGGCAGTTAGCACCCATCAGGGTGCTCAGTCAGGGGACCCATCAGCTTCCACAAGAAGAAATGTCAGACTGGTCTTATAAAAACTACAATGGAATGTACAGTATCTGTGCTACTCTTGTCATTTGCATCTTTAATTCGACACACTAAATTATATGAAATAATTTGAAAATAATGCAGTAGATTTTAGTATGCTCTGGGATATTGTTGCAATGCTCAGGCTTGGCTCTTATAGTTAATAAGCTATGTTCATTTGTATCTCACACGACAATGGTGAGGTTGGCAACTTCATACAGGGGCGGACTGACAGCTCATGGGGCCCCCGGGAAAAAGGAGATCATGGGGCCCCCTGTGTCTCCGCCCATGTGTCCTCGCCCATGTGTCCCCGCCCACATTCAAGCTGCATCCACACAAAGTTCCACCTACATATTGCACTGCCCACATTGTATGCGTTCAAAGAATTTATGGATACGATGGCTGCATTTGATGGCACAATGGTGGCAATTTATGGGTACAGTGGCTTTGTTTGATGGTACAGTGGCTGCGTTTAATGGGCACAATGGCTGCGTTTGATGGGCACAGTGGTGCCAATTTATGGGCACAGTGGCTGCGTTTGATGGGCACAGTGGTGGCAATTTATGGATACGGTGACTGCATTTGATGGCACAGTGGTGGCAATTTATGGGTACAGTGGCTGGGCACCGTGGCTGTGTTTTATGGCACAGTGGCTGCGTTTGAGGGCACCGTGGTGGCAATTTATGGGCACAGTGGCTGTGTTTGAGGGCACAGTGGCTGCGTTTGATGGGCACAGTGGTGGCAATTTATGGGTACAGTGGCTGTGTTTTATGGCACAGTGGCTGCGTTTGAGGGCACCGTGGTGGCAATTTATGGGCACAGTGGCTGCGTTTGAGGGCACAGTGGCTGCGTTTGATGGGCACAGTGGCTGCGTTTGATGGGCACAGTGGTGGCAATTTATGGGTACAGTGGCTGCGTTTGATGGGCACAGTGGCTGCAATTTATGGGCACATTGGCTGCATTTAATGGGCACTGTGGTGGCAATTTATGGGTACAGTGGCTGGCCACTGTGGTGGCAATTTATGGGGGCAATCTATGGGCACAGTGGCTGCGTTTGAGGGGCACAATGGTGGCAATTGTGGCATTGTCTTTTTTCCAGTTTTTACGCCCCCCCCAAAAAAAAACCTGCAAAGCTCTACAGGCAAAAAAAAAAAATTCAAAAAATGCTTTTTTGAGAGAGAGAGAGAGAGAGAGAGAGAGAGAGAGAGAGAGAGAGAGGAAGGGGGAGAGGGAGAGGGACAGGGACACTGACCGACACCGACCTTAATTCTTCTCATACACCACCGGCGGCCGTCCACTGTGACTTCTTCTATTCTCCTCGTGCAGACTAGTGGGCGGGCCCCGAACGGAAGGAGGAATCAGCGGTGCTGGCGCCGCACGGGCCGAATGCTCCTCCCCCCTCACTCAGGCGGCTGCACAGGCAGCATATCAGTGGGCGCGCACGCCGACGCTGATACATCGCAAAGTACGGCCGCGGCAGCCACTGCTGCCCATACTGACAGACAGTCACAGTCTGAGAGTGAGAGTAAAGCGGGACTGGCACCTCCAGGGGCGGACTGAGCCGGCCCGGGCCCCCCCCCTGCATGGGGCCCTCGGGAGGCCACCGAGTCACCGAATGCTCAGTCCGCCCCTGACTTCATACAAACATAAACCAATATGGGTTATTTCGCAAGTCTGTTAGAGGTACTGTCCTCAACCGAGTCCTGCTCAAACTATATACTGTACATTAAAATGGCATTTTTAATTTGGAACATAATAGTTGATTTGTTTCACATTTAATTGTCACGGTCTGATTTCAGACACCCTGACCATGAAATTAATTTAATACCTAGCTGTACACTTCATACAAAGTAGGAATGTGATTCTGACCTCTTTCTGTAGCAAACATGGACTAGTTAACTTTCAACATTCCAGCTTTTGGTGAGTTCTACACCTATGATGTTCTTTTTTTCCAGCTGCTGCTGAGCATCATGGGAGTCCAGCTGAAGTGCTGCAGGCTGCCCATCTCTGCTGCCATGCATAATTCTTAAGACATAAATTGTCCAGTCATGGCATCAATAAGGGTATTTTGCTGTCATATCTCCATCTGGAGTTTTAGACCGTAGCTTGGAGTGGAATAAGGATTAATCATACCTATTAGTGCTCTGAGAGGGAATATTATATGGTTGTTTCCTGTGAAATGTTCCCTTTGCTGGATGATGAGCTAACTCAACTGGAACAATGATGGTTCATTGCAGTTTGAAGTTTATCTGAGAATTAAACGGTCACAATTTCATATGTTACATATTCATTCAGTGACATACTACTAGACTAGGAAATGGTTTCACAAAGATTTCATTGTTAACACTGGGGAAAGGGTGTTTTGTTAAATCATATTTTCTTAAAAAAAGAATATCACTCAAGACAAAAATTACCAGTGAACTTGTGGCAATATATTATATCCACTCTGTAATTCTACATTTTGTTCCTTGTACTGAAGCTGAAAACTGAGTTTCTGACAATCTCATGGGTTTCCTAATTTGGGTATGCTCAATTTTGCCAATTTTGCCTCCATTCATATAGTCTACAAGAGCTAGTGTTGCCAAGCATACAACATAAATCTTTGTGTTAAAGATACACTGTTGGGGTCCTGTGAGGCTAAAATCTGATATAGATATTTGAAGCATGTGTTAAACCCTGAATCATTTAAAATGCGGTAGAAGATCGGCAGCTATAATTAAAGCTTGCTTCTTACTATTCCATGGTAACCTGGACAGAAAGTTAGGAAAAATGTCCCCAAAAGTGATGCAATCGATTCTAAAATAAAGGTTTTACTATTTCTCCACTCTACCAAAAATAGGAAAAATAGCAGGCATTTCACTGTAAATGTCCATAATTCTGTTCATAACAGCTGAAATATAAACTCAGGCTTACTGTTTGATTGCGTATACTGGTAAGGGAAATGAAGGAGAAGATAGAGAACAAATCTAAGGATGGCCATACACGGAGTGATCTATCAACTTGGTACATTCAGCATGCCCATTAACGGTTCAAATCTCAGCTGGTTCCTGCTGAACCAGCTGAGATTCGAACCATGTATGGCCAGCCTAAGTGTCATAAACTTCTACATGCACACTAACTTATCCTAAGCTCAGATTGCCTAATATATTTCAGGTTAGATGTTGCTTTGGCAAGTATTCACAGTTCAGATATGCTACAGGAAGCTGTGATGTAACAGAGATGACTGCAGGCTTCAAGCTTCAACAAGTGAAAGGCACGGGGCGCATCAAATAGTAGATGTGTGTGTTGAGCAAAGGATATTCTAACGGGCAGGTTGGTTTTCTTGAGTAGCCAATGAAAAGATATTCTAAAAGTCCTAGTTGCATTTGTCCCATGACTGTCCCCACTACGACCCAGGAAAAGTATGCAACAAGTATGTCAGTGTGCCCTTAGAACTTCTAATCGGAACACTTATCATCATGAGAGCATGGCAACTAGCATTTTCAGAAGGAAAGGTTAACAGTTGTAGCCTACATACTTATCTCAGCACAAGTTATGTTTATGGCCTCAGTCATGGGACTTGTGCCTAGCTTCAGAACCTGGGCAAGACCTTCAAGAGAAAAAGGGTGCAGCATTAGTCTCAACACACTGGCTCAAGGTCAGTCTAGTGCAGTAAAGCATCATTTCACAGACCTATCCTGTGACTCAGTCCATTCCTCCCATCCCTTTACACCCAGTCATCAGGGAGAATTCAGCATACAATAGAACTGTGTGCAGAGCACCCGATTTTTACATCCCTAGACTTACAATAACAGTAATAATCTGACTCAGAGTTGCATTGGACTATTTTGTTCTTTTAACTGAGAATTTAAAGAGGTTGTAAACCTCCCTGTGTAAGTTGTACCTATAGGTAAGTCTAGAATAAGGCTTACCTATAGGTACTGTAAATATCTCCTAAACGTGAGTCGTTTATTACATATTTACTGTATACTGTGCCAATGATGTCATTGGTGCATGCGCTCTGAAGGAACGGCCGCCCGTGTCATTTCTTCCGGAGCCTGTGCCATGACCAGTGGCTCTCGCACGCATGCGGCTCCGGTCAGTTACACAGTCGGAGTGCGCAGCTCCGGAAGGAAGAATGGTGAAGAGGGATGCGGCCTGCAGCAAGGATTACGCGGGATTCATTTGTCATTCATTTGTGTCACATAATGTGCTAGTATGCAATGCATACTAGCACATTATGCCTTTACTTTGCTGGGAAGAAGAAAGGAAGAAAAACCCACCAGGGTTTACTTCCTCTTTAATTATCACTCCAAATAAAGAACACAAGTGTATGCAGATTTAGTCCAAAATCATCTGTACATAAAAGTCCTTTTATTAGAATAAATTAACGAGGAGGTGCATGCTGTTTTAATATGAACCACTTCATTCTCAGCATTCATGTTGCTTTTAACAAAAGCTGCCTTATTTAGATGGAGTTTGCCGTGATTATGAATAATTGCTTGCAGTGGTAAAGACTTAAAAAATAAAAATTAAAAAAAAACGTTCTTCAGATAAATATGAATTTTTACAAGAGCTCTAGTCTCCCTTTTACATGTAACTCATTGGGGAAGATTTACTAAAGCTGGTGCTCTAAGAATCTGGTGCAGTTGTGCATGGTAACCAATCAGCCTCTAATATTTAGGCTTTGGTAATAAAACCTGGAACGGAAGCCTAATGGTTTGTTTGTAGAGTTGCACCACATTTTGCACACTCCAGCTTTTGTAAATAACCCTCACTGTATCATAATCAGCTATGCTGAAAAAAGCCTGCTGTATTCAGAATAATTTCAGGTTGATTTACTAAAGGAGTAGAGACTGTTCACTATACAAAGTGAATTTTCAGTTAACTAGGTAAAATAAAGTTGAAGATATCTTCACTTCCATTAAGCAATCATGTGCTGGTAAAATTTCACTTCAACCTAAACTATTGAACTGGTTATCTAATAATGACTTTTTTATAATGACAAAAGGTACAGCATTAAAAAAAAATAAAAAATAATGTGTTTTAGGGTAACCAACCCCTGATGACTTTTTTTACTGATAAAACATGAAAAAATTGCTGATGGATCACATTTTTTACTGGCAGTCTGAAATATGACAGCAACTCCAGTTATAAACTAAGACAATCAATATTTAAAGGCTAAATTCGCCTTTAATAATACCTGCACACGTTTTTCTGACTGAAAAAAATGTGCATTTTTTTCCCCCACAGGAGTCTGCAAAGCATTGCACTCGTAAGCAGTTGAACAGGGGTGCAGTGTCAGGCTCCTATGGACACTTTCTCTTGATTTTTCAGGTGGAAAGCTGAGGAAGTATGCAAAGACTACGAGTGTGCTGATCAGAGGGTTAGGGTTGGGATGCTAAGCAACATGTTACACCCTAAATACAGGTGTAACATATAACAGAAGGTGGAGGTCTCTAACATTCATCAGCACTGTGATGTCATCATGGATCAGTGGAAGAGGGTTCCAGTGGCAACCTGTGAAGCTCTGGTGAACTCCATACCCAAGAGGGTCAAAGCAGTAATGAAAAATAATGGTGGCCACAAAAAAATTTACACTTTGGGCCCAATTTGGACATTTTCACTTAGGGGTGTACTCACTTTTGTTTGCCAGCGGTTTAGACATTAATGGCTGTGTGTTGAGTTATTTTGAGGAGACAGCAAATTTACACTGTTATACAAGCTGTACACTCACTACTTTACATTGCAGCAAAGTGTCATTTCTTCAGTGTTGTCACGTGAAAAGATAGAATAAAATATTTACAAAAATGTGAGGGGTGTACTCACTCTTGTGAGATACTGTATGTGTACTGTGCATGTGTTAGTACCGGACCCGGTGGAAGCCTAGAGTTACTGTACTGTGCATGTGTTGGTACAAGTGAAGGCTGAAGGTACATGTACTGTGTATGTGTTGGTACTATTAGAAGCCTGAAAGTTCATGTACTGTGTGTGTGCTGGTACCGGTGGAAGCTTGACATGACATAAAACTTGTTACCTTTGGCAGCTTGAAGTAAAAGAATAGCTTTAATGAGAGAGTTGCAGCGTTGTACTTGCAAGATAGGTCTTGCTAACAAAATTGCTTTTACTTCTGCATCTTTCTTCACAAGGCACCTGGAAATAATAACGATAAAAATAATAAAATTATCAAAGGTGCTGGTGACAGGCATCCCTATACAACATTACTGTGTGTAGAAATATAGTATTTATTTTCAGTGGCTAATATTGGACTGCGTCTCTCCATATATTTACTTTTGTTGCACAATGGGGAAATACAGCTAAATCTGTATTTAACCTAATAATGAGCAGGTCAGGTTGGCATTTGTAAAATGTGCTTGGTGTAAATAAACTCACAGATCCACTAGGATAATTAATCCTTGTAGCCAAACCACAGTTTCCTTCTTACAGTCCCCAACTGGTCTACTGTTATGACTTATAACAACCCACAGTCACTTTTTGTATGTGAATGAAGGGAGAGGCTTTATTTCACTTCCACGTCTTATTTTATATACTGCTGTCTACTCTGTCTGCTTAAAACGGATTTCCACCCATTTAAAAGACACCCATTTTAATAAACAGACGCTCACCTGTCCCACGGTCCAGTGATGCAGCCGCCCAAAGCCTCCCTTCTCTCCCCCTCCTCTCTACGGTGCCAGCATTGCAAGTGTGGGCACCCGGATGTGGCTTCATAGCCGGGCGTGCACTGCACATGCGCGAGCCACGTTGCGTGTTATGAATGGCCGGGCAATCTTCTGGGACCTGTGATGTGTCCCAAAAGATTGCAGGGAGGGGGGGGGGGGAGAGGTGAACTTCCGCTTGGCTCTGCGACACCAGGAGAGGAAGTGGGAGCTGGGTACCTGTGAAAACTAAAAAAATGACATGCCAAATGTGCCATTTCAGGGGGTCACAAGTACTTAAAGCGGAAGTACATTTTTGGGTGGAACTTTACTTTAATGTAAAACTAAAGGCAAATCTTTTCTTCCATCTTGACAGAGTAATTGAGTATACTAATAATAGTTTTTTTTTTGTTTGTTTTTGCTATCTGTGCCCCATTGGGGAGGTTTCCGTTTACTTCCTGTTGCATAGCCAAAACAGGAAGTGAGAGGAATTCCCTCAAAAGTGAGGGAATCCCTGGCTATCACCAAGGTCACCAAAATAAAAGTCTGAATGGAATGATTTTAACTGGGACTGAGTTGCACCATCATTATTATTATTATTATTAAGCGCTTTACAACACGAGGGCTGACAGTACAGTTACAATACAATTTAATACAGGAGGAATCAGAGGACCCTGCTCTTTAGAGCTCACAATCTAGGATATTTATTGTACTGGGGCTCTATGTTTTGTGTATGTTCCTACATACAAAGCGCTCTTATGCCCCGTACACATGAGGGTCAAAGAAAACAGAAGTAAACAATGAAAAGATATATATGTACATACAAAATTGTTAAAAACAATTGTAATACAACCTTTTAGTTTACAAATGTTACATATGGATATGACATATACAAATGGAAAGGGAAAACATCCCTCAACTGCCTAACATGTTTCGGGAAACTCAGACGATCCCTTCTTCAGAGGCATTTAGGTGGAGATTGGATGTGGGAAGAAAAGTCTGGGAAAAACGTTTTTCCCAGACTTTTCTTCCCACATCCAATCTCCACCTAAATGCCTCTGAAGAAGGGATCGTCTGAGTTTCCCGAAACATGTTAGGCAGTTGAGGGATGTTTTCCCTTTCCATTTGTATATGTCATATCCATATGTAACATTTGTAAACTAAAAGGTTGTATTACAATTGTTTTTAACAATTTTGTATGTACATATATATCTTTTCATTGTTTACTTCTGTTTTCTTTGACATTTATTTATCTATATATATTTTTTTCTTAAATAAATAATTTAAAATACATTCTTATCTATCTCCTTTTTTCTATTTTCATTATCAATAATTATTTTGTTATGTTTCGCCTGAAAAGTCCCAATTGTACCGGAGGCTTAATGCCCCTTTAGCTTGGTTCAGCACTACTTCTTACATGTTTTTGGAAAATACGACCGTGTGTGGGCTCCATCTGACTTTTTCCGTCGGAAATTTCCAACGGAAAAAAATTGAGATCCTGCTCTCAAATTTTCCGACAACAAAATCCGATCAGACTTTTTCCGATCGTGTGTAGAGAATTCCGACGGACAAAGTGCCGCGCATGCTCAGATCAAATTACGAGACCAAAGCTATTGGCTACTAGCCTATACGTAGTTCCGTCGTACACAACGAATGTCACCACGTTCAGAATGATCGGATTTTCCGACAACTTTGTCCGACCATGTGAAAATCCAACGGATTTTGTGGTCGGAATTTCCGACCGTGTGTGCATTACAGGAAGTCAGATTACAGCAGCAGCAAAAAAAACAAAAACAAAGAAGGAAGGTTGAGAGCAATAGAACCATACTTTTTTGAGTTAAGCTGTCCATACATTCATCTGGTTCAGGGACCGGACAAACTTTGATCAATGTATGGGCACCCTGGTTGTACACAAATCGATCAATCGATCGACTTGTGTACAACCAGCCTGTCAGGTTTTTCCTGAACGATTAGTGCTACCGGCAAAACTAATTATGTTCTGCCGACAACAATAGCCCCCCACAGGAAGAACACAATAGCGCTGAGGAAGGGATTCCTCACTGATTGTGTTGTGGGGGGAATCAAGCAATTTTTTTTGCTGGACGGAAAGAAAATTGCATCATGTATATGCATACTTGAATAGATAACTTTTATATTTTTAGTGTCATTTTAACAAAAGATTTGGTTGTTCGGTTACCAGACTTTCATGCCAGAGTATGATAATTGGTGATCAATTTTCTGCATGTGACCAGTATTCATTTTGATATCATAAAATAAAAATTCCCATGTAAACATAATCAAAAAATGACAGTTGTAAACAAAACATTTTTTTTTTTTTCTTTAAAAGAAGGTCCATTGATTCATTAAAGATAAGGACATCTGTCTGTTAGCAGAAATCCATAGCCGTGGGTTAAATAATGGGGTGCTAATTCTGAAAATACACAAAGCTGCCCCAAAAAGACACTGATATTTGTAGGAAATCAACCCTGAAGCAGTCTCTGGCAAGCCAGTCTGACCTCAGCAAATGAAAATAATCAAAAGCAATTAGAAGCGTGCTGGACTTCTCCTCAGAGATCTGTGCGGGAGAAAAAACATGCCTGAGCCCTCAGAACCCAGGCAAAGGCCCTATGTGTGAGCTGTGAGGTTGCCTGACCTTGTCCACATAAAGATGTGATTTATGAAGTGCAGGGCACAGCAGCAGGCTTCTGTCTTTTCCAGGAGAACCAAATTACTGAGGTGGAGATTAACATGCTTTCAGCTGGGCTCAATTCCAGACCAAGGGAAATTTTTTATTTACATTTTTGTTCTTGCATTTAATTTCCTCCTTTTCTTTCTTCTTTTTTCTTATTTTTTTTTTAATTCTTATAGATTATTGTTTGAAAAAAAAGTGAAGGGATTTCATGAAAGTGCAGGGGAGAAAAAGCGCATAATAAAAATTAACAGTTTTCACTGAGCAGCATCAAGATGACAGGCCTCCGAACTACAAAAAAAAATAAAAAATTGGCTGACACCTTGAACGGAACAGGCCGCTCCTGATATTGTAGGGTTTACATTAAGCGTGACATTGTATAGCTTTTTATTTTTATTGCGGATTATTGAGTGTTTCCTCTGGAGTTTCATTTTCAGTGTGAATTATTCTGCGGTAAACTATTTCACTATACTAACTGTAAAGCGGCTTTTCAAGAGAATCCTACACTAATTCTTTTCCTTGTCACCATATAGATTAGTCAGACTATATGCATTCTTCCTTATGTTTTATTGGCATAATTAGCAATTTTTATTTATAAAGTGACAGCTGATTCGGCAGTACTGTACAGTGTTATAAAAAAGAAAAAACGTAATATCCAAGATGAAAACTATGGGGGGAGATTTGCATCAGTGGCGGTTCACACTTTTGCGAATTCTATGCGGATCGGATCCGAAAAGCAAAGATTTGCATGTCATGTAAAAAAAAAGCATTATTTTCGATGAAGGCCGTTCACATATATGTGGTGTGAGTTTGATCCGGTTTAAAAAAAGGGTCCTGTGTGAGTTTAGTGTGGTGCAAATTTCAGCTCCATAGACTTCTATGGGACCGGATTGAAATCGCAGTCCAGTGTTCACATCACTACAAATTGTTCGTTTTTTGCCTAGATTTTATAGAAAATACAGTCGCAGATGTGACCACTTCCCTTACAAAGCATTAAATTTGCATTGAAATTGCACATGCCAAGCAGAATTTGCAATGCAGTGTCAATAAATTGCAATATGAATTTGCACTGCGTACCGCTTTACATTCGCAACAGATTCGCAGCGCATAAGTGTGAACTGACACTAAACTGGTGCACACAGAACCTGGTACAGCTGTTCGTAGTAACCAATCAGCTTCTAACTAAGGCTGAGTTTGCACTTATGCAAACTGAATGTGGGTTTCCCCGCATTCAATTCCCATGACATGGCCGGTTTACACATCTCTGGGGCGGCTGCGGAGTGGATTGCACAGGGGTCCTGTGCGTCTTTGGCTCCAGTTTCAGGTCCGAATTTAGGCAAAAATTCTGGCCTGATTTGTCCCTGAAACAGAGAACAGGGACGCACTGGACCCCTGCTGTGAGCTGCGTCCGAATTTAGTTTGAACCCAAAATTAGCCTGAGTTCACACTGAAGGCGAGTTCAGCGGACATGTGTCTGTTGACATTCGTTGCTTCATAGAAGAGATTGGAGGGTCCAATCAGGTCCGCCTGAAAAACAGACCTGATCAGACAGCCAGTGTGAAAGGGGCTTAAAGCTGAACTCCGGGATTGTAGAAAAATCTTCCCTTGCCGTGCCCCTTCCCCAGGGTTAAATGCTCATTAAGTCTAGAGGGTAGAGGAATGAAGTGTAATATAAGATGGAGGGAACCTGTCAGAGTAAGCAAGGTAAGTGTGTGTATGATCACTGAAAGGTTATTTTTCCTGTCTGGTGCAGGGCTTCAAGGCTTCCATGTCTAGATTCATGCAATTAAAGTCTATTTCCACATTTGCAGTTTGTTCATACTATGTATGAACACCGATAGAATGTGATGTGTCCTTCGCGCTACTATTCAACTGTGCAATGTGTATATCCTCACCAAAAGGGAAGGTAGTGTAAATATTACTACAATGAATAAATACACATAAATCAAGGTGATAAATAAATATAAATAAATGTTTAGATTAATATAGATAACCCTGTGTATCTTATATTAAATAAATAAATACCTGCTGCAAAAATCTAAAAATGTGCACAAACACAACTTAATAGACAAATAATACGAAAGTGATTTTGCGCATAGTAAAAAACATTCAAGTGATGTCAAGATTTAACATAAAGTGCTACTATAAACCACAGTGTTCCATGTGTTTAGCAGTAAACATTACAATTCATAATGCTATAACAGTGAATCAATAAATATTGGGATGGATATAAAAAGTGAATAAAAACAACTAAATGTAAGGTGATAGCTGTTAAAACGCTCTAACACTAGTATATCAGTCCGTGCCAAAAAATGAAGATGTTTCTATATTGGGTAGGGCTCAAGTGCCTCTCTTCTAGTCTCTAATGGTGTTGACCAGAGATGAGTGATAATGAGCCAAAACAATCCTAGGCTAAGCTCCCAGAACTCTCACCTCCAAGTTTCTTTATTACTGCAAATAGAACAAGTACTCTTCTCCACTGTTGGTCAGCCTCTGATATGCTCCTCCACGTAGTGGGCTATGGTCCTTGAGTGCCCCAACCTATTGGTCTAGTACGCTGTACAGATTCATCAAAAACAAAGAAGGGGATGGAGGGCAAAGGAGTGTAGTGTAGTATTGTGTAGTATTTAAAATCAAATAGAGTAATTTATTTAAATAATAAAAATGCGCCCTTACACAATAAATAACAATAATAAGCAAGGAATCAATAAGGCGCTGTAAAAACGCCACTCTCACTGCACTTCCGGTTGCGTAATGACGTCCAAACCACTCCCTACGCGTTACATCACACGTGACTTCTTCAGGGGGGTACTTGTTCTATTTGCAGTAATAAAGAAACTTGGAGGTGAGAGTTCTGGGAGCTTAGCCTAGGATTGTTTTGGCTCATTATCACTCATCCCTGGTCAACACCATTAGAGACTAGAAGAGAGGCACTTGAGCCCTACCCAATATAGAAACATCTTCATTTTTTGGCACGGACTGATATACTAGTGTTAGAGCGTTTTAACAGCTATCACCTTACATTTAGTTGTTTTTATTCACTTTTTATATCCATCCCAATATTTATTGATTCACTGTTATAGCATTATGAATTGTAATGTTTACTGCTAAACACATGGAACACTGTGGTTTATAGTAGCACTTTATGTTAAATCTTGACATCACTTGAATGTTTTTTACTATGCGCAAAATCACTTTCGTATTATTTATGTATGAACACCGATCTCTCTCTCCTCCTAGACAGTCCCACCCCCCCCCCCCCAGTTAGAAACACACACAGGGAACACAGTTGATCACCCCCCAGTGTTAACCCCTTCCCTGCCGGTGACATTTATACAGTAATCAGTGCATTTTTATAGCACTGATCGCTGTATAATTGTCAATGGTTTAAAAAATGTGTCAAAGTGTCCGATGTGTCCGCCATAATGTCGCAGTCCCAATAAAAATCGCAGATTGCTGCCATTACTAGTAAAAAAAATAAAAAATAAAAAAAATGCCATAAATCTGTCCCCTATTTTGTAGACGCGATAACTTTTGCGCAAACCAATAAATATAAGCTTATTGCGATTTTTTTTTACCAAAAATATGTAGAAGAATTTATATCGGCCTAAACTGAGGACAAAATGTGTTTTTTTGATAAAAAATGTGGGATATTTTTTATAGCAAAAAGTAAAAGATATTGGGGGTCATTTACGAAAGTGCAAAGTGCACTTGAAATTGCACTGAAAGTGCACTTGGAAGTGCAGTCGCTGTAAATCTGAGGGGGACATGCAAGGAAAATAAAAAACAGCATTTTAGCTTGCACATGATTGGATGATAAAATCAGCAGAGCCTCCCCTCATTTCAGATCCACCCCTTAGATTTACAGCGACTGCACTTCCAAGTGCACCTTCAGTGCAATTTCAAGTGCACTTTGCACTTTTAGTTTGCACTTGAAGTTTGCACTTGTAGTGCAAAGTGGATTTTCTTTTAGTAAATAACCCTCATAGTGTTTTTTTTTTCAAAATGGTCGCTCTTTTTTGTTTATAGCGCAAAAAATTTAAACCGCAGAGGTGATCAAATACCACCAAAAGAAATCTCTATTTGTGGGGAAAAAAGGACGTCAATTTTGTTTGGGTACAGCGTTGCACGACCGTGCAAATGTCAATTAAAGCGATGCAGTGCCAAATCACAAAAAATGGCCAGGTCATTGAGCAGCCAAATCTTCCGGGGCTGAAGCGGTTAAGAACTCAGTCGGTGGAAAAGCTATTCAGACTGCAGCCTTGGTAGTAGTAGACTACTACTAAGTAGACAGCACCATGCATCATTACCTTGACCCCATATAGAGCTGACCCTAATCACACAACAATGGGGCCACCCATACAAAATGAAGCTTGCACTCTTTCCTTCTGTATTGGCTCTGTAGAATTGGGAATCTCCATTGCAGTTTTGACATGGGACAATGACCTTCTTCCAAACACTGTGTAGCGTTTGTTACGTCTTCAGGGTCCATAACTAAATATATTGGAAGTTATCTGAGGGGGGCAGAGGAGACCAGATGTTTGTTTGCCAAAAGTACATTCACTTAAAAGAGATGTTCACCCAAAAACAACAGTTTGGGTTTGGGTGGGGGGTGATGATGAGTGAAGTGGATGAGGATTTCTTTCGACACTTTCTCGGCATAGGCAGATGATGAAAGGAATTGTCATGGGACGTCCAAGGCAGACAGTCCCTAGAAAGGGCTTGTGGTGGGAATTGTCACAATTTAACATTTTACTTGTTGTGACTAAATAATGTATCAAATTGATAATTTTTCTACCACAAATACCCTTCTCATTATCCTAGGAGGATCATAGAAGATGTGTGGAGCATGTGTCATATGGGCTAAATACTACAGGCTGGACAAAGTGCAGACTTCTTCCAGATAGATCATGGATTCTGAAGGCAATTCAAGCAATGGATTTAGGCAGGCCATAGTTGAGTCAAAAAAACGATCAAAATTTGTGTTTGATTGTTGAATCGTTTGTTTTTCGCATCATTAGTGTGCCAGCTGCGAGTCGTTTTTTTTGTGCCGCAATCCAACACGCTGGGGTATTTTTTTTAGAAAATCTAAACAATTGATGGCACAATCGTATGACCTATTTTTGTTTGTCAATTGACAAAACTTTCATTTTTCGACTTGTCTGTGGCCTGCCTACAATGTTTCTTAAACAATAGGAATATCGACACACAGTCAGTTTATTTACTAAAGGCCCGTACACACGATCAGACTTTTTGACAACAAACATGCAAATTAGCTGTTTTGGACCAACATCCGACCGTGTGTACGCTCCATCGGACCAACTTTTTCAGTTTTCATCAGACTTTTGTTGGCTGTGCGAACGGACCAACTTTCTGCCAACAAAAGTCAGATGGAGCAAAGTCCGACCGTGTGTACACAAAACCATCGGACTTTTGTACAAAGTACAAACACGCATGCTCAGAACCAATGCAAAAGATCAGACAACAATACAGAAGTTGACCAAAGGTGGAGCTGGAGTATTTGAACGTCCTCTTTTGAAGTGTCGTCAGTACCTTGAAACGTCACTACGTTCGTGTTTGTTGCCTTAAAACTCTGATCGTGTGTATGCAATACAAACTTGGGGCCAACGCCCTTTGTACAAAAATTCATGGGAAAGTTTGTACAAATTCCGATCGTGTGTATGAGGCTTCATACTCATACTAGCTCATATTAGCTCATTATGAAATACTCACCTTAGAAGCCCATGCAGCATCGCCTGGTCACCGCTGAGGGGGCTGACATGTTCCCCTGGCGTTACTTCCGGGCTGTGAGTGGCCGCGATGACATTGTGGTTCCGGCAAGCAGCACAATACGCCGGACCTTCAGAGTGCATGTGCCACTGACGGCAGAGGCTGCATGCAGGGTAAATATCTCCCAAACTGTGTATGTTTAGGAGATATTCATTTTACCTACAAGTAAGCCTTATTATAGGCTTACCTGTCGGTAAAATTCACAAAGCAGGGTTTACAACCGCTTTAACCACATGCCGACCGCGCATCACGGATCACGGTAAACAGCCGCTGATAGCGGCCGTTTACCACGTGATCGCTCAGTCAAATGACACATGTACACAAACCGGCGTCACGTCATGCCCCCGGTTCCTCCCTCCCCTCTCTGTACCGATCGGTACCGAGAGGGGAGAAGCAGAGAGGGGGAGAGACGGGACCAGCGATGTGGGCTGGACGTGTAGTGCCCACAGCGCTGGTCAATACACTGCCACCACTGTGCAAAACTCTGCCACCACTGTGCAATACTCTGCCACCTCTGTGCAATACTCTGCCACCACTGTGCAGAGCTCTGCAACCACTGAGCAATGCTCTGCAACTACTGTGCAATGCTCTACCACCACTGTGCAATGCTCTGCAACCACTGTGCAATGCTCTGAAACCATTGTGCAATACTCTGCAACCACTGTGCAATACTCTGCAACCACTGTGCAATACTCTGCAACCACTGTGCAATACTCTGCAACCACTGTCGGTAAAATTCACAAAGCGGGGTTTACAACCGCTTTAAGATAAAACTTCACTCTCTCAATCAACATTGACTATTTTTAATCCTTAGGCCCCATGTACACGGGATGTTTTTACAACCTCTCCTGAACGATTCAACTTGACAGATAGTAACCCGCATTTAAAACGTCCGTTTTGCCGCGTTTACATGCCACGTTTAGCGGCGTTTTGCCGCGTTTGCATTTTAAAATGGCCAAAAACGAAAAAGGGCTATAAACGAAACGTGTCTGAAACATCGGAAACTTCGGCGTCTGAACCCATTTTTTTGCTTTAGAAGAAATGCTGTTAAACGCAACTGCCTAAAAATGGCAATAAACGAGTTTGTGTACATGGTCACATAGGATAACATTGAATGAGTTCAGGGGCAGTTGAAAAAAGCGTCCAACTGCCTCTGATCGTACGTTTAGCAGCGTCCTGTGTACATGGGGCCTTAGGCCTCTTGTACACTACTGCTGGTAAACAGACGTTTAGGAGCAGTTGGGCATTTTTTTCAGCTGCCCCTGAACTCTCCTCTATGTTATCTTATCAGTACATGTACACAGTCATTTATAGTCCTTTCTAGGCAGTTGCATTTAGAAGCATTTTTTGGGGAAAAAAATGCGCTCATAATGGATATTCAGAGGCATGTAACAGCCTATAAACGCTGCTAAAAGTGGTAACTTGCGTTTAGCAGCATTTTGTTTACAGACATTTTTCATTTTAACAAAAAAATAAATAAATGCCACTAGCATTAGTGAATAGATAAGAAAGTAAATTATATTTACTTGTTTAAAACGTCCTCGTTTCCAGGCCTAGCAGATGATACTATTTATCCCAGGAGTCTTCAGGAGGGGAGGGGTTTTCTCAGCTAAGCACACCCTCCTGTCTGTGTGCCTGAGCTAAGGGCAGATGGATTCCAGGAAGTAAATGCAACATGAATCATCTGCCCTTACTCAATTTGGCCACAGCCAGAAATGTATATAGAATGTATATAGAAATGTATATAATAATGTAATGTATATGTATCCCATTCCCAACCTGCCAGGCCACGGGTTTTCTAATGTTACTAGAACAACCATTCTGAAAAGTTTTGCTCACAAACAGTATGTAGAGGCGCAGTTACTAAAACCTTGTTTGAGCTTTAACGTAGTAGGTAAATTCAAAGTAATTTTCTGTATTTTTAAAATCTGCATCTGATGGTCCTGTCATGAAAACCCCTGTTCAGACACTTCATATTATAGGGTAACAATGCTCTGTCCCTGGCTCCTAACTGAGCTACTGCATCACTCTATTGTCACATTTGCTTCAGATGGAGACTGCGGCGTAGGTGCCCTACCAAACAATAAGCAAGCATGGCACACTACAGTATTTTCTTTATCAGAAAATGCACCTTGAGAGATGCCATGCAGCCATTGCTGGAGGGCACATGGGTATGCATGAAGTGGCTGCAAAGGGGATGCAGGTGACCAGCGCTAAGATGCAAAATAAGATGAAAAAAAGGTTAAAACAGGGATTTTATTTTTTAAAAAAAGGCAATTGTTTATGGTACACAGTGTTTTTGCAAACTGACATAAGTGCGTAAGTTGATGTGTGCCCTATTTTGGGTCATTTGATATCAAAGCTGCTATTTATATCCAATCTTGTCCATGAAAGCATTAAGTCATTTTGTTGACATTTGGTATATGCTGGGAACAACTGCAATCTATTAAAATTTACTAATGATGTCTGGAAAGATAAGAGTCTGTTAAGTTTCAAGTCTGTCATTTCCTCAAATAATAAAGACTTCATTAACTGCATTTGTGCCTTTTGTCATGCTATTGCCAGGGGACCATTGGTATTTTGGTGTTTTTCGTTAGCTATAGATATGTATTTAAAGTACAAAAGTTATAAAATGGTGATTATGGATATGTTTTCTCTCTTACTTAAAGTGTTACTAAATCTAATAATGTGTTTTACCCTAATGCATTGTTTGCATTAAGGTAAAAAACGTTTTCACTCTCCCAGTGCCCCCCTTTCCCTGTGTGAAGGGGAAGAGAGGGGAGAAGAGATCAGCGCTGTGCACGGCTGCATCTATTCTCCCTCTTTTCTGCTTAACACAGCATTCAAGCAGCAGCAGGAGCCATTAGCTCTTGCTGCTGTCAATCAAATGCAGTGAGGAGGAAGTGGGGGGAGGTCCTAAGTCCCGTTGTGTAAATCTATGGAGCCTGGCTCCATAGACACACAGGGCGGGAGCGCAAGGCCGTTTCCCTTCTTGGTAGTCCCAAGAAGAAGAGGAGGAGCCGAGATCGCCGCCGGGGACCCGAGAAAAGGAGGATCGGGGCCACTCTGAGCAATAACACTGCACAGAGCAGGTAAGTATAACATGTTTTTTTTTTTAAATAAAAAATAAAAAAATGCCTTTAGTAACACTTTAAAGCAGTATTAAACCCAGAAAGCAAACATTTATTATTATGCAGCTTACCAATTCTTAGATGTGATGGCTGCATTCATTTTTTTTTTTTTTAGGTTTTCTTTCTTTTATTTTCATCTGGTGATCCAGCCAGCAAGTCTGTTGTTTTTCACAAGCTCAAGCTCTCCAGCAGAGTGTATCAATTTACATGGATGAGACAAACCACTTAACACTGGCAGGGGTGATTAATATGGTTGGCTTTTATTTATTTATGCAAAATCTTTATCCCAAAGGGAAAATAAACTGTCTGCTGTAACTGATTATAAAGTGTGAGCTGGACTTTGACAGGCCATACACGGTTTGAATCCTGCTGAACCGGCCAAGATTCAAACTGTGTATGGGCAGGCTGAATGTACCAAGTTGATCGATCAACTTGGGTACAGCTAGCATGCTGGGTTTTACCCGCGATTATCGCTAGCGGCTGCTATAGCTGCCAGCAATAATCACTGTCTTCTCCTGGTGGGCACAGCTTCCCCCGCCCTCCTACCTGGAGAAGACAGTGGCCCGACAGGAGGGATTCCCGCATCAACATTGTCTGTGTTAATGGTTGTAGGAAAGAAATTTGCACTGTGTATGGCCGGCCTTTGGCTTCAATTAGTTAGTGTATCTAAATCTTCTAATACATTTAAAAATACCTTCCCCCTCCAGACTGACAATACAGTCGGATGTGCCTCCTGTGCTCATTCTTCCAGAGCTGTGTCTCACTAATACAGAAGGTGTGTTACTGGCCAGCTCAACAGATCAACAGGTAAAACAGATGCTCCACCTCTGATTGAGTGAGTTATAGAGATGGACCATATTGAGAGGATGGAGGCACTTCTGTCACGAGAATTGGACACATACAAACAATATTGTCAAAACTGACTCCCTTGGAAATTGTTCCGGGAGTCTCCTGAAATGAGAAATATTCTTGCGGGTTCATCGTAAGATCTGAACATGGTTTGGAGTTGGGATGAGTGAGGTGAGGTCTGAGTGCCTATTTCTGGTTGCTTTACTTCTATTATTCCCCTCTGTTCTCCTTTTCTACGTTTTTCCTTGTTTTTGTTTTTAGTGTTGTTGTTTTTTTTTTTTCTCTTTTCTTTTTTTTTTTTTTTCTTTTTCTTTTTTCTTTCCCCACCCTTTCCGTGTGATGTGCTTTATACCCTTGCAGAAGTCGAGGATGGGGACTAGTAAACCACGGACCACAATCTTGTTGCTATTATGAGGTTATGATATGGTTATTCCTAATAGGGTTTCAACAATATGAGTAGTCTGGTGTAGCATTCTGTTCCTTATTAGAGACAGGTTCCTGTACCCGTCTATTATACCAAATAATATGTATATTAGCCACTTGCCTACAGGGCACTTTCCCCCCCCCCCCCCCCCCCCTTCCTGCCCAGGCCAATTTTCAGCTTTCAGCACTGTCACATTTTGAATGACAATTGTGCGGTCATGCTACACTGTAACCATGTGAAATTTTTAGCATTTTCTTCACACAAATAGAGCTTTCTTTTGGTGGTATTTAATTACTGCTTTTTCTTAGTTTTTGTCAGTAAATTTTGTAAATAATTTTTCTCCTTCAATGATGTGCACTGATGAGGTGGCACTGATGGGTACTGAGCTGCACTGATGGGCACTAATGAGGCGGCACTTATGGGCACTGATGGGCGGCACTTATGGGCACTGATGAGGCGGCACTTATGGGCACTGATGAGGTGGCACTTATAGGCACTGATGAGGCGGGACTTATGGGCACTGATTAGGTGGCACTGACAAGGAGGCACTAATATTTTGCACTTATGGATGGCACTGATATGTGGCAGTGATGAGCACTGATAGGCAGCACTAATGAGTGGCACTGGTGGGCACTGATAGGTGACACTGATAGGTAGCACTGATGGGCACTGATGGGTGGCACTGATGGGCACTTATGGGCATTGGTGGGTGGCACTGATGGGCATAGGTGGGCAGCAATGATGGGAAGCAATGATAGGCAGCACTGATAGGCGGCACTATTAGCCAGCACTGACTGGCATCACTAATGGGCACTGATTGGTGGCACTTGTGGGCACCGATTGCTGGCACTGGCGGTGCTTTATTGTAATCAGGGCACTGATGATCAGTGCCCTGATTACATGTCTGGATGTCCCCTGCGAGAAGATGCCGCTGATCGGCTCACCTCGCCACACACTCTGTCAATGTGAGGCGATGAGAGCCGATTACCGGCATTTCCCTGTTTACATGTGACCGGCTGTGATTGGACGCAGCCGATTACATGGTTAAAAAGCCGCGGCCATGTCAGAGATCGGGGCCGCGCTGTGTCCATGTCGAGTGCACGAGAGCGGCCGTTCTGGGACGACCTCATATGACGTTGTCCCAGAACGAGAGCCGCACCGCCCCTCCATCATTTGAACAAGGCGGCTGGCAAGTGGTTAATTCATGCCACATATGGGTAAGGGTTCTCGTGTTGATATGTGTCTATATGCTATACACTATATGCATTTTTATATTGCAGTATGTTTTTCTGATTGTCTTTGGCATTTGTATACTATCTATTGTTGTATAATTTTGTATGGAAATATTTTAATAAATTTAGATTGAAAACAAATCACCTGAGACTAGCAGCAGCGCCTTAGATCTCACACTGCAGATATACAGCTCTGTGGCTGTAAACACATGAATGCCTAGGTAGGCACCCTCACACACCAGGAAGTGCTCTGCTATTCTCAGGAAGAACACCAGACAAAGGGAGAATTTTTCACAAATCTTCACTTTTTAAAGTATAACTAAAGGCAAAATGTTTATTTTAGTTTTGGTATAGTGGAGAGGGATTAGAACACTTGTCAGTTTTCATTGCTGTCTGTGCCCCCCTTCCCCCTTAGGGGGTTCCCCCTCTCTGTTTGTCCTATTTAGCGTTATAATTGAAAGTGAAAGTAAAAGAAAATCCCAAATTTCGGGTTGTCCCCAGAAAAGTAATAGAGGGGACATCTTCCAATGGGGACACCAGTTTTGGTGACATGGGGTTCCCCAATTAATTCCCTTCATTTGCAAGGATTTCGTTTCACTTCCTGTTTGGCTGTGGGACAGGAAGTGAAGGGAAATCTTCCCAATGGGACACAGATGGCAATATATATATATATATATATATATATATATATATATATATATATATATATATATAACCTTCCCTTACTCTAGCTATCTATTACTCTATCTAAAATGAAAAAAAATTGTTTGGCTATAGTTCTACTTTAAGTTAATTTCCACTTTAAGATCTATAATGTTCTGTAATCTACCAGTGAACGTTTGGAGTGGGTTTTATTGTAAATAAAGCCAATGGCACTGTGATTTCCATGGCTCTGTGGGTGTCATCTCAATTATTCATTTGATTTGGATCTTGTTCAGGTCTGTATAGTCAGTCTGGAAACTCTGCAATTGACAAGGAGGTCTGGTCTGACTGCGGGCTGCCGTGTATTCTTGGGGGTTACTCATTCTCACTAATAGGGCTTTAACATCTGCCAAAGTTTGTTGAGTCACTGTAACATAGTCATTGATCGTTGTTGGTGAAGGTGCCGTTTTTGATTTAATAAGATTAACAATATTGTGACATAGCCATATGTGGGATTGGTTATAGGATCAGTCAGCATCACTGTTCATTTTTGGTCATTTCCTCTGATCTGGCATTGAGATTTTCCGGGATTCTTATTAATGGGTTTTGTTATGTTCATATGAAATTGGGCTTGACAGTGTGAACGCTGTAAAGTTTATATACGATATTCATCTGTAGTTATCTGTTACTTGTGTTCAAATAGATGCTTTATAATCATATTTTACAAGCATGTGTTAGATATTAGTTTAACTACTTCAATACCAGACACTTTTACCCCCTTCCTGCCCAGGCCAATTTTCCGCTTTCAGAGCTGTCGCATTTTGAATGACAATTGCGCGGTCATGCAACACTGTAACTATATGACATTTTTATCCTTTTTTCACACAAATAGAGCTTTCTTTTGGTGGTATTTAATCACTGCTGGATTTTTTATTTCTTGCTAAATAAATAAAAAAAAGACCAAAAAATTTGAAAAAATTATTGTTTTTCTTAGTGTTCTGTTCTGCAAATAAATAATATTTCTTCATAAATTAAGGCCAAAATGTATTCTGCTACAAATCTTTGGTGAAAATAACCCAAACCAGTGTATATTCTTTAGTTTGTAGCAAAGTTCTGGTGTTCACAAACTATGGTATATATCTGAAAATGTATCAATCCTGATGTACTGATGGCCATTCTCATTTCTTGGGGCCCGAAAATGCCAGGACAGTACAGATATCCCCCAAATGACCCGTTTTTGTAAAGTAGACAGTCCAAGGTATTTAGTAAGAGGCATGGCGAGTTTTTTGAAGTTGTATTTTTTGTCACAATTTTTTGGAAAATTAAGAAAAAAAAACATTTGAACATTTTTTGATATACTATCACCAGTGTAGTACATCGTCATCATATAACTGGTGTGGCGGTGATCAGGAACACTTACTGGTGACAGTAAGTAAAAAAATTGGTTTACACACTATGATTGCTTATAACTGAATTTTACAGTTATAAGCAAACATTTTTTCTGAATGAAAACTAACTATTCGGCTGCATTTTTTGGCTTGTTTTTTGGCTCGTTTTTATGCATGATTTTGGTGCGTTTTTATGAGCTGTGGCATATTTTTTATTAGCCAATGGAGAAAACTATTCTGCTGCATCATTTGTTGCTTGGTATTTCAGCTTTTTTAGCTTTTCCATTTTTTTTTTTTTTTATTCATATTTATTATTTATTTATTTATTTTCATTAGGGTAAAATTTTAGAGTTAGGGTTAGGATTAGGAGTTGGGATTAGGGTTAGGATTAGCAGTTAGGGTTATTTTGTTATTATTTATTTTTTTGGTTAGGGTGTTAATACTACTACTACAACTAATAATAATAATAATAATAATAAAAATAATAATAAATAATAAATAAATGTAAAATAAATACACAAATAAATAAAAATAATCATAAATAAATAATAAATAAATTCAATAAATTAATACTAAGTAGTAATAAATAAATGATTTACCCCCTACCCCTTAAAAAATGAAAATAATAATAAATAACTAAACACACTAACCCTACCACAAAATAATCAAATACATAAATATATTATTATTATTTTAAAAAAAATGTTTGAGTGTTTATTTATTATTATTTTATTATCATAATAATAATAATTTATTGAATATTTTTTAAGGTTAGGGGTTAATTAATACTTATGTATTATTATATATTTTTAATTTATTTTATTTATGACGATTTTTTGTTATTATTAGTGTATTTATTCTACATTTATTTGTTAATATATTATTACTATTTTATTTTTTTTATTTTTTTTCAGTTGGGCAGAAAATCAAATGTGCATAAAAATGTGTGAATGGCGCGTTTCTATTAATTTCGATGAGAATGAAAATGCGCCAAAAATGCTCAAATCTTGGAGTGGAGATGTGAACCATCTCCATAGAGAATAATTGATTGTTTCTCCTTCTGGGTTTTGGAGCTTCAAGCTGAGCTGGAGGGGGTTAAAGCCCCGCTGAACTTTAATTTTAAATCAGCTAAATACATTTCAGGTGCATCAAAACAAAAACCGTGGCTTGCAGGACCCTTGCACTCTGGGTGGAAGCACTGGTCTCTTTGCAGAGGTCCAACATGCTCCCTGCTGAATCAATATTGGATCTCTCCAATTCATAGGGAGCATGAACTTTGCTGATTGCAGAGCTATAGGCCTAACTTACAGGAGTAGGCTGGACCTCTGCACGGGGACCACTGCTTCTATACGGAGATCAAAGGTTCCCTTTTTATAGCATAATGGCAAGGCACCAGCTTTTCTACATAGACTATGAGTTGTAACTAATTGTAAATAATTAAATTATTAAGGATGCAAAGCATAAGGACAGGGAGAACAATGCGGAAAGTGGTGCACTTGCAGGCCCAAAATACATGACTGCAATGCGCAAATTTGAAAGAGAAGAAAAGATCAGGGCCAGGAACTTTCTCCTAGATTATATCAGAAGGGTTGCAGTGCAACGAACTTGGCCAAATAAAAAAATTGCTGCTATTCACTTTTGAGTAAGAAGAGAAGGAGGAAAAGAACACATTGTCTGGCTCAGCAAAACTGGCTGCTATTTACCCTTGAAACTCCTTTCACACTGGGGCCGCAGCTGCGTTAGCACTAAACTCTGCTTGTTGCAGCGGCGCTTTAGGGCTGTTTAAGCAGCACTTTTTGGCTGCCAGCGGGGCGCTTTTAACCCCAAAAGAAGGGGTTTAAAACTCTTGTGTTGCGACGCTTCCGAATCGCTTTTCAGGTGCTTCGGAAGTGCTGCCCATTCATTCCAATGGGCAGGGTGTTTTGGGAGCACTAAATACAGGGCTCTAATATCTCATATAAGGTTTACCATGATAATATCGCTTGGAAAGCTTATTTTTACTTTACACAACAAAACAAAACATAAAGGTATGAAGGTCCTTGCTTGATCACTTTGTGTTACAGGGGGATAACTCTATACCCATGTCTCCCACAGTCTACTGCCTGTAAATCACACTGCCATATACTCTCACAAAGAAAATCAAAAGCTGCTGTGCTGTTGCACATTGCCCAGGCATATTCCACCCTTGTCACCAAAAACTATAAAAAAAGGCCTGTGAAAAAATATTTGCAGCCAGCAACAATTAGGCAATATGCCCTGTGAAAAAACATATGTAGCTTGATATCACTGTGGTGCACACGGACAACTAAAGCACATTGTCAATGTGTATAGCTGCCAACATCTCAAAACAACATCTGTGAGTCCAACAAGCCATTGTAGGAGAATGTACTTTAATTGGGGGCAGGGCATTCATTTATATTGGGCGGGGCTTGATAAAAGGCATATTGTTAACCTATTGTACAATATAATTTTAAAATACTGTATATACACAAAGAACTCCGGACAGCAGCACACCGTGAGAAGATAAAAATTCAATGAATTTATTTAAAAAGCAGGAATCACATCAATGCATAACACGGAAAAGCAGAATAGGGGGGGCACAAACTGACGCATTTCGCACTATGCCTAGTGCTTACTTATAGCTATGAGGCATAGTGCGAATAGTGCGAAACGCGTTTTTAATCTATTGTGTCATTAGCCAGCACCTGGGGCTCCCAAACAGGAGTAGGAGCATTCGCTTTGAAGGACTGTCCTTGAGCGGTGGTTATCTTTCCCTGTGTATATACACAAAGATTAAAGTGGTTGAAAACCCACTTTGAGGAAAAAAATTTAATAAAATAACACCTGCAAGACAAAGGCATAATGAGCTAGTATGCATAGCATACTAGCTCATTATGTAATACTCACCTGAGATCAAAGCCCTTGCTGCGGTGCCTGTACACTGCTCCGGCAGCCGACATCACTCCCGGGGGTTACTTCCGGGTAACGCGTCTCAGGTGCTGTGATTGGCCGGAGCCGTGATGATGTCACTTCCGCACATGCGCTCGGTAACGGCACATACGCGCCGTTGCTTCAGTTTGTGTCAGTGCTCATGTGCCGATGATGCACATGCAAATACAGGGGATATCTCCTAAACTATGCAGGTTTAGGAGATATCCTGGGTAGCTACAGGTAAGCCTTATTATAGGCTTACCTGTAGCACAAAGTTGTCTGTAAGGGTTTACAACCACTTTAATCATAATATGGAAGCAAAGAGACGCAAGGGGAGTTAAGGGGTACATGGTGGTATTTCCTTCTAGAAGATGGACAGCTAGCAGCAATATGTTTAGATAGGAAATTGCAAGCAGTTCTCCATCTCGGTGATTGGGACACTGAAAGGGCAACAACTCCACCATTTTATCAGTACACCACACAGCAACCCTAATCCTCCCTTCTTCTACTACCATACACAATATCCCTGAGGACTCTCATGCATACCCCTCACACACAGTGCCCCCAACTCATCTCCCCCAAAATATCTTACGTCACAAAGGACACAGTGAGAAGGAATGACAGGTTAACCTACACAGGCCCATATGCAGTTCCGGAGAGGTCAGGAATATAGCAACAGTGGTAGCACTGAGGGTGGTTCTAATTCTCTACACAGTGCATTACAACTCACACAGCAACCTGATGGATCCAGAGAGCAAGAAAGCCCCTGCCTGAGCACCCGTGGACACCACACATTGATTGGCCACCTACAGCCCCCACACACTACACACTAATTGGCCACCTACAACCCCACACTAGATGCTGATTGAACACATCCCAGATAAAACACATTTATATTTGTCCACTAAGAACACAGCTGAGAAATGCCTAATGCCGCGTACACACAATCAGAATTTCCAATAACCAAACCGTGGATTTATTTCTGACGGATGTTGGCTCAAACTTGTCTTGCATACAGACGGTCGCACAAATGTTGTCGGAAATTCCGATCGACAAGAACGCGCTGATGTACAACACATACGACGGCACTATAAAAGGGAATTTCAACAGCCAGTGCGGCTCTTCTGCTTGATTCAGAGCATGCGTGGAATTTTGTGCGTCGGAATTGTCTACACACGCTCTGAATTTACGAGAACGGATTTTGTTGTCGGAAAATTTGAGATCCAGCTCTCAAATTTTTGTTGTCGGAAGTTTCGACAGCAAATGTCCGATGGAGCCTACACAAGGTCAGAAATTTACGACAACAAGCTCACATCGAACATTTGTTGTCGGAGATTCCGACCGTGTGTACGCGGCATTACTCTGTGATTCCCAGAGCATAGCCCAGGACACAAATGTCATAGGACTGATAACTGGAAATCAAGGCAGTCTGGGCAAATCTAGAACAGTTGTCAGGTATCAATATGGCTGCTGTCACGCCACCCTTTTAAAAAGAGGGGTCAGGGTTATTCAAAAGCCTCCTTATTGACCCTCATAATCCAGCTGACCTATGCTTAAAGGCTGGTCAGAGAATTAGGGTTACAAAGAATTTGGTGTGGTGAATTCCCACATTAGTTTGCCAGGATTGTGAACTTCAAACCCCTGGTTGCAGCAAACCTGAAACTTATCCCTATTTCTTACTTATGTGGTACACAATTATTGCAGTCAAAAATGTTTTAAATACAAATCTACTATATGGTGTAATTAATTGCACTTCTTATTGGTAGGTCTGCACATTGAGCTCTTTCATTTACGGAGTACAGTTATTGTAACTTTTTTTTTTCCTAAACTGCTGGAATCCTTCAAACCCATAGGGTTTCCATTAGCAAACTTTAGTCCCACACTTCACATGTAGGATTTTCATGAAGTTAAAGACTTAAAAGTGGAGTCACCTTACAGCCTTTTGGGAATAGCTGGTGGATTGCATTACTAGCTCCTTGCTGCTTTCGCTAATATATTGACATATTTAAATAAACAAAACCAAATCCAGCGCTCCACTATGCTGAGTGCTCTTTAGAAACATTGAGAGATGTATCTATACAATGACATCAGCAGGGAGGAGACTGAAAATTTAAAGGGACACTAATCTCACACCAGTAAAAAGATGTTTGTTCATTTAATTTATTATTACTAGTTCTATTCTTTTATTCATTTCATGGTTATACGTCTTGGTTTTTTAACTTTCATTTACATGAAGGACAAATTATATTGTTTATTATTATTATTGTCTGCAAAAATGTGTATATACGTGTATATAGTATGTATGTATGTATATATATATATATATATATATATATATATATATATATATATATATATATATATACATACATACACTATATTACCAAAAGTATTGGGCCGCCTGCTTTTACACGCACATGAATTTCAACGGCATCCCAGTCTTAGTCCGTAGGGTTCAATATTAAGTTGGCCCACCCTTTGCAGCTATAACAGCTTCAACCCCTTCTGGAAAGGCTGTCCACAAGGTTTAGAGGTATGTCTATGGGAATGTTTGATTATTCTTCCAGAAGCTCATTTGTGTCCACTGAAGTGGGCGGGAAGGTCTGGCTCGCAGTCTCCACTCTAATTCATTCCAAATGTGTTCTATCAGGTTGAGGTCAGGACACTGTGCAGGACAGTTAAGTTCTTTCACCCCAAAATCGCTCATCCATGTCTTTATGGACCTTGCTTTGTGCACTGGTCCAAATTATTTGGTGGAGGGTGGATTATGGTGTAGGGTTGTGTTTCAGGGGTTATGCTTGGCCCCTTAGTTCCAGTGAAAGGAACTCTTAAGGCATCGGCATACTAAGACATTTTGGACAATTTCATGCTCCCAACTTTGTGGAAACAGTTTGGGGATGACCCCTCCCTGTTCCAACATGACTGCGCGCCAGTGCACAAAGCAAGGTCAATAAACACATGAATGAGTTTGGGGTGGAGGAACTTGACTGGCCTGGTGCTGACCTCAACCCGATAGAACATCTTTGGGATGAGTTTGAGTAGAGACTGTGAGCCAGGCCTTCTCGTTCACAGCAGTGCCTGACCTCACAAATGCGATTCTGGAAGAATGGTCAAACATTCCCACACTCTTAAACCTTGTGGACGGCCTTCCCAGAAGAGTTGAAGCTGTTATAGCTGAAAAGGGTGGGCCAACTCAATATTGAACCCTACAGACTAAGACTTGGATGCCATTAAAGTTTATTTGCGTGTAAAGGCAGGTGTCCCAATACTTTTGATAATATAGTGTTTACAGTGCAATATATTTTTATTTTTTATTTTTTCATGTTGAGAAAATCAGTTGCCACTGTAAGTTTAAGCTACAATGGGAACAGTCCCTTTTAATTTATTTTGCACATACATTGAACACATCAACTGTCAATACTGAAGTGTATGGAATGTGATGTGAGTTTGTTGAAAGTGCAGATTTTCCAGCATTGAAAGTGCAGATTTTCCAGCATGTTAAAAAAAACAGTTAATAAGTAGTTATTACAAAGAAAATGCTCTTTACCTGCTCTGTGCTCTAAAACCATACAATTCTAGGAAAAATGTCACACAGGTCCCAGGGGGTCTCAGCGATGATAGCCATGTCTCTCACTGCTAGTCACATTTTTGGTGTGATATGTGACCATGTAAAGCCTGCTTATGTTCTTAGCAGACATGCTCACCACCACTCTGTTGTTGGGGTAACAATGGTCTATTTGTGGAAGAATACAGTCTTAACCGAGATTATTGGGGGCTGATTTATTAAAAGTGTTGTGAGGCTGGTAATTTGCAAATTTGTTGTTCATTTTGCCTAATGAATAAGGTAAAGCTAAGTTAATTTTGAATACCCAATCGTGTGCAAGAAAAAGGAAAAAAAATGAATATTTAACTGCACATGACTGGATGATAGATATGAACATTCACTTTGCTAGGTAACTGTCTTCATCCATTTGATGAACCACCAATCATTTAGCATTCATCCCTCATTGCTCCGATAACAATAACATGGGATCACTTTATATTGTCCCATCAGAATTTTCTGTTCCATCCACCTTCTGTGGCCATTTCACAGTCAGATGATGATACTACCCTGCCCCTTGATGATGGATGATGATGATATTATCCTTTGAAATCCAGCACATGGGGTTATGACATCTTTATATTGGCCTCATGGAAGAGAGCAAGGGCCTGTCTGCTGGCATGTTATCCTGCCACTGGATTATCCTTAGATATAACAAGCTAGCCAGTGGTTTGGTCCATGGCCATTCACACAAACTCTAATCAGTTTTGAGTTGAAATGGTTACCACATAAGTCATCTTGTCAACTTATGTTGTGCAGAGAAAGGTTTTGGTGACTCCTCTCTGTGTATAACACAGGGGTCAGGTTTAATGTGAACTGTGTACTTAGCCCTGCCTGGGCAATGAACTTTAAAATACACCTGTTCAGGGCCATCTTTAAGGCAGGGTAATAGGGGCAACTGCCATGGGGCCCTGTCATTGTTGTGGGGCCCAAAGCAGCTGCCTCATACTTGCCAACTATCCCAATTTAAATTCCCTTGCCCCTTGAAGTTTTAGTCCTGTGCTGTGTCCCGATATCTCAGTGTGAAGTGCTAGTACTAATGCTGCCCAGCTCTGCCCTATTGTTGTGTTCAGATGACTCACCTGCAGGCCCTGTGTTTACATGTAAATAACGGGAATACATTCATAAGTAAATAGCTGCAGCTGGCGGCATTGATATGTAAATAAAGGCGGCATTCATATGTATATCATGTCCCCCTGCAGTGAGGAGATGATGTGCTGTAACCTCTAGCAACCAATAAGTGAGCAGTATTACGGTACAGTAATCTCTAGTAAACAATTAACAAGCAGAAATCTTTTGCTGTAACCTCTAGCAACTAACCAGTGAGCCGTAATGTGTGCTGTAACCTCTAGCAACCAGTTAGTAAGCAGTAATGATATGCTGTAACCACTGACAACCAATCGCAATTGCTGCCTGATCTGATACAGTAAACGGATTTTAAGTCTAGCTGTTATTTATTGTATGTCTCAGAGCAGGTGGAGAGCGAAAGACATTTTTTGCCCAGGGTCCAATCAATATTAAAGATGGCCCTGCACCTGTTGTGTAAAAAATATATGGGCAGCCATTGCTGATCACTTTCTGAAAATGCTTATAGCCTGGCTCTGTTCAGCTTTAGCTCTTCTGAGTCACAGAAGTAGAATAAATATCCAGCAAATAAAAGTCAGAGAATAGTCAGAATTCCTTGTCTCTTTATATTTCACAGGTCAGTGACTCTTATTGAAGCCAGAGCAAAGGGTAGCCCTATACATTTCTATCATGACAAGTTTCCTTTAAGCTAGTCTTATTCTAGGCTGTGTCTCATATTACACAGTGTATAAGAAAGATGTAGCTAGCAATGATTTAGCAGATTTTCCCTTCTTAAACATAGTCAATGTTATGACTGTGTTTTTCCAGATGAAAAAAAGAAAACTGTGGCAAAATGGGTGGAATAATATGACATCTCAGCCAACAATGAAGCAGTCATGTAGGTGCAATGTACAAGGAATGTGCACTGTGATGGTGAGGTAAGGTACCCATAGACGTGGCTGGATTGGGCAAAAATCTTATGCCTATGCATAGCAGAAGAGGTGCAATTGAGATTCAGTTGTAACAGTCACCTTGAAAAGCTTGCAACACAGGTCTTTCAGTTGCTCCAGCTTCCATTTCCAAAGCATAAACATGCATGCTTGGCTAATTGCCTGTCCTTTAAAGTGATTAAAACTTTTTTTTTTTAATAACCAACATGTTAACTTACCTGCTCTGTGCAATAGAATTGCACAGAGCGGCCCTGACCCTCCTCTTCTGGATTCCCTGATGACTGTCTTGGCTACTACTCTTCTTGATATGCCACCATAGGAAACCCATTCCTATTGTGGCACACCTGCAGACTTGATCCCAAGCCACACTGCCTGCATCCATGGACGCAGACAGTGTGACTCGGCCTGGCACCCCACTTCTTCATTACAGGGTTTAACTAACAGCAGTGGGAACCAATGGCTCTGGGGAGAGCTGCTACAGACAGGCACAGTGCTGGATCAGATGAGAGCTCAGTTTAGTATAAGGGGGTTGTGCTAGGAATGTATTAAAGGAAAAAAGATTTAGCCTATAGAACCACTTTAATGTCTATGGCCAGCCTAATGCCCCATACACACGGTCGGATTTTCAGATGGAAAATGTTCGATGGGAGCTTGTTGTCGGAAATTCCGACCATGTGTAGGCTCCATCGAACATTTTCCATTGGAATTTCCGACATCTCAAATTTGGATCTCAAATTTTCTGACAACAAAATCCGTTGTCGGAAATTCTGATCGTGTGTACACAATTTCCGACGCACAATGTTTCACCCATGATCGGAATTAAGCAGAAGAGCCGCACTGGCTATTGAACTTCAATTTTCTCTGCTCGTTGTATGTCACCGTGTTTTTGACGTTCGGAATTTCTGACAACATTGTGTAACCGTGTGTATGCAAGACAAGTTTGAGCCAACATCCGTCGGAAAAAATCCCATGGATTTTGTTGTCGGAATGTGTGATCGAGTGTACATGGCATAAGTATGATGACAATGTAAGAACGTCTATCACCCAGAGATGAGTTCCAACACTTATATCAAAAAGGAAATAGTGGCCTAGTGGCCTTCTGGTCTCACCCGGTAGAGATTGACCCTGTGGTCTTGTCCCAACCCCTCTTCTTATCTGTGTTTCCTTTTCATGAGTCCCATAATTGGACAATTCAACTGCTCCAAGGATTTGTGGGAAAATTCTGCATTTCGGTAAATTAAATAACCATTAAAGTTCATATATAGCAAAATCTTAAATTTTTTTTTCAGTTTTGGATGGAGGAAACACAATAGGAAGTGATCAAAAAAAATCTCTACAGGGTGAGGGGAAATTCCCTCATAGCCAAATGTCAAGATTTTCCTTCACCTCTTATTCTAGTGACTCTAACTTTTTTGTTTTCACAGCAAGAACGTAGGCAACAACAAAATAAAACTTGACATGGGTTCTTTCTTATTCTATCTGAAATTAAAACAAAACTCCAAATTTGCCTATATATCAAGAAGGTTATCTGATAACAGAATCATAATCTTCACTATTGGAAGGTGAACTTGTGCTTAACTTAAAAAACAGTCATATGCAAGAGTTCTTTTTTTTTTAAATAAAGTTTACATCAGTGAGAATCAAAATAATTAATTTAGCAAATCATCACTTTATTGTACCCCCTCCCACTCTCCCCCAACACACACACCTTTAGATCAATGACTATGACATCACATGCACATAATCTGTGGCAGACTACACAGCTCTACTACATATATTCATATCTTTAGGACAGCATGTTCCTGTACATAATGTGAACAGCGCATTATATTGTGATATTTGGCATAACTTAAGTTTACAGCAAAATGCTATCCCATCACAAATAGGTACCTCTGCTATCCAATCACAAATAGGTACCTCTGCTATCCAATCACAAATAGATACCTCTGCTATCCAATCACAAATAGGTACCTCTGCTATCCAATCACAAATAGATACCTCTGCTATCCAATCACAAATAGATACCTCTGCTATCCAATCACAAATAGGTACCTCTGCTATCCAATCACAAATAGCTACATTTGAAAGTTTTATGAGCAATGGATTTTCTTTAAAATCTTTTAACTTGCCTTTTCTATCATTTTTAACCCTATTTTTAAATTGTAGATCTTCTTATTGGTATACTAAGAAGGAAGTAAGAGATACAGTAAAAATTGTATGAATGCCAAATAGGTTTTATCTATTTTCTGGATCTTATAAGTCTGTATGTTCTCTACTACAAATTGGTTTTAAAGCAGGTCTCTGAAGAAGGTTTAGGCTGGCCATACAAAGCTTGAATTTCGGCCAATTCTTGCTGCAAGGTTAGACACTACTAACAAAGGTCGACACTATTTTCAGATAAATAAAACATAACAGTTTACTACATGTGCCCCAAAATAAATAAGAACATCACCATCTCCTCTAAATACTTCAGAGTACAGAGTACTTAGACACCCTTACTATTTTATGTTATAGCTGAGAGCCATGTATGTTCAATGTTACTTAAAGCGGAGCTCCACCCGCACCAAAAATATAAAAAAATCAGCAGCTACAAATACTGCATAAATGGACACTTACCTGTTCCAGGTTCCAGCGGTGTCGGCAGAATGTGACGAGCGATCGCTCGTCTCTCGGCTGCCCCGCCGCCATCCTCTGTTAGGGAACCAGGAAGTGAAGACGCAACGTCTTCACTGCCCGGTTCCCTACTGCGCATGCGTGATTCGCGCTGCGCGTCCCTATTGGTCCTCGTTGTGTCCTGGGGACTGTGTTTCCCAAGACACAATGGGGCATCTCCGGATAGGGGCGGGACAGCCCGGATAATTTGTCACAACCTGCTCACAGAAAAAAATGGAAATGCTGCCATGGCATTTTGAAGATGCTATGGCATTGATCAGTGTTGCCTAATTTACCCAAGCTACAATTATCCTTTAATTAACAAACTTATGATTATGTGTAAGTGAGCTTTGCTTGGTGCCAAATATTCTTTAAAATATTGTTGTAGAGAATATGCAGAAGAACATTAACATCTCTAGACACATTTTTTAAAGTCTCCACTATTACTGTTTTTTCCTATCCAGCCAAGTCTATCACTCTGCCGATTAACTTTACAATGTTTTACAAGATGGAGTTGGAGTACAGCCACGCTGAATGATTATCTGTAGTGTCCAGGAAGATTCCTGGATGACATTTACCATTTAAAGGGAATCTTTTGTGAATAATAGAACACCTGGGGATGTATTTATCAAGCTACAAATGTCTGTTTCAGGTTTAAATTTTCCCTCTATAATATTTTGTTTAATATACTTTTGCTATCTTAACCAATATTGTGAGACTTGAACACAGTGCACTTCAATTATTACATTCCCATTACAGATATTATTTAATATAAGGTCTCTGTATTATTAAAGTTGTACAGCTAAATTTGGGTGTTTTAACATTTATTTCCAACGACTCTAGGTTTTGCTAACAAATTATCAAAAAAAAAACAACAAAAAATATTTATGCACTAAAGTGTAATATCATACTCAAGAGCTACACATATATATATATATCACCCTAATACCCACAGTGACGTATAAACATATATACACAAATTATAGTGTACACTCATAGCACTGTTCAACCTTTTACATCATAAGAAGTGCACTACATTTGTGTATATATACAGTGCCTTGAAAAAGTATTCATACCCCTTGAAATGTTCCACATTTTGCCATGTTACATTTATGTTTTTGGTTGTATTCTATTGGGATTTTATGTGATAGAACAACACAAAATGGCACATAATTGTGAAGTGGAAGGAAAATTATAAATGGTTTTCCAATTAATTTTTTTTAATAAATATGTGAAAAGTGTGCCGTGCATTTGTATTCAGCCCCCTTTACTCTGATACCCCTAACTAAAATCTAGTGGAACCAATTGCCTTCAGAAGTCACCTAATTAGCAAATGGAGTCCACCTGTGTGTAATTTAATCTCAGTATAAATACAGCTGTTCTGTGAAGCCTTCAGATTTGTTAGAGAACCTTAGCGAAGAAACAGCATCATGAAGGCCAAGGAACACAACAGACAGGTCAGGGATAAAGTTGTGGAGAAGTTTAAAGCAGGTTTAGGTTATAAAAAAATATCCCAAGCTTTGAACATCTCACAGAGCACTATTTAATCTGTCATCCGAAAATGGAAAGAATATGGCCCAACTGCAAACCTACCAAGAAATGGCCGTCTACTTAAACTGACAGGCCGGCAAGGAGAGCATTAATGAGAGAAGCAGCCAAGAGGCCCATGGTAACTCTGGAGGAGCTGCAGAGATCCACAGCTTGGGTGGGAGAAGCTATCCACAGGAGAACTTTTAGTCATGCACTCCACAAATCTGGCCTTTATGGAAGAATGGCAAGAAGAAAGCCATTGTTGAAAAAAAGCCATAAGAGGTCCCATGTGTAGTTTGCAAGCAGCCATGTGGGGGACACAGCAAACATGTGGAAGACAGTGCTCCTTGAACCTTTTGGCCTAAAAGCAAAACGCTATGTGTGGCGGAAAACCAACACTGCACATCACTCTGAACACACCATCCCCACAGTGAAACATGGTGGTGGAAGTATCATGTTGTGAGGATGCTTTTCTTCAGCAGGGACAGGGAAGCTGGTCAGAGTAATCTCTGTGTGTAACAGCGCGGAATTACTATACATATCCTAGTTCTTCCAATTGTGTGTCAGATTAGTGGATGCTCCATGTATAGCACCACCCACTGTATACTACTAGTGAAGGCTTTTTACTATGTATTGTGTGTAATAAATTTATATTTTTATATAACGACTTTTGTAAGTTTATACCGTACCACAAGAGTCCATGTTGCCTCCACAATTGTCCAAATTTCTATATAGTAAAAGGACGAAGGTACATTAATTTTTTCCTAACAAGTAGCTTTTCCATATGGTCAGAGTTGATGGTAAGATAGATGGAGCCAAATACAGGGCAATCTTAGAAGAAAACCTGTTAGAGTCTCCAAAGACTTGAGACTGGAGCGGAGGTTTACCTTCCAGCAGGACATCGACCTTAAACATAAAGCCAGAGCTACAATGAAATGGTTTAGATCAGGGGTCTCAAACTGGCGGCCCTCCAGCTGTTGCGAAACTACAAGTCCCATGAGGCATTGCAAGGCTGACAGTTAAAAGCATGACTCCCACAGGCAGAGGCATGATGGGACTTGTTTTGCAACAGCTGGAGGGCCACCAGTTTGAGACCCCTGGTTTAAATCAAAGCATATTCATGTGTTAGAATGGCCCAGTCAAAGTCCAGACCTAAATCCAATTGAGAATCTGTGGCAATACTTGAAAAATTCTGTTTACAGATGCTCTCCATCCAATCTGACAGAGCTTGAGCTAATTTGAAAAGAAGAATGGACAAAAATGTCACTCTCTAGATGTGCAAAGCTGGTAGAGACATCCCCAGAAAAACTTGCAGCTGTATTGCAGTGAAAGGTGGTTCTACAACGTGTTGGTCTATCACATAAAATCCCAATAAAATACATTTACGTTTTTGTTGTAACATGACAAAATGTGGAATATTTCAAGGAGTATGAATACTTTTTCAAGTCACTGTAACTCTGGGTTTTGGACACCATGAAAGCGATCACTGAGTTTGACAACTACCTCTTTAGGACGGTGGGGAACAGTAACAGGAAGTCTATAGTTTCTCAAAGCCATATATTAAATTTAAAGTGGTAGTAAACGCCCCCCAAAAAATGAAAAAAAATTACCCTCCTGCAGTGTTATACCATAATGAGCTAGTATGCACCGCATGCTAACACATTTTGTCAGACATCTCTGTCAAATGGAACCATCCATTGCTGCGCTATAACCGATCCTGCTGGTCCCGAGTGCTTCATTCTTTGCCAGGTCTTCCCTCTGGATTCTGTCTCTTCAGCCTCTTGAATGACCAGGCCATGATGATGTCACTCCCACGCATGCATACCAGATTCACATTACCATGGCACATAGCAGGTGCCGTAAATGTGTTCTGAGCTGCACATGTACGCATGGGCACATTGCCAAATGACCACTAACCCTGCCTATCAGTGTTTTTTCAGATATGAGTTAAATTCCCCCTCAAACCTACCTCGCAGTGAGATCGACAATACAGGCAGCAAGCTGAGAGGCAATTAAACAACAAAGGCTATGAGTTGTCCATGTGACACTATTAAAATGCTGTCTGGATTCTGGCAACAGCAGATATCAGTGAAGTCATTTAAAGTAACTCAAAACAAAGTTTAACTTTTAGCATAGCCGCAGTGTTTGCTTGGTACCTGTAGCTCATTGGTTGCTTTCACTTGCCTGAAATTGCTCTTTCATGTAATGAATATTAAAGAAGCAAAATGTAAAAAAAAAAATTTTTTTTAATACGTTGTAATGCAATATAGGGAAAGGGAGGACACATACTACATTAACCAAGTAGGCAGAAGTATATAAGGTGGCAAATATTTTCATATTATTGTATCAACCCACAAGATTTAGCTGTTAACCTTCTTGATGCCAGGCAGGATATGGACATTGGAACGAGTCGGGGGAACAATAGGGCCACATTCTGACAACACACCATGCTAATGGTAGAATTTCAGGGAACAGCCAAACTGCATTACCTAAGAAAAGTAAAAAACACAAACCTTAACCAAAGTATTAGTTGGAGGGAAATCAGCCCAGTTAGCCAAATTTTGAGAATAGACATATTTATAGCCATATTTACGTCTTTGATATTGTTTGCTGTGTTTGCTGGCATATTATGTTTTAATTACTTGTATATTATGTCTTGTTAGAGATATTGCTATTTAGTATTTTATTGTCCATATCCAGCTGTTTTATTGGTACAGAGTTGTATACAGTGGTCAGTAAACAGTAATTATAGTATTTTTGTTTTTTTTGGCACATTGTGCCTGCTTTGTATTCATTTTGCTTCATTGTACATGGTTGGCCGTACACCACACATTTTTTATTATATTTCAAATGATTGTTCAGTGAATAATTTGTTCAACCAGCAAGGTTGATTTACTAAAAAAGATGTAGATGCTGTTATTTAGCAAAGTGATTGTTAATGAATAAGGTAAATTTGTTTTCGTGTTAAACACCCAATCACATGCTGGCTGTTTTATTTGTACAATTATCTTCACACATGATTGGGTACTTAGGTGAATACAAGTTAATTTTATTTACCAACTTTCACATTGCTAATTGAACAGCGTTTACATAATTTAACAAAACCTAAACTAGTAAATCAACCCAACTATATTTTGGTATAACTAAAGTCATCCTTTGTGTAAACCTCTGCCAATAGTTTCTTATGATACTGAATGCATAGATGCTGTCCTAGCAAAAATAAAAATTAAATGACACTAGTAAAAAGTTTTTGGGTGTTGTTCTCCACCTATTTATTCTAGCCACTGCTACAAACCCTTTAGTGCAGAAGCAACCAAGCGATCTTTAGTAGCTCATCCAAATAACTAAATTTGACAAATAAGTATTAGAAGTAGTGATTGGTTGCTGCACCAATGGAATAAATTGTTCCCTATTATAGAAGCTACAGAAGCGGCATGTAGTAGCATTTAAATGCAAGTGATCTCAGCATGCTCTAAATTTGTTTCATTAACTGCTACTACATGCTACTTCAGAAAGTTCATACCAAAGGTATTCACTGTCCCATCTGTGTAGCCATCAATCACTACTTCACTTGTTCAATGTTAGCAATTTTATTAGCGCCATTGTTCTACTAAAATTTGCCTGGGTGCTTCTGCATGTACAATCACTCTTCTTTGACTTTCGCTGCATTTATTGATACATAGCCCTTTTTAAAATTAAAAATATATCGATTTTTTTTTTTAATATGCTACAAATTCTTTTAAAATTATCAACTAAAAAATTACTGAAAAGGTAATTTCTAATTTTCTTGCTGGACATAGTGCAAGATTATTCTTGAAGTCAATATTTTACATACTTCCATCATTCTAATAAATAAATATGTTTTTAAAAAAATAAATAATATTTTCATGCTTCTTTTAGTACCCCTGAAAATATTATGATGATTTTATTTGGTGTAATAATTAGTCAATAACGTTTCTCCTAACTAGATGATATTGTTTCTCCTTTCCATACAACTGATCTAATTTCCAGGCTGTACAATTTACATCTGATTAGAGTGACAAAGTTAAACAATATCAAACTATAGACTACTTCCTACAGCTCCATAAAACTCTGCAAAGAGCATTTTGACTCTGTACCTGATCATTCAGCCCTAAAAACATGATAGCCTTCCAGATCTTTATCAGAAAACTAATTTGGATCCCTCAGCAGGGGACATCCATTCTGCAAGTATGCGAGGAAGGTGCAGAAGCTTGATAATTAGAAAGGCTTGTACTGATAGAACTAGTTTCTGCAGCATTTCTCCTTGATATATTTGAAATATAGTTTTAGAAACATGATTGTTAATCTTTATAATCTATTTTATTCAATACATTGTATTGTCATTGGACTGGGATATTTTTAAGTGCCTCAATGATGTATAGCACACTTTAAAAAAAAAAAAACATTTTTTTTTTACACAAAATTCTAAAACTGATTTACAAACTGTTAAAAAAAATGAACTGGGTCCACAAAATTTTTACTTAGTTATCATATAGAGCTAATCTAACATATGGTCATGGATACCCCCCACCACTAGGTTGCACACTTATAGTGATGTTAATATCTTTCATTTATGCTCAAGTTAAGGGCAAGGTAATCTCAGCACATTTTCCCAAAATTGTGAATTATATTTTAAAAAGTGCATTATATACATCATTGTGGCTCCTAAAATGTCCCAGTTCAATGTTGATAGAATGTATTTAGTATATATTTAGGCAACATGATGGATCATTCATGTATTTTGTTATAATGATATACAATGCCCTACACGTGGGACTAACGAATAACAAATAGTGGGGGGATTATTCCTAAAACGGTAGCATGCAAAATCTGGTGCAGGAATGCATAGTAACCAATCAGCTTTCAGATTTTATTGTCAAACCTTAACCTCCCTGGCGGTATGATTATGTCAGATTTTTGCGTCTCAAAGCGGTACAATTATTTTGCATAGAAATTTGGCGTTTTATATTGTAGGCCTGTAATTCTTAGCAATAACACTCTTTAATCTGTCCAAATAAAAGTCTAGTAGATATCCGGGTATGATAAAGTTTGAAACACAAAATCATAAATTATAATATAATAAATAACTATATATAATTATAAAAAAATAATAATATAATAATAATAAAATGAATTTACCCACGATTCGCTATCGCTCAATTCTGCAAGTGTTCTAATTTACTACCGCGGTTTTCTAGCTGGTCTAAAACCACTTTTGACATAAAGGGACACTTTTTAGTTGCTATGGACAATCTCAAGTTTCCAGGCAGAAAGAACAGTATATATAATATAAAACTGCATGCAGGACACTGGACAAACCACTAGGGACAAAAGGGTTGTGAAATGATTTCATACAGTAATGTAATCTATAAGATTACAGTGAACTGTATGTGTTATAAATTAGAAATTTTCTGAATTTGCCTCCTGGCTCCGCCTCCGTGCGTCACGACGCTCGCAGGAAACGAAGCCCGGCACACAGGACATCGGGATGGAGGACAGAGCCCACGGTCACAGCGGGGGGACAATGCAGGATCCTGGGGACAAGGTAAGTAACTGCACCAGGATCCTGCAATGCAATCCCGAGTGTGGCTCAGGGTAACCGTTAATGGCACTGAAATCTAACCCTGAGCCACACTCGGGAAAACCGCCAGGGAGGTTAATTGAACAAGCTGAAGTTAGAAGCTGATTGGCAACCATACACGGCTGCACCAGATTCTGAGTGCAAAAGTTTTAGTAAATCAAACCCAGTGTCTCTTAATTTGTTTAATGACTACGGTTAATGGAAATGTATACTAAAACTATGAAGACCTGATGCATGAGCTGCATAAGGCAGCACACCAAACATTATTATTATTATCATTATACAGGATTTATATCCTATCACTTTACAACAGTAGGGCATACAGTACAATTACAATACAGATCCATACAGGATGAATCAGAGGACCCTGCTCGTTAGAGCTTACAATCTAAGAGAGGCTTGTATGCATGAAATGTCACTCTATTTCCATCTCAGTTTGCTGATCATCCCAATCACATCTCAATAAAGACCAGGGACATTGCTGCTGCGCTAGTGTAGCTCCGTGTTATAAGGGCCACCGAACCCTATCCCCCCTCTTATTAACTCATTTATTATATTAGACTATAAATACTATTTGGATTTGGCATACTGGTAATCAATATATAATATTTCTAAAAGCCAAGGGTATTATCAATAGATTCTACGACATAAATCTACTGTATACAATATGCCTGGGCTAGTGATGTTTTCAGAAAAATAAATCTTTAACATTTAGGATTGTTAGAAATTAGAAGCAGTTGGAAAGTATGCATCAGCTGTGATGAGTTCTATTAGTCATTGTATAATAGTACAAGGCAGGGACTGTGGCTCAGGGCAGCCGATCTGTGAGATCTATGAGTGGTATATACTATGTATATAGAGGGGGAGCAGGCAGGCATGTGTGTGTCTCTTGATGTGATGGACACAGAGCCCTGATACTCCCATAGGATGAACTGAATTTAACACCGGAGCTGGGGCTCATTAACTGGCTCCAGGCTTCCTAAAAGCTCCTTCCTTTTCCTTTACTCCTCAGGGCATTGGGGCAGAAGGATACCTATGGGTTCACTGAGGGCATCCCTACACTAACCACTCTAGCAGAACAGCTTGGGAAATGACACTTTGACTTAATCACTCTTGTGAAAAGTTCATTTAAAGATAGAGAGCTGAGAAGATCAATGGACTCTCTATTGATAACTGATAAATGGAGTAATCTAGGTAACTTTGAGATCATCTACAAATCCCATGGTGCCTAGTGTGTCAGTGGCTGGCATGGCATGCTAAGACTTAAGCATATAGAAAAAAATACTTAAGCGTGCCATACACTATAAAATCTAATTTTACAATCTATGTACACTCTTCTTTTTATGTATCAAAATGATGTAATAGAAGAACATGCCTGTTGAATTTGTATCTAATCAGGCAGACCCTTGCATTTCGTGAATGGTAGATCCGAATGAGATTGTACAGTCAGGTTGTACTGTGTATGGTTGCCTTTAGATTTATTAACATCATGTAAAAGTATATAACCAGCCCAATCAAGTTGTATCTCATCAGGCAGACCTTTGCACTACATAGCTGATGGTAGAGCTAAATGGGATTGCACAGTCAGGTATGGATACATTTAGATTCACCATAACTGTGTAATTGGAGTACATACATAAACATCCATTAACGTTGTATTGAATCAGACAGGCCCCTGCACTCTAAAGAAGATTATACAATCAGATTCTATTGTTTAAATGATAGAATCTGATTGATTTTAAATGATAGAATTTGACTGATTGGATCTGATTAATTAACGATCATTTTTTTTCTATGGTCTCCTTGAGCTCTGATTCACACTGATGCAATGCAGGAAATATACACGATTTGCTGTGTTTCCCCGCATCACACTGCTTGGCAATCACACGGCATCCATGCAATCTGCTGCGGGTGTCAATGTTATATTAACAGATCACAAAATGCAGTGTGATTGTCAACATCACATTGCATGGATGTGAACACCCATGCAATGCGATTCAAGTGCGGGAAAAAAAAGAGTACTGCCCCATTTTGGTGCGGATGTGATTTGAACCATACAAAATGTATGGCTGAAATCGCAACGCACAGACATGCATGTGATGTGCACAGGAATGCGGTGTAATGTTCTGCACACACCAGTGTGAACCTGGGCATAGGCTGGGTTCACACTTGTGCAATCACAGACATTGCATGTGATTCGCACTACATTGCTGTCCAGATCATATGCGATGTCTGTGCGATGCAAATTCAATACAAACTCTATTGCTGAAATTGCAATGCATTCGCACCAAAATGGTGCAGGACCTTTATTTTGGTCCGCACTGGAATCGGATCGCAGTGGTGTTCACACCTTTGTGATCTGATTCCTGCACCATTTGACGGCTCGCACTGCGATCTGCGAACCGATCTGGGAGTGTCATTAGCTTTGCATTGAAACCCACAGCGGTTCGCTGATGGTCAGTGTGAACCAGTGTGCAATTTGGGTGCGATGCGGGAACCGATGCATCGCACCAGTATGATCCAGGACTTAATGCAGGTTGAGCCTGGGTTCACACTGTAGTGCACTACTGTGCCAATCATATGTGATGTCTGTGCAATTCAGTTGTATGGCTGAACTTGCATTATATTTGCATAAAAAAAGGTGCAGGGACTTTTTTTTCCCCGCACTGGAATCGGATGGCATGGGTGTTCACACCCATGCCATCTGATTCCTGTCCAAATCCACAGTTTGCACTGCGATCTGTGAACCGATCTGGGGGTGTCATTAACATTATATTGACACCCGCAGCAGTTCGCAGAGGGCAGTGTGAACTGCCTGCGGGAGAGATGCGTGAACCGGCGCTGGAATCGCACTGGTTCTCACATCGCTATAGTGTCAACCCAGGCCCACACTGATGCTGTGCGACTCTGATGCAATTTAACTGTGCAATTTCTGTTGTGATAGATGCAAATTTAATGCAATTTTTGAGGGTACTGGGCATAGCTGGAGATTAAATTTGCACCGCACCCACACTAAACTCACACAGGACCCTTTTTTTTTAACTGGATCAAAATCACACTGCATCGATGTGAACATCCTTCATTGGAAGCAATGTTTTTTTAGATGACATGCACATCTGATCAGCATAGAATTTGCATAAGTGTGATCTGGCACTCATATAGTTCTAAAAATCTGACTGGTCTAAATTTGTCACCCTATACAGTTATGCAAGGCTTCTGTACAAACTCTTGTTATGGCCATATACACTTCAATAAATGATTGATTTATTTTCTAATCAATATCTTCCACTCCCAATAGGAATGATTGATCTATATCCATTCAGCTGATCATAGGTGTGAACAGCCTATGGCATTAGGGTGTGCACGTCAAAGCTCAACACACATATTGTGTGTGCATGTGTGTTTATATACTGACTGTGTCAGTAAAGCAGTGGACAGTGTCAGTAGGGCATTAGATGTTGTCAGTGGGTTTTATTTTTATTATGTTATTTTGTATTTTTACAATTTTATTTTTTTTAAATGATTTCTTACAAATTTTTTTAAGACCCCATAAAGGGGGGTTTGGTGAAATATCGGGGGTTTAAACAGGGGGATTCTGTGCCACACAGGGTGATTAGGGTGTGCCTAGGCACACCTGGCACACCCTGTGCGCATGCCTATGCAGCTGATATACCATACACACAAGCGAGTGGATTTTGATTTGAAATATACAACTGCGCACATCTCTGTTTCCACCATGCAATCTCATAATCTGATTGATCGAAATATGATCAAATTCACGAACAAAGCATCTGATAAATGCAAAACCATCAATAATTTTGCACCCTAGCTGACTCAGTTTGATCAAACCCGATCTAAATTGATACGAAGGGAATTTAGGTCTGTCCAGATGTTTGACAATTGGATCACTTTGATCGAATTGCACATTGATAATGAAATGGAATCATGTATGGCCACTATTAGCAGACAAGTTTCCATGCTGCATCTAACAACAGAAAAAGGTGTAAAGAATGACATAATCACGGCAGGGGACAGTTGAAAAGTGTGATTCCAGCGTGGAAAGAGTTAGAGCAGGTCATTTTACTAGATGTGTTATTGGGTGTTTCTTGAGAGTTTACGAATATTCGGTCTGAGTGCCACTGAAACGCATCTCCTGAGCGAGCTTTATTCCGGGAAACAGCGCCACCTCATGGCAGACTGGCGAATTGCAGCTAACAGCTCGCTCTAGCAGGAAAGCAGCTATCCCAATCTTCCCTTATATCCTACAATAATAAAGTGAGAACAAAAAAAAAATAAAAAATCCTGTTCTATAAAATCCCAGATCAACCGGGTCTGATACCGAGAGTCAGAGAGATTTCCTACTTTTCACAGAGCAGGCTGACAAGAAGGGGGAGACAGGGACCCTATCGGAATCCTTGATCAGACCTATGGACTCAGAGCAATCCGTTTCCCAGATTACTTGTATTTAATACACAATGCATCATAAAACAAATCCCTCATCCTGACAGGAAGAAAATAGAACAGCTCATAGCTAGAACTCCACCAATTTATGGCTAAAAAAAAAAAAAAAAAAAAGAATAAAAAGAAAGTCTCCAACAATGCACAAGTTAGGGGAGGGCAGGAAACAAGCAGCAGAAAACCGGGACCTCTTTAAGGTTCTCAAGCACTAAGTGTATGGGAATCTCTGGGCAGTTTTAAGGTTATTTACAAAGGATTTTTCCTGTCCTACCTACCACTGCTGTGTGATTTTACAGAAACAATGGCCATTATCTAAAGCAGCAGTTCAATGTCACAGATAACAGTCTGCTGAGACAAATTAATCTTCATCTCTTGTCAAGGAGGCTGCCCCCTCCTCCTAAATAAATAGGGCTTTAGAAGGCCAGCATCAGACTTGGACTCTTCCGAAAAAAAAAAAAAAATATATATATAGAGAGAGAGAGAGAGAGAGAGAGAGAGAGATTTCCATCTGACACTAAAGTGACATACAACCAGACATCGCCAACAATAACACTCACATCATCATCTCATCTGATAGGGATAGCAGGAGGCAGGAAAGAAGAAATCACTTTTATTACAAAAATATATATTAAAAAATTCTGATAGTCCCTGATTGATGGAAGTCTCATTCCGACACAACGAAAGTCACACAAAATAGGAGTAAACAGTAAAAGAAGTGGAACTGATCACACATAACATTCCAGTAGTAGTGACACAAATGGAACTTACAGCTAACAACCACACAAATATCATTGTAATAAAAACAGGGACATAAATGTAACTAACAGGGACACACATGCAACAGTAGTGACAATAACACAAATACTGCAATATAGATAGGGGCATAAATATAACGTTAAGTATTAGCAGGGACACAAATGTAACTTTAAGTATTAACAGGGACACACATGCAACAGTAGTGACAATAACACAAATACTGCAATATAGATAGGTACATAAATATAACGTTAAGTATTAGCAGGTACACAAATGTAACTTTAAGTATTAACAGGGGCGCAAATGCAACAGTAGTGACAATCACACAAATATTGCAATAAAGATAAATATAACGTTAAGTAGTTACAGGGACACAAATGTGACTTAAGTGACAATCACACAAATATCAATGGAATATAAAAAGGGACATGCATCTAACCTTATGTATTAACAGGGACACAAATGTAACTTTAAGTATTAACAGGGACTCAAATGCAACAGTAGTGACAATCACACAAATATTGCAATATAGACAGTAGTGACAATCACACAAATATTGCAATATAGATAAATAGAACGTTAAGTAGTAACAGGGACACAAATGTGACTTAGTAGTGACAATCACACAAATATCATTGTAATATAAAAAGGGACACAAATCTAACCTTATGTATTAACAGGGACACAAATGTAACTTAGTAGTGACAATCACACAAATAGTGCAATATAGATAAATAGAACGTTAAGTAGTAACAGGGACACAAATGTAACTTAGTAGTGACAATCACACAAATAGTGCAGTATAAATAGGGACATAAACGTAACCTTAAATATAAACAGTGACACAAATGTAACTTAGTAGGGACAATCACACAAATATCATTGTAATATAAACAGGGGCATAAGTGTAACCTTATGTATTAACAGGGACACAAATGTAACTTAGTAGTGACAGTCACACAAATATCATTGCAATATAAACAGAGACATACATCTAACCTTGTGTATTAACAGGGACACAAATATCACTTTGTAGTGACAATCACACAACTATAATTGTAGCATACAAAGGAAAAAAAAAAAACTTTAAGTATTAAAAAGGACTTTAATTATTAAACAGGGACACAAATGTAACTTAGTAGTGATAATCATACAAATAAAATGGTGATATAAATGTAACATAGTAGTAACAATCACACATATGTACTTGTAGAATAAACAGTGACACACATGTAACTTAGCAGTAACAGTCACACAAATATAACTGTGGCATAAACAGGGACACAAAGGTAGGTTAGTAGTAAAAGGCACACACAAATATAACAGTAACATAGTGACAGTCACACAAATACAATTGTGGCATAACCTACTGAGTTACATTTGTGTCCTTGTTAATACTTTTAGTAGTGATAGTCACCCACATTTATTTGTAGGAAGTGGCACAAATGTAACTTAGTAGTGACAAATACAATTGTAGAATGAACAGTGACACAAATGTAAACATGGACACTTTTGTTATTTAGTAGTAACAGTGATACAAATATTTTAGAATAAACTCTGATACTAATAAACTTTAGTAGTGACACATACACTTAAGCAATAACTGTGACACAAAGTAGTATTTACAATGACACAAGTATCACCTTAAGCATTACTAGTGCGGTAATAGAAGTATTCATGCTGATTGGAGTACATTGTAAAAAAAAAGTTGGAAAATAAAGGATAGGTAAGTTGCAGAAGCATCATGTATCATTTTAATATGAGATTGCAGTTGCTATTGATAAGATATGGTCACACCTAGTTATTGGTGTGTAGAGTTCCAGGAATGTAAGTTGTGAGAGCAGTAAGTGTGCTTATTTCAGGCCAGTAGACTTGTGCAGGGCAGAGCTGTACTGGATGGACAGAAGGAGATGAGAATGAAATCCACCCCCCCATGGATACATTGTAAAAAAAAAGTTGGAAAAGAAAGGATAGGTAAGTTGCAGAAGCATCATGTATCATTTTAATATGAGATTGCAGTTGCTATTGATAAGATGTGGTCACACCTAGTTATTGGTGTGTAGAGTTCCAGGAATGTAAGTTGTGAGAGCAGTAAGTGTGCTTATTTCAGGCCAGTAGACTTGTGCAGGGCAGAGCTGTACTGGATGGACAGAAGGAGATGAGAATGAAATCCACCCCCCCAGGATCTCCCCATTGGTCGCTGATTCCATGGATGGGATCGCCATGTGTAAGGGGATGGTGCCTGTGGAATCAGTCTGTCCTATAGGACTCTTTAAAATGTCCTGAGAGAGGAGCCAGTGTCTGTGCTGGAGATGTCCATGTGAAGCCCCCTCTCCTCCTCTTTTCTGGATGGTCGCTCTCATCCGCTTTAAAGAGACACTTGGTGGCATCAAGAAGTTCCTACATCACACTCAGCACTTGTGATAGTCCCGGGAGGATCTGAGAGCTAGTCCATTCTGGGACCCCTTCACTGGCCACTCCATCCATATACAGGAAGGCACTGGGATATTCTCCTGACAACTCCACATACAGGATCTCCCCTCTCTGCCTGGGATCACTCCCTACTACAAGGACGAGCTGCCCTGTCTTCCAACACATAGGCACTAGAGGATCTGAGGACTCCTGACACCCCGGGACCTGAGGACTGCTCACACCCCGAGACCTGAGGACTGCTCACACCCAGGGTACGCATAGCTGCTGCCACCCGGACCCCCGGCACTTCGGACTGCTGCCACCCGGGATCTGAGGACTACTACAACCCGGTGTACTGCTGATCTCTGGTGTCACCCAGCTCACTTCTGATCTCTGGTGTCACCCAGGGCACTTCTGATCTCTGGTGTCACCCAGCTCACTTCTGATCTCTGGTGTCACCCAGCTCACTTCTGATCTCTGGTGTCACCCAGGGCACTCCTGATCTCTGGTGTCACTCAGCTGGCTGATAAGAGCACAGAAAGTGAGAGAAAAGGGAGGTGTCCGGGAGGGACACGAGCCCTGGATCACTTTGCTGACACTTTCAGTTTCTTTAGATTGCTGTCAGTGTTGGCTGCCTGGGACTTTGGCTGTGGATGTGCTGAGCCGGGAAGGATCTCTGTGCTGGGGAGGACAAGGCTTGTCACTGACCTTCTATGACTCTCAGGTAAGTCAGCAGTGAGGACCCCCGTGTGCACCCTGCACCTTGTCCTGGCTCCTGGCTGTCCTGGGGACTTGAGCATAGTCGGAGTCTGCTTGCTAAGTCTCAGCAGGCACAGATCCATCACCCACCCTCCATATACCCTTATAATGTGTGTACACTGTGTACTCTATGTGTTCCTATCCCACCCTAATCTGTGTACCCTAGGTGTGCCTAGACTATCAATCACAGTGAACTCTGTGTGTGTGCATGGCCTCATATGTACTGTGTATGGATTTATACTAATATGTGTATACTATGTGTGCATGGACTCATCTGTACTGTGTATGGATTTATACTATGTGTATACTATGTGTGCATGGACTCGTCTGTACTGTGTATGGATTTATACTACTATTTGTATACTACGTGTGCATGGACCCATCTGTATGTATGGATTTAGACTACAATGTGTATACGATGTGTGCATGGACTCATCTGTTCTATGTATGGATTTATACGACAATGTGTATACTATGTGTGCATGGACTCATCTGTACTGTGTATGGATGTATACTACAATGTGTATACTATGTGTGCATGGACTCATCTGTACTGTGTATGGATTTATACTACAATGTGTATACTATGTGTGCATGGACTCATCTGTACTGTGTATGGATTTATACTACAATGTGTATACTATGTGTGCATGGACTCATCTGTACTGTGTGTGGATTTATACCACAATGTGTATACTATGTGTGCATGGACTCATCTGTATTGTGTGTGTATTTATACTCCAATGTGTATACTATGTGTGCATGGACCCATCTGTCCTATACATAGTATTCTATTTGTGTGCATGTACTTTCTATCCTATATATTTCACACTGTGCGTTCATGGACTTTTCTATCCTATACATTTTATTATATGTGTGACTGGAGTTATTTGTCCTGTATATTTTACACTGTGTGTGCGGGAGGCTCATCTATACTACACTGTGTATATTATGTGTTCATGGACTTATCTATGCTGCACAGTACCCTGTGTGGCCATGGACACAAGAATCCTTTACACATTAATGTGTGTGTGTGTGTGTGTGTGTGTGTGTGTGTGTGTGCATAGACTCTAATTTACGCTGTGTATTTTATCCTGTGTGTTCATGGGCTAGACTGTGTATATTATGTGTGCATGGACTCATCTATACTACACAGTGCACCCCGTGTGTGTGCATTCACTTATCTATCCTGTACATGTTATCCAGTGTGCCCGGACTCATCCTACCCTACACTGTGTATTTTATATGTATCTGGATTTATCTCTACTACACAGTGTAAAGTGTGGGGTTGATATACTAAAACTGGAGAGTGCAATATCTGGTACAGCTCTGCATGATAGCCAATAAGCTTCTAACTTCAGCTTGTTCAATTAAGTTTTGCCAACAAAAAAAAAAACCCTGAAAGCTGATTGGTTGCTATGCACAGCTGCACCAGATTTTGCACTCTCCAGTTTTAGTAAATCATGCCCTGTGTGCCATAGACCCATCTATCCTGAGTGTGCCCGGACTCATCTATCTTACATTATGTACCCCATTTGTATGTTTCTGTACTCATCTACTCCATGCCATGTACCCTATGTGTGCCCAGACTCACCCCACCCTCCACCATGTCCTGGTCTCAGCTCTCCCATCCTTTATACCTAGTGAGTTCCTGGATTCATCTATATTCCCCCATATACACTGTGTGTACCAATGGCACTTGTGTTGTTGTGTCTGGGGCAGGCAGGCAGTGTGTAGTGTTCTCTACCATGATGACACTTGGTAAACACAAGTTGTCTGCGGGACACTTTCTCCAGACACCCACTACACCAGTCCAGCCACTTTGTCAGCCTGATCCTGCATCCCAGCCAGGGTAATCCTCCCGCTGATAATGTGATAGTCCCTGGGAGAGGGAACAGATTAATCACTACATGTCACATAAGGGGCACTGCATGTGCAATGGGATTAGGACCATTTACTAACTGGGGACACTAGAATGACCCCCCTTATCTCTACAGCTCAGGAACTGCTCCCCTTGATACACCCCTAGAATACTAGAATATATATATATATATATATATATATATATATATATATATATATATATATATATATATATATATCATATGTTTTATAACACTAATGATAGATAGATAGATAGATAGATAGATAGATAGATAGATAGATAGATAGATAGATCCTACAGACTCCTATTAAGCTGGCCATACATTATAACATTTTCTTGTTCAATTTTCTTTAGATTTAGACCCCATACACACTATTAGATTTTCTGCGGATTTTTGTCTTCAGATTTACCAAAACCATGTAATGCAAGGGCTTGCCTGCATACAAATTGAAACTCTTAAGGTTTGACATCATATATGGTTTTGGTAAATCTGAAGGAAAACATCTACAGAAAATTTTATAGTGTGTATCCTGCTTTACCTTTAACTATGTAGTAGAAGGGCCTTCCCGACTGCATACAAATTCAAAATGTTTAGGTTTGACCTTAAATGATATGGTTTTGGTAAATCTAAAGAAAAGTTGTACAAGGAATTTGTATAATGCATGGCTATCTATCTATCTATCTATCTATCTATCTATCTATCTATCTATCTATCTATCTATCTATCTGTCTATCTATCTATCTATCCTAGATATAAACACAGACATTAGTGTTGTAGGGGATAGATAGATAGATAGATAGATGGACAGACAGATAGATAGATAGATAGATGGATAGATAGATGTAGACCATACTTTCCCTGGGTTTTAAATCCTACATTGCCAAGATAGATAGATAGATATATAGATAGATAGATATATTACACAGGGATAGCAACCCATTTATCTATGGTGGTAATGTAGGATTTACATAGATATATGTAGACCATACTTTCCCTGGGTATGTAAATCCTACATTACCACCATAGATAGATAGATAGATATCCCTGTGTAATATATCTATCTATATATCTATCTATCCCTGTGTAATATATCTATCTATATATCTATCTATCTTGGCAATGTACTCTTTACAAACCCAGGGAAAGTATGGTATACATCTATCTATCTATCTATCTATCTATCTATCTATCTATCTATCTATCTATCTATCGACCTACCTATCTCTCTCTCTATCTATCTACCTATCTATTCCCCACAGCACAAATGTCTGAGTCTATAGCTAGAATAGGTATATAGATAGATAAGATATATAGATAGATAGATAGATAGATATAGATAGATAGATAGATAGATAGATAGATAGATAGAAAGATGTAGATCATACTTTCCCTGGGTTTGTAAATCCTACATTGCCAAGATAGATAGATAGATAGAAAGAAAAATAGATAGATAGATAAATGTAGACCACAATTCCCCTGGGTTGGTAAACCCTACATTACCAGCACATTAATATAATTATCTTTTTCTGGATTAACACATTTAAAATTTCGATGTTTCATTTCACAGTTCTAAACCAATTAAACTTTCTTTATTTTACCCTCCTTTTATTTTCCATACACCAGCCGAATTCTCTTCTGATTCGTTAACATTCTAATATTTTCGGACACATTTTTTCTACGATGGCCTACCCTTGTTTATTTATTATACTTAATCTTTCAATTTCTTTCTTTCTATTTAATAATAGATTCCGGAGCTAGGCAGAGAGAATAAAATAAATGCTGTCCCTGTATTTTACGAGCATTAATAATCCGATTTCCCAGTAATAATTCTGTGTCTAATAATTATATGAATTAGCTTCTTATAGAATACGTGATTCTTATTTAATAATAAAGCATATTATTTGGTATCCATGAGTGTGGGAATAGTAAAAAGGTGCGGAGTGAATGTTGGTGTAAGTTTGGAGGCGAGTTGTAGGTTAGGATCGGTAAGTTCTCCAGCCCCCCCGGACTTGGTCCCGGATCATGGGAG